>OY744610.1:50575158-50642658 GCA_963556255.1 Allolobophora icterica
AATATACATGTCATTTCAGTCCATCAGTTGGAAACCCATAAAGTATAGCAAGAGGAATATCAGATCTACTCCACCGAAATGAAATTACAACGAACAGATTGCTTGTTGTTGGGTGCAATGGCACAAATGTGAATACTGGTAACAGAGGAGGTGTTATTCCCATGCTCGAAATTGAGATAGCGAGACCACTGCAGTGGCTCGTTTGTTTGTTGCATGCAAACCATCTGCCTTTGAGACATCTCCTACAGAAACTTGATAGTGTCGCACATGGTCCTAGAACGTTGTCTGGGCCAATTGGTAAAGCAAACCAAGCATGTGAAAACAAATCAATAGTTCCCTTTACAGATATTGCACTTGACAATTGTCTGTGTGTTGATAATGCCGATAGTACTGATCAGAAGTATTTGTACAATGGTCCTATTATGTCAATCTATATCCGCTAGGAAATGCCCTGACGAAGTTGCTAATCGAAAACCCGCTCCAGTAGTTCATTCAAGATGGCTCACAACTGCTAACAGAATTCTACTTGAAATAGCTCTGGTCTATACAAGTCAAGTCACGAAACACGAATATTGCATCCGTAATGTATAAAATAGTTAAACTGCAATCGCAGGCTATTAAAAATTTCATGTATAATGACAGTGAAGCTGCAATAACGCGTCAATGCTACATATAGAGTTTTATTTCGTTGGTATTCTTTAACCAAGAAAACACTACTACAGACTTGCCGCCATTTTGTTTTCTGGCAGTGCTACATATGTGTCTTTAGTTCCATTTCATTTCTTGACTCCGAAAATGTTAAGTTAGACTATATAAAATCATGTTTTCATGATATTCATGACTTTACTTATAGCCATTTGAAGATATTGTCCGCCATTTTGTCCGCCATTTTGTCCGCCATTTTGTTTTCTGGCAGTGCTACATATGTGTCTTTAGTTCCATCGCATTCCGTGACCCCGAAAATGTTATGTTAGACTATATAAAATCATGTTTTCATGATATACATGACTTTACTTATAGCCATTTGAAGATATTGTCCGCCATTTTGTCCGCCATTTTGTCCGCCATTTTGTTTTCTGGCAGTACTACATATGTGTCTTTAGTTCCATCGCATTCCTTGACCCCGAAAATGTTTATTTAGGCTCTAAAATCATGTTTCCATGATATACATGACTCTACTTATAGCCATTTGAAGGTATTGGCCACCGTTTTGGCCGCCATCTTGGTTTTTCCATGTAACCGCTAAAACTCCAGCTTGCTAACCACGATTTTCGTTTTCAGCAGGGTCAAATTAGTCTAGAAGCACCTATTAGCAAATTGTTACATGATTTGCTTCTAACAAGGTCATTTTAAAATTCCAAGCCAGGTTTATTATGGAAGATTTCAATTTCTGGGTTATAATGGGATAGGTTTTCGCCGTTGGGGCACCTCAAAACCTAATCCTAGAGGCAAGATATTTTACACTAGCAGAACTAGTATCTATACACAAGTTTTGCACCCCCTGCCAATTGCAGATTCCTCAAAAAAAAATTTACCTATAGCTTTCACTCCACCCTAATGTATATCATCTGATAGTGTATCCTCTGGTATGTATATTCTCTTATAAGTTTATCAGTGTATCCTCGGATATGTATATAATTGGATATGTATATCCTTTGACATGTATATCCTCTGATATGTATATCCTCTCCTGTGTATATCCTCTCCTGTGTATATCCTCTCCTGTGTATATTCTCTCCTGTGTATAATTCTTCCGTGCGTATACATAGGGCCTATATCCTCTTATATGTCCGTAAGACTGAGGGTCAGCACGTGGTGGGTACGGTCATAGTTCGAGAATTCGCATTTTACGAATTTTAAGAATTTTTAAAATTCACGAATTTTAACGAATTTTAAAACTGCAGTTTTAAAATTCGTTAAAATTCGTGAAACAATAAAATAATAGAATTCTTTGCCGAATTTCATTATATGTTTACTTTGCAACTTTTAAGCAAGTAAATGTCAATGTCGTAGGCAATTAATTAATCAGCCGTAAAAGATAGCTGACTAGCAACACAATAGTACTGATATTCAGTTACTGTTCTACTTTGAGTCTTGAACTTCGATTTCTATCATAGTTGGGGTGTGTGTGACTGTGAGTGTCAGTCAGAAGAACGAAAAACCACCAGTGCCCCAGCTCCAGTGTGACCAGTCAGTCACTGACACAGCTTGCAACCAAACATTGGTAAAAAGTGTTGGCAACGTTCACCGAGCTGTGTCTTCTACTTCATCGTCCTCTGATTCTGAGTCAGAAACAGCCCACTGCTCCAACTCGACTGTGGTTTCTGCATTTTCGCCAAACAAATGCTCCCGAATTCGGGCAGAACAACCAACAAATTCCTTGTCACAAAAACAACTGTATTTTTGGATCACCCTTTCCTTCTCCTCCAAAATTAGTACATACCTCCACTCCGGTCCATGTTCTTTCATCTTTAAGAAATTAGATATTAACTAAAATTAATTAACTCCTCACGTAATAAACTTTTATATTGAATTTTACATTAAATTTTAAGCAGAAGCTAAACACAGCAAATCATGACGTCATCACATTTGTTGTTGTTGCTTTGCTGTTTTTGCAAAACGCCACTGTCAATGTAAAAAAAGGCCCAACAATGGGCCAACGAATTTTTACGAATTTTTACGAATTTTAAAATAGATCAAAAATTCGCGAATTTTTACGAATTTTAAAACCGAAAGTCACGAATTCTCGAACTATGGGTACGGTAATTGGAAAGAGGTAAATCTTAAGAGACTTCCGAAGAGGTATTTTGAGAGAGGTAAGTCTTAAGAGACTTCTAAAGAGGTAATTTGAAAGAGGTAAGTCTTAAGAGACTTCTAAAGACGTCATTTGAAGGAGGTAAGTCTTATAAGACTTCTAACGACGCAATTTGCAAGAGGTAAATCTTAAGAGACTTTTAAACAGGTAATTTGAAAAAGGTAAGTCTTAAAGAGACTTCATATATAAAGACGGGCGTTACCTTCTTGATATATTGATCGTATAACGGTGAGTGTATAAATATATATATATATATCTCATCGAAGTGAGTAAGTAAGTTCGTTGTCTTGACCATTACCGATATACTTCAGGGAAGAGTAATTGCATTCGTCGGCACATATAAAGCGCACTTTGGCGACGGCGCGAAATCTGTGACAATTTGTCAGAACACAATTACCTCTGCCAGAAGGTTATAACATATCGTGTGAGGCTTCGTTTTAAGCGCACACATCCGGGTCTCTGTATATATGTATACATAGACACACACACACTCACACACACTCACACACACACACACACACACACACACACACACACATGTATATATATACATATATGTACATATCTACCTCTAGTGTCGTGTGTGGGCCAGCAAAATGATACGTCCTCAAATCCTCTCCCTCCCACAGTCCTCCCTCCACCCTATCCCACATTCTTCCTTCAGTTCCTCTCCCACAGTCCTGTACCGGCAACTACCAGGGCGGGGCCGTAATGAAGCCGCTGCTGTTCTAATTAACACACTTCTAATAACAATTCCTTTCATTTTGAAATTGTTGCATTTAGGCCACTCTTATGTACAGGGTGCTCAAGAGTGTAGCGGTTAGCGTGCTGGACTGTCAATCGAGAGGTCGGGAGTTCAAATCCTTGCCAGGGGAGATAATTATTTGGTTCGAGATTTCTGCTCCACCTGCATCCCATAGCCAGCTCAGCTATAATGAGTACACTGACCGTACACTGTTGGTCGGTGGGAAGATGAAACGGCGAGGGAGAAGACTGGCCACCCGCCATCATTTTCCCAGGCTAAGAAAATGAAGTCACTAACACTTCATACCCATGGCTGCATGCCTCAGTTATATATATACAACTTATTTTTATAATCATACGGTGCCTGATAATCGAGTGCATAGCTGTTAAAAACGATAGAAACTAAATGAAAAACGGGTAAAAACGTCGTTTTTTCTCAACAACTAACAAATAAAAAAACGGGGGAAAAAAGGAAAAAACGAGAAAAGAAAAATTATTTGACTTTCTCGCATCTTGTAGGCCCTACCGCAATTTAAAAGTAAAAACCTTATTTACAGAATTTAATTACCAAATAACACAACTTTATTAATAAACACTAAGTAACATCAATCTACAACAATTATTTTACATCTTACAAGTTTGGTTTAATAAGAAATTGAGAAATTAAAAATACCGACATTTTTCAAATTTAAATTGTAAACATAAGTCCACATAAGTCCATGCTGACTAAACTAACACAATTAAAAACTAAACTTTGTAGCTATAGATCATATAGTGTAAACTTTCTCGCAGTAAATGCATTTCAATTTAGCCAAAGCCGAGTTTTTCGTCTTCCTCGTTCATCAAAGTAACGTGAATCCATTCCGCACCCTTTTCTTTTGGCATTTTAGATAACTTAGAAATAACTTTTTAAAATTTTATTTCTTGTAGGCCCTACTGTTCTATTTCGTAAGGTATTTATTTCTCAAATGATGACGTAAATAGTGACGTAAATTAGCTGAATCCTTGAAAGTACGGAGACAACGTAAGAGACATCAGACAAAAAAAATTAAACAGAAAATGAAAAAATTAGCAGACAGTAAATAAATAAATAAAGTTATGTCCAAAAAAAAGACGGAAAAACCGATAAGAAAGATTTAAAAAAACGGAGAAAACGAGGTTTTTTGGGAAAAGAAAATTGAAAATGAAATAAACGGTTTTAACAACTATGGTCGAGTGGCTGTGCTGAACTGTATGAAGGGGTTGGGATTCGCATTCCCACCAATGCAGAAATCTGCTACCATATTTCAGGACCACTTGCGCCCCCTAGCCAACTCAGCTTCAACGACTGCCAACAGTCAGTGGTATGATCAGGCGTCCAGGGAGAGGGTGCTCCATATATGGGGTTGGTAGGCCTACCCCATATACGGAACTTATAAGGAAACTAAGTCGCTATATATAGCATTTCACGACTGCTTTTTATATTGGCTTAATGGACTTTTTCTTCTTCGTCTTCTTTATCTTTATCTGCACCATCTTCTTCATCTGTATCTGATCTTTTTCTTCGTCTGTTTATATCTGCATCTTCTTCTTTATCGTCTTCTTCTTCTTCTTTATCTTAATCTTTATCTCCATCTTCTTCATCTTTATCTGCATTTCCTTCTTCATCTTTATCAGCAACTTCTTCGTCACTTTATTTGCATCATCTTCTTCATCATCATTTTCTTCTTCTTGAGTATAACCTGAAGTTATGCCATATATGCATCCTATAGTGATAGTCCTTACAGTGCTCGAGAGTACATATCAAGTGACACTTCCTATTTGGCTTTTCTGTGCTTGCGAAAGGCTGTCAAGAGGACTAAATAAGATCGCCACAGCTAAATAATAGGAATCTTGACATGCAGGGTCATAATCGTTACTTATACCCTGGGGATTAAGGATCTATCTAGGGTCCTATGCGACAAGGGCACAAGAAGCACCCTCTGCGCCTTGTATATCCAAAGTCTATAAGGTCTATATATAAGCTTGAAAACAAAAGCATCAGAGTATTATTTTGATCCCTAGATATGTCACCCCTCTCAGCCCTGCGCCGAGGGCAACTGGATATACCCTCAGCATCTTCTCCGAGATTAAAAGCGCAGAGGGAAAGAGAGAGGCGTAGAGACAGAGAGACGAGAGACAGACAGTCAGAGACAGACAAAGACTGAGACAGAGAGAGACAGACAGACAGACAGAGATAGACAGAGATAAAGAGACAGAGAGAGACAGAGAGACTTACATGTAGAGAGACAAATCGACAGAGAGTGACGAAGACAGACAAACAACCAGACAAACAGACAGACAGACAGATATAGACAGAGACAGACAGAGAGACATACAGACAGAAGGACATAGGGGATAGAAAGACAGAGAGAGATACAGAGAGGCAGAGAGAGACAGAGACAGAGACGGAGACAGAGACTGAGACACAGAGAGACACAGAAAGACACAGAGAGCGAGCAAGGTCTGCTTTGGTATATGGTAAACGGGTAAATCACTAAGGAGGGTATAACACGCGACAAGGTAAGATCCTGATATTCTGAGCCACATAAGAAGCGCACCTGTTAAACCGTTCATCCGTCCCTGTATCTCCCCGTCTACGCCCGTATACGTCTGTCTGTTTGTATCTATCTCTCCATGTATGTATCTATCTATGTGTGTATGCATGTATATATATCACCCCCACACCGTTACTGCTTTCTCAGTTCTAACCCTCATAGTTACTTGTGAAACCAGCTTGACGGACGTTTTATGACGTTTAGAAATCAAAACCAAATTGATTTCTACTGAGTTCGCCGTACACATACGGCTGAGGGAAAAGTTGAAACAAACTGAAACTTGACGTTTTAAGTTCCCTCAAAACGGGTTGGATGTGGGTGGAGGGCTCTTTCAAACTGTCGGAGAATACGATCTCTGTTCTGAGTCTGCTGGGGTTAATTCGGGCGCCCTAAAGATGCTGGTGCAAGGTTTATGTATGTATGTATGTACGTTTGTATGCATGTATGTACGTTTACATAAATGCGTCCATGTGTGCGGGTATGTGTGTATGTATGTATGTATGTATGTCTATATGTGTTTATGCATGAATGTATGTATGTATACTTACGTATGCACACGTATGTACATATATGTATATATGTATGTATGTATGTATGTATGTACAAATGTACGTATGTATGTATGTATGTATGTATGTATGTATGTATGTATGTATGTATGTATGTATGTATGTATGTATGTATGTATGCATGTATGTATGTATGTACGTATGTATGTATGTATGTATGTATCCATGTATGTATGTATGTATGTACGAATGCACGTATGTATGTATGTATGTATATGTATGTATGTATATGTATGTATTATGTATGTATATATGCATGTATGTGTGCATGCTTGCTAGTATGTATTTAAAGGCTTTTTAATAGCACCTTTAAGTACTTCACAAAATCGCAGCTTTAGAAGTTAGGTCTAGAATCCCACGTAGAGGAATGGAGCTGATTATAATCTATAGCTGGCAGTATAATATGCACTGTGTCGCCAAGTGAAATCATCAGTATGATGTAAATAGGATGGGAACCCATGCAACACAGCGCTGTTTTCACCGAATCCATATTTACATTGATTATAATGCACGACTAATATTCGCAATGCATTTTAAAATTAAGTTATGGTGTGATTTGGAAAATTTGGATATCGTCGGTCGAGAAACCTTTCAGGGCAGAACCCCCAATCCTCTGACCACCCACGAAAAGAAAGGGTTTCCACTGTTGATAGAATGACACGACAAATCGGTCTAAACTGTTTTTGATGTAATTTATTATCATAATTTTTTATTATTATTATCATCAACGTCAAGTTATTATTCTAATTATTGTTATTATAATTATAATTTGTTTACCCGAGAAACAAAAATTATGTAACGGGCACATTTTCATCTCAGAGAAATCAGGCCACGTCCCAGGTTTCACACTGTAATTATAATAATTTTTTATATTTTTAACCGAGGCACGGGTGATCCCTCAGGATTTCAAAAATTAGGGATTGCATTATTCTGGGATGGCTATTATTATTGTTATAATTATTATTATTAAACATTATAATTAATTTTAAAATTAATGTAATAATAATAATTATTATTTTTATTGTTGTCGTTTTTTATTACCCCGAGGTAAAAGGAATCTCTCAGGGGTTTCAACATTTTTATGGGAAGCGCAAATTGTCTGGAATGGCCTATATTCATCGAGGTCTAAGTATGTGAAAGTACCCTTATCACTTTAATGATGAGAGTGTACTAAAAGTGACTGAGAAACCAAGGAGGCTCCTGCATGGTTAAAGTGTTAAAGGTCAAAGTGTTAAAACGCTGGATCGTCGGCGCAAGGGTTTGGAATAAGAAGGTGGCTGAGGTTATTATTTTTTAGCAGTCCCTTAAGCAGCCATGGGTATGAAGTGTTAGCGACTTCATTTTCTTAGCTTCGGCATATGAGGTAGGGGCCAGTCCTCTCCCTCGCCATCTCATCTTCCCACTGACAGTGTATTGTCAGTGTATTTATTATAGCTGAGTTGGCTAGGGGTGAGAGTGATTATTTTATTTTTATTAATATTACTGTTTTGCCCCGAAGGACATTAGGTTCATCAGGGAGTTGAATATCAACAAAGAATGGAAAAAACATCTGGTACGGCCATTATTACTGTTTTAATTAAATTATTACTACTTTTATTACTATAATTAATTGGCAGCTTCTATAGCACTGGTGTATGATACCAAGAAAGTCAGTCCCTTGTATTTGAATAGATTATATAGAGCCAGTACATTATGACAAAGAATCCATTGCATGGAGTCGCATATCAACTGTGTGCTAAGGACCTTCTCAAGTTTCCTTCTCATCAACCGCCTCAGGTTGTATGCGTATTGTTTTCTCAATCAAGCGCTACATAAATCAACGGCAGAGGCTACATTACACGTGGCACTTGTTAACCACTTCGCGTCGAGTCTTTAACTGCGCCTGCGGTTATAAGATGCTCGGTTTCAGAGGCTGCGGACGACGGACGGACGGGCATCACCTCCGTCTTTTATCGTCGCGGATGCGGTTTCAGATGTTGACGTTTAGTGCATCCTCATCGTAAACTCAGACGACGAAGCATCCTCCCTCTGCCTTAACATCAGCAGCAGCAGTAGCCGACGAGATGGAGGCCGTTCGCGCGCTTACAGAGCCTAGCAGGTGCGAGTTTGATTAATGACTCCGATAGTTATAGAAGACGAAGCCGGACTTACCGTAATAGGAGAAGGGCCTTTCTGCGGCCCCGTAGTAGGGATTATGCATGGCAGCCGCGTTCGAGTAGGGATTACCGAGACCCCGCGACAGTAGGTCGTGTGCTGTCATCGGACAGACGGACGGACGGATGAAGAACGGGTGGAGAAAAGGAAGAATGCGGGTCCAGTGATGATGACGATGTCCTTCTTCCCAACCCTAATCGTACATCGGTGTACGGACTACAGTGGGTTCTCTACAGTTCGAGAGGACGTGTATTATAATCCAGACGAATGGGAGCATAGTAGTAATACGCGACCAGCTAAACAGCATGCGTCGATTACACAGCGCAGATATAATAGCGTCCCGTCGTCGGTTTCAATGACGCCGTCGTCGTATCAAGTGTTGCTTTCTACTGGCTGGCCGCCCGACCGTCAGATGCCAATCAGACGCGGCGCCGCCAGCGCTAACGGACGCGTTAAGCCACGCCCACGAGGCTATTACGCACATCGGTGGGCGTTTCTCTGACCACGCCCTAACGCCTGGTGCGCAGTCCGGCGTTTGAGTGACAGCAGCTGAACGCGCGAGGCTTCGTTGGTACAATGAATGCTCCTAAATTAGCCGAGCGGAGAGCCCCGCGGGGCTTCTGACCAGTCCGACTAGATGCCGGACAACGCCGGAATCGATAGAAAATTGCTTGTAAATGACCAGGCGATTAATTGCGTGTCGCAAAATCAAACGGCGATGAGATTAAGAGTGTTAGTAGTAATAGCCAGCGCCTGCGAGTGCTGAGCGCTGAGATTAAGAGTCGGATAAGGGTCCAGCGCTGGCGAGTGCTGAGCGCTGGAAACAAACGGTCACGCAGCGGGCAGTGATTGCTGAGCTAAGGGCTGGAACGGGAGGGACCAGCGGTGACAGTTTGATGGAAAAGTCGATGAATGGGGTGCTGATGGATCGAATCCAGACGTCGATAATGTTGTCCCACTACAGTGGAAGCTAAGTCTACGGACAAAGTCAAGGCCGATCCACGGCGGTTGGAGAATCCAGCCATGAATGTTATTGTATATATATGTGTCAGAGCATGCACTTGTGTAGCGCCCTTTAGTAACTCACAAGGTTAGGCACAGCTGCCTAGGAATCATCGAATAAATGTGTCCTTGTCCTGGACTGTTAAAGATGCTATAGTGATCGTATGTCTCCTTGGTGCAGATTATTCCAGAGAGACGATAATGGGGCACTTTTCTCATACTCGAATTCACATAATTATGTCTTCTTATTGGTCTACTTCAGATGTGCTGCCCAGTCCCAATTAGGCTCAGTGCCCTTCTGCACGGATCTCTCTGGATGTCCAAGTATCCAGCCTTAATTGCTGCAGGAGTCAGCCGAGTTTCTGGGATGCAGCGTTGAGTTGGTCCGCACTAACACAGCTCGCAAACAAACATGGTTTAAAAGGGTTGGCAATGTTCACCGAGCTGTGTCTTCTACTTCATCGTCCTCTGATTCTGAGCCAGGAACAGCCCACTGCTCCTATACTCGACTATGGTTTCTCTATTTTCGCCATGGAAATGCTCCCGAATTCGGGCAGAACAACCAACAAATTCCTTGTCACAAAAACAACACTGGGTTTTTGGATTACTCTTTCCTTCTCCTCCAAAATTACTGCATACTTCCACTCCGCCCATGTTCTTTCATCTTTAAGAAATTAGATTTTAACTAAATTAACTCGTTATAACGTAATAAACTTTTATATTGAACTTTACATTAAATTCTAAACAGAAGCTTATAACACAAAATCACGACGGCGTCACATCTGTTGTTGTTGCTTAAGCTGGTTTTGCAAAACGCCACAGTCAAAGTAAAAAAAATGGTCCAACAGTAGCCCAACGAATTTTTACGAATTTTAAAATAGACTAAAAATTCGCGAATTTTTACGAATTTTAAAACCGAACGTCACGAATTCTCGAACTATGAACATGAGTTTCCTACTAAACATGGCTAAACGTGACTTTCTTACTAAACGTGGAATGGTACATCAGGTCGTGAAGAACCTGGAAAACTAAAACTTATCAAAATGAAAAACTCATGAACGGGAAAACAAAAAAATACTGAAAACATGGAAGGACTGATCGGCGAAGCTATAGGGCGGACGGGTGGACGGAAGGAAAGGCGGACTTAAGGACGAAAGAAAGGACGAAAGAAAGGACGGACGCATTGGCGTACGGACGAAGAAAAACGAGAGGGGAGGGAGGGAGAGAGGGATGCTGGGCCATCACCGTGTTGTATACGCATATATAGACGTGTATGTGCTGAAGCCGTATACGGAGGCGTCGGCCATGTTTGCTCTTATTGATCGATCGACAGCGCATAACGGATATGGCCTCGTCTTCGCCTTCGAAAAGACTAGACTTCCGCTGCTCATGCACAACTTCCGGTCATGCTAACAGGTCAATTAGACGCGATCGGCAATAGTCCATGCATCCATTCATTCATCGATCTATCCATCCATACATTCATCCATACATCCAAGCACTCATCCAAACATCCGAACACTCATCCATCCATCCATCCATCCATCCATCCATCCATCCATCCATCCATCCATCCATCCATCCATCCATCCATCCATCCATCCATCCATCCATCCATCCATCCATCCATCCATCCATCCATCCATCCATCCATCCATCCATCCAAGCACGCATCCATCCCTACATCCATACATCCAAACACGCATCCAGCCATCCAACCATCCATACATCCCCACATCCAAACACGCATTCATCCATCCAGCTATATCCATGCATCCAGTATCCAAACACTCAGATTCCACCTTTCATAAGGTGGAAAGCTCCCAGTATGATGGAATTTTTCCACCTGAAGTCAAAGGTGGAACTGCAGGGACCGCCTTTGTATAATGGTGGAAATACATGTATATCCACCCTATATGGGGTTGTTTGTAGATCCCCAACTTTAGTGGCCATTTCCACGATTTTTACAACAGTGTATACCATAATAAATATGGTGATATATTGCCATTATTTATACATCTAGTACACAAAAAGTGTTGTATTAAGTGACTTGACGCATGTATACGTATACATACAGATGACACAGTATACCACTGTACCTGCATAAATACATGCATACATACGTACGCATACATAGCTACCCATACGTTCATACATACATACATATACATGTACGTATATATATAGATACGTACATTCATACATACTTGCATGCACGCGTGCATTCATAAATACATGCATACATGCATACCATACAACTTCGTAATCGTAAATTTGTATACATGCATACATACACACATGCACACATACTACGTACGTACGTGCAGACAGACAAACATACACATACGTAAACGTTCATGCATTTTTCGTAGCGTCTCTGTGGTTGTGAATGCATGTTTAATGTGAGACACAACCTGTCGATCGCTCAGCGCTTGCCTCTATAGTCTATACTGACGCAGCATGCATGGTCTCTGAATTATTCGAGCAATGGTCTGAAAGACGATCTTATACCTAAGACGGTCTCCTCGCCTCCAGCGAGACGCACAGTTCGACAATGCCTTCTATAGGACGACTGCACACAGTTCTTCCGGGATGCGAACCCATGTTCCAGGTCACACTTGAAACATCAGTAGGCTTATGCATTTATACATATATAGGCCTACAGATATAGACCATACATATGTCCGTATGTATGTATGTATGTATGTATGTATGTATGTATGTATGTATGTATGTATGTATGTATGTATGTATGTATGTATGTATGTATGTATGTATGTATGTATGTATGTATGTATGTATGTATGTATGTATGTATGTATGTATGTATGTATGTATGTATGCATGCACGTACGTATACATGTATGTATGTACACGTAAGTATATATGTATGTGTAAGTGCGTATGCATGTATGTATGTATATGTATCTATATGCATTCGTCTATATGCCTGCAACATAGATACATACGTGTACACATATGTACCACCCATATGTACATCTGTACCACATGTAACTGTACCACATATAGTTCTTTATTCAGGATACTTGTATGTATGGGTGAGTATATATAGACAGAAGAGTGTCAATTTATGCGACGCACAGATTCTCAAAAACATCTATACGCGTGCAGATGAACAGGTACAAATCAAGTGCATGCTGCAGTTGGATGGAAAATAACACGAAGCCATATATATAATTTGTGTGTGTGTGTGTGTGTGTGTGTGTGTGTGTGTGTATGTGTGTGTGTGTGAGTGTGTGTGTGTGCGTGTGCGTGTGTATGTGTGTATGTGTGTGTAGGGACAGTTTAAATACAACATGTATGTATATACGACGGAAATTAATGCATCTCTGGTGCATAGGCCAGGGCAGCAGCGGTTGTCTACGAAGAAGATCGAATGTCCAGCGTCAATTTGGGTGACATCAAGCCTCGCAACCAGCCTATCGGTCGGGCTATCGGTCTCTCGGTCGACCGTTGGCCGCGGCGACAGAGGAGGAGTGAGACGCTGCAGGAAGGTCGGTCGATCATCAGAGAGCAACCCTGTTAGCTGCGTCTATGGCCTCCTCTGCCTGCAGCTCGATTGTATGGTAACTCGCATCGACATATTCATACAGGTCGAAGCTTGTCTGGGTTTGAAGCGCCTAATGTATGATCGCGTGCGCTATGGTCTATACGCTATAGTGGTTAGCGTGTTGGACTGTCAACTGAGGGGTCGAGGGTTCAAATCCCCGTCATGGAAGAAATTTGTTTTGAGATTTCAGCTCCCGACCCTCCAGCCGACTCGTTTTGATGAGTATACACTGACCGTACGTTGTCGGTGGCAAGATGAGAAGGTGAGGGAGAGGAATGACCAACCGCCCTCATATGCCGAGGCTGTTAAATTGTAGTCTCTAACACTTTGTATACAACCTTGATTGGCTGCATGCATGCACTCACTGGCTTAGCAGATTGCCAAAAAGGTTTTGATCTGGAATTCACTCTAATTCTGTCCATGTTGTAATTTCGGTTATGTAAGTTATAGATCAGGGCTTAAGTCCCTAGGTTTTTGTTGCCTACCCTCCGTGTGTATACTGTCTTCCAGTCTAAGGTTCGCCATGGGTGCCGACTGTTTCTGTCCATTGGGTTATGATATTGCAAGTCAGTTTGATTCTAGAAATAATATTATTATTATTACTACAAAAATTTTTAACGCGCGCAAAGTCACTTAGAAATGCTGAGCAGCGGTTAGTCAGTCAGTCGCCAGGTGACGAGCAATTAGATATCCAGGTGTTTGAAAGGCTGAAAGCCAATTAGAAATAGTATATTTTGAGGCGTTTCTTTAAGGAAGAGATAGAGTTTGAGCATTGAACAGATACTGGTAGGCGATTCCATTCATTGGAGCAGAAACATGGAGTGCACGAGAGTCCATTAAGACTCAACCAAAATACCCATATCCGAAGATCGCAGACTGCGGAACAGAGGCGCCTTTACGCCTATAGGGCTCCCATATCTCGGAGGACCCCAAACAAATGGAATTTTTTTTCCATTTATAAAAAAAGAATTAATTTTTAATTATTTTAAATATAACATATTTTCTATTTTTGCACAGTTTAGCATTCACATAAAAATATATTATTACGATTGATAATTGTTTTGTTCATTTGGGCTAATAATTAATTTTTGTGCAGTTGTGCAAAATAGCATCAAGTTCAGAAGACCCCTCCCAAAAAATGCTTGCGCCTATAGGGTCCAGTTTTTCTGTAAACGCGCCTCTGCTGCGGAGAGGGACGTACAGAGAAAATAGTGATTGAAAGTAGGTGGGATTGCTCGTTGTAAGGGTTTTATAGGTCGAAGAGGCCAGTTTAAATCTTATTCTGAATTCCACAGGAAGCCAATGCAGCTGACCGAGCAGGATTAAGGAGTCTTCGCGAGCGGAGACACGTAGCACCACGCTGGCCAGGCCATTTTGGATGCGTTGAAGCCTGATGACTTGAAGATCCGATATGCTTGCAAACACAGAGTTGGCATAATCGAGGCAGCAGACAAGAGAGCATGCAAGATATGGTCTGTGACACGTCTTTGGTAAGAGGACACCTTATATGTGACGTATTGACCTGACGTGATGAAATCAAGATATGCAAAGGTTTGTTATGACAGTCGAGCGATGCATGAGCAAAAGTTTACGAAAACGGGCGCTACAGAAAGTGTCGAGATTAGATTGGATTATAGACCCCTCTATCTGTCGGTCTATCTATCTGTATGCATGCCATGTCTGTCCATCTGTCTGTCCATCTGTTGTCTGTCTGTCTGTGTGTCTGTCTGTGTGTCCATCTGTCTGTCTGTCTGTCTGTCTGTCTGTGTGTCTGTCCACCTGTCTGTGTGTCTGTCTGTCTGGCTTTGTGTCTGTGTGTCCATCGGTCTGTCTGTCTGTCTGTGTGTCTGTCCATCTGTCTGTGTGTCAGTGTGTCCATCTGTCTGTCTATCTGTCTGTGTGTCTGTGTGTCTGGCTGTCTGTTTGTATACCTGTCTGTCTGTGTGTCTGTGTGTCTGTGTGTCCATCTGTCTGTCTGTCTGTCTGTCTGTCTGTCTGTCCATCTGTCTGTCTGTCTGTCTGTCTGTGTGTCCATCTGTCTGTCTGTCTGTCTGTCTGTCTGTCTGTCTGTCTGTCTGTCTGTCTGTCTGTCTGTCTGTCTGTCTGTCTGTCGACCCACGTGTCTTCTCTGTATGCACATAGACCTAGGTATACGGCTATTGTCAACGGTTGAATTAATCGTCAATAGACCTAAGCGAGCAGCCCATTGTTTTGCATTGAAATGTTTGGAAAAAGCGTTAAGCAGAAGAATGCCTGTTTGTGTGTGTGTCGGTGTGTTAGTGGGTGGGTGTTTGGATGTGTCTATGCATGCCCGCCTCGCAACACATTGGCACGAACGAAAACAATAGCATTTGGAACATCAAACAATTAAACACCGCTTATTCGACTCAAAGAGCTCAATGGATTTGTGGTAATGAGGAGGGACGTCTTGCAGGTCGGTGACCTTTCGCTGTGGAAGGGAGATACATGTGAGCTGGATGGGCATTCCTGAGATATATCATGTCACCTGGAGGGTCATCCCTGGTATATATCATGTGAACTGGAGGTTTATAACTGAGATATATCATGTGAGATATATATATACCATGTGAGATGGAGAATTATCTGACGTATATCATGTGAACTGGAGGGTTATACCAACAGGTTAGCTGGAGGGGCATCCCTTAGATATATCATGTCAGCTGGAGGGTCATACCTGAGACTGAGAGATTCATGTGAACTGGAAGGTCATCACTGAGATATATCATGTGAACTGGAGGGTCATCAATGGCAAGGGAGAGGACTGGCCATCCGCCATCATATGCCGAGTCTAAGAAAATAAGGTTAGAGAAATTAAAAGGCAGTATTTCAGACTCTGGACTGTCATAGCTTGCTGGACTGTCGATCGAGAGGTTGGGGTTCAAATCCCCGCCAGAGCAGAAATTTTGTTCGAGATTTCTGCTCCACCTGCGCTCGCTATAACCAACTCAGCCATACTGAGTAAACTGAACGTACATTGTCAGTGGAAAGATCAGAGGGCGAGGGAGAGGAATGGCCACCCATCGAACGCTTATGATTAGGCTGTTCTGTGAGAAGCGCTTAATAAATCTGTAAATACAATAGAATATGCCGAGGCTAAGAAAATGAAGTCGCTAACAATTCATACCCAGGGCTAGCTTAAGGTACTCTTCTTTCTTTCTTTCTTCTTCTTCTTCTTCTTCTTCTTCTTCTTCTTCTTCTTCTTCTTCTTCTTCGTCGTCGTCGTCGTCGTCTTCGTCTTCGTCTTCTTCCTCCTCCTCCTCCTCTTCCTCTTCCTCTTCCTCTTCCTCTTCCTCTTCCTCTTCCTCTTCCTCTTCCTCTTCCTCTTCCTCTTCCTCTTCCTCTTCTTCTTCTTCTTCTTCTTCTTCTTCTTCTTCTTCTTCTTCTTCTTCTTCTTCTTCTTATACTTATTATTCTCCTCCTCCTTCTCCTCCTCCTCTTCTTCCTCTTCGTCTTCTTCTACTACTTCCTCCTCCTTCTCCTCCTCCTCCTCCTCCTCCTCCTCCTCTTCCTCCTCCTCCTCCTCTTCAAACTCTCATGACGAAAACGATGCTCATGACTATACCAAAGACCATCAGAAATATATCAAACAGGAACAGCTCTTCAAATACCTGACTATACATAGCTATAAGCAAGAGTGGCATATCCCGCACAATATCACGAGCAAAATAGCCCGCGTTGTATCTTGATATGCTTACTAAACATTACCTACATAAATAAGGTTTGAAACTCCGGGTTTCTCAGTGCGAGACGCCAAAACCCCTGCGATTGTTTGTATTTACAGAATGGCTGAAACTAATTAGCAATTTCGAAGGTAAACATTGATGCGCGATGCGAATGGTCTTTGCGTACGCGTAAGTCAACATTCGGTGCGCACCTGACGGCGACTCGTGTAACTATTGGTCTATACATGAAGAAGTAAGAACTAGATTTTATACGACTGCATGCAAGGTTTGTGTGACTTCTTAAACTTTTTCAAGAATGCGTCCTTGCTTTGTATTATGGGGTAAAAAGTGATAACTCAATAACTCTGTCACTGCCGTTTTCGGGTAATGCCAGTCCCAAGACTGGGTGAAGAGGAGGTCGACGCCTATGATCTTTATTATAATGACACCGCATCATAAGTGGCCTGAAACAACAAATAATATCTACGTCGTTAAACACGTTCTACTACTACTTTTACTATAGTAATATACTACTATTACTACCACTACTGCTACCAGTGTATACCACCACTCCCACTACTATACTGCACTAGTATACTACATGCATGCATTGCCACTATATACCAGCCAACCACTATTATACTCCATGCAGTAACTTCGCTACAATCAATACTAGTGGTTGCGTCATAAAAGCTTGTCCATGCACTTCTAAATTAAACCGTTATAAGGTGAATCCATGAAGTTATAGTTTCTGACACCAAGCGGTGGTTTTGACAGATGAAATCAGTGATATATCTTTCCTGTGTGGCATTGATTCAAGTTTTAGGGTTCTGGCCAAAAAATCTGCTTGTGTAGTGTTACTTGTGTATACAATGCGATATAATACAATACATTATACAATACAATGCATCATAGTATAGCATGCGATACAATACATTCTTATTTCTATAGTACTATAGACACAATGTATTCATGGTAAATATAGTCTATAGGGACACGGTAGCCGATTGGCTAAGGCACTCTCCCTATAACGCTGACGGTTACTTGAGCAAGTCCTTCAATCACAGTTGCCCAGCGCAATCGCTTGATGCTTGATCATTAGATATAGTGGCGCTTAATAAATGCGTAATAATAACAACAGTAATACTGTGTCTTGATAACGCCGCTGAAGAAGTAATTAGATTAGATTAGATTAGAATAGGCATCAAAATCATGATCGTGTTGTATGCATGTGCAGGGGCGTCTATCCCCCCCTAAGTCATTGGAGCAACGTCCCTTTTCCCCTCTTCTTCCCCCCTCCCCGGTCCTTCCCCCCCCTAAAATGGTGGCAAACACATGGACAAATCTTTCCCCCCCCTATTTCTTGGATGGAGCATTTGCTCCAAGGTTTCTATGGTGTAGACGCCCCTGTGCATGTGTAATCATTCGAGATCGATTGAGGACGGATGAGAGACACAGTGAGAGACAAGAGACAACATTCCGTGGGATTCTTCAAGACTTTTCGGGATTCATCGGGATTGCTCAGGATAAATAGGACCGGCTATCATGCTAGGCTGTAGGTGTTGTATATACAGCGTCCTTGTAGCGGCATGGTCGCGTTACGGCGCTCTAGAAATTGTCCGTGTTATTATTATTATTATTATTATTATTATTATTATTATTATTATTATTATTATTATTACTATTATTCTCGGGATTCATCGGGATTACTCAGAATTTCGCGGAATTTTCCGGGACTTATCGGGATTCGTCTGGATTCCTGGAAATGTCTCGAGATTTCTCAGGATTTCTCAGGATTACTCAGGATTCCTCGGGATTTCTCGGAATTTCTGTGAATTTCTTGCGATTTCTCGGAATTTTTCGGGATTTCTCAGGATTTCTCTGGATTGTTCGGGATTTCTCGGGATTCCTCGGGATTTCCCGAGAGTTCTTTGAATTCCTCGGGATTCGGAATTCCTTTGCATTTCTCGGGATTCCTCTGGATTTCTCGGGATTCCTCCTCGAGATTTCTCGGGATTCCTCGTCTGGATTTCTCGGGTTTCCTTGGGATTTCTCGGAATTTACCAGGATTCTTTGAGATTTCACATGATTCCTCGCAATTTCTTGGGTTTTCTCAGGATTTCTCGGGATTGCTCGAGATCTTTCGGAATTCCCGGAATTCCTCGGGATGTCTCGGTGGCTGGTCCAAGGTCCTTTGAAATTCGCTGTCATCTGACGTCATTCAGGACTTAACTTAAGACTCAGCTCTTTCAACTAACGTTCTTCTACTCATCGTGACCTGGATTCTTGTTTCTCTGATCTATCCGATATCAACCTGTTTTTTCAAACGGGTAGTTTATTAATTTTGATTGCCATTTCAGTTGAGATCTCGGGATTCATCGGGATTACTCAGGATTTCGCGAGATTTCCCGGGACTCATCGGGATTCGTCTGGATTCCTGGAAATTTCTCGAGATTTCTCGATTAATTGATTGAGCATAGTGTGAATGTATGTAGGATATTTATAACAAGAGACATCGACAGCGAACAATGGCACGTTTATGCAATTAGTTTGCCTGCTTTCAACCGCGCTGCTTTCGTAGGATCATCGTCACTGTAAGTGTAATTTTTATGTAATTCATACATATACATATATTGCTCAGATTGGGCGCTGCATAAATTCACTAGTACAGTTCATCATGCATGCAGGGTAAAGCCAATAATGATAATGCGTCTTTCCCTTGTCATCTGTGAGACCCCGCGTGCATTTAAATGCACATTGGGTTCATAGGCAGTATAAAGGTTAAACGTTTTAGGTAGTCTCTGAGACCCAGAGGCTATTTAAATGCACACAATTTCTCAACACACTGCAATAGTGAGGAAGTGAAACAGACTATCGGAAATATTAGAAAACATGGCGGCGATGAGCGTGACTTTACATTACTGTTAAGGGTGACTGATTAAGGTGCTACAGACCCAGTGTTCATTATAATGCACATTAAAAAAAAATTCAAATTCTTCATCATAAAAATATTACAAAATTTACATGTGTTTTAGATGTGTCTTAATGTTATATAAACCCGCCGCAATTGTTTCAAGAGCTTTCATTCTAGAAAGTAGTGACTTTACATTACTGTTAAGGGTGACTGATGAAGGTGCTACAGACCCAGTGTGCATTATAATGCACATTAAAAAAAAATTCAAATTCTTCATCATAAAAATATTACAAAATTTACATGTGTTTTAGATGTGTCTTAATGTTATATAATCAGTAAAATATCTCGGAAAACTTGTGTAGATATTGCATGGGTCTCAGGAAGATGTGTATTGTAAATATAATTGGCCCATAGGCCTATTCTTGATACGCACTGTTTGTCGCGCGGTAAATAATTAGAAACAACTAGAAAGAGGACAATTACTAATGTCGAAAAGGTATACGACCTGCACAGGTATACACACCTGCGTTCACACACACACACACACACACACACACACACACACACACACACACACACACACACACACACACACACACACACACACACACACACACACACACACACACACACATTTATATATATATATATAGTTATGTGTACTTAATAATTTTTTTAGACAATATATTTATGCATGCATACATATAGATGTATATAAAACTATATATATATGTGTACATGACACACACATATACTATATACATGTGTATGACACACACATATATACATACATACACACTACTGTGTATATGCATGTATGTATCTATAGAACCAGTGAACTAATTACCTGTGGCGAAATTGGCGAATGTCTAGTCTTACTTCTATTCTCTGCCCTCCGCGGTCCACCCCCATCCTAATGGTCCTCGCAGGAGACGGGTGTGAGGGTTGTCGAGGGCAGTCTCCCCTCCTCCAGCCAGAGGCAGAAGGACCGTCGACAGGGGTATCGGATGTTCCTTGCGATGGTCAACGAAGAAACTGGACACACCTTGTAAGGAAAAGAAAATGGCTGGGCGTTGACCCCACGTTACAAGAACAGACCCCACCCCGCTTCGACTAAAACAACCCCCCCCTCCTTCCTCTACGCAAACACGTACAAGACGTAGACAAAGAGATACAGGGATGAACAAACAGACACGCGTAGGAGGTACGCATACTGATATATTTGGATACAGACACACGCGACGACAAAGAGGGAGATATGTAAACATACAGACCATGTGACTGGCATTCTGATTGACGGACTGACCAATCGACCCACCATGTATACATATATACATACATGCACACACATACATACCCGCATGCATACATTCACATGCAGACACGCATACATAGCTGCATGCATACGTACATACACACATGCATACATACATACACGCATGCATACATACACATACATACACGCATACATACATACACGCATGCATACATACACATACATACACGCATACATGCATACAAGCATACATACATACATACATACATACATACATACATACATGCATACATACATACATACATACATACATACATACATACATACATACATACATACATACATACAGGCATACATACAGGCATACGTATAGGATCTTAATGCTTATTCATCATTGCGAGCAGATTTGACGTGCCCTTCATTACATCTTTGCAGGGAGCATACATGTATATGCCACTGTGTATGCATGCGTGTATGAATGTATGCGTGTATGTATGCGTGTATGTATGTGTATGTATGTATGCGTGTATGTGTGTGTAGTCAACCTGCTTGGTTGCAGGTGTCTTTGTACCGCGCTGGGACACGGTATATCCAACTGTGGGACACGGTGGCCGATTGGATGAGGGCCCGCCCTGTAATGCGTCGAGTACGTGTTCGAGCCTCCTACCTCTGATCAACTGTGTATGGACAGTTGACGTTGAGCAAATCTTATCTACTCACAGTTGCTCAGCGCCATCGATTCATTGGTTATTAGAGAGGCGCTTGATAATTGCATAATAACTGTGGGCACTGGCGTAAACTTGTCCAAATTATTGGGGGGCATGGGGTCTGGACCATAGGAGCAAAAAACAAGTTTTTTCAAGATGAAAAGTTTTTTTTTAAAAATAAGTTTTTCACGATAAAAAGTTGTTTTTTTTGTTTTGTTTTTTGTTTTGTTTTTTTTGTTTTTATGGTTCTTGTTGTTTTTAAGATTTTCGGATTTCGAATCATAAAAATCATGAAAAATGGCATGAACAAGAGCTCAGTTTAATTCAGTTGCGTTTTCCGAAAATTAAAAATCATTAAATCAATGTTATTAAAATAACTTCTACAAAAATGAGAAAGTTTTAAAAAAATTTGTGGTTTTCTTTTTTTAAAAACCAATATCCGAAAAAAAAAAATTTCACCTCTGGTCTGGACAGTCAGCAGAGGCCTCCGATGTTACGTTAATGCGTATGAAATGGGGTGTTTTGCTTACATGCAAATTTGTTTCATATTGAAGATAAAGATAAATCTTTGTTTTCATTATGAATTTCTGATAGTATTTCAGTTCTGTGTCTCTGTTTTTCTGTTTCTGAAGAAATTTGCCTATATTGAAACATAATATTTTAATTTTTTAAGAAATTCTCTTCTCGATTTGGGGGGGGGCATTGCCCCGGCTCCTCAATTATTGGGGGGGGGGCACGTGCCCCGGCTGACCCCCCAGAGTCTACGCCTATGACTGTGGGGCGTGGTGGCTCAGTGGTAAGTTCGGCGCCTTGTGACCGAAGGGTTGCAGGTTAGAATCCCACTCTATAGCCGCTGCGTACGGACCTTGGGCAAGTCCTTCACTCGCAATTGCTCGTGGCGCTTCGGCGTGAAAATTCCGGCACAGTATACCAATGCTGAAGTCGGGAGCGCCTCTGAGTAGTAGCTGACTTCGAGTGGCGCTATGGAAATATCCGGAATAAATAAAAAAATAAAAATAAAAGTAATGGTCGTGGATTTGTGTCATGATCACGGGCATTCAGCTACTTGTGACGTATGTATAGGTTTATATAGAGCATTTAGATCATCCTTTGCTCGCTGTCAGTTCATTCAAGAACATTGACACAGTGACACTCCTATTGGGAAATAATGGTGTTAAGTATTTTAGACAGCGTTGTGACAAATGGTTCACAGTCATTTGCTATTTGAAATTCAATGCTTATGGCAATGCTTTTGGCTCCTCGGTTTAACTGACATATATATCTAATGTCACAGCTATAAATAGAAAACACACACATATATATGTGTATATACACACACATGCAGATGATGAGCAGTTATACAAAATCCTATTGTTAACTTTGCATTACATGGATATACGATATACGTTCATGAATAAGTTTGCTTGTTTGTATCTTTATGAATGTATGTATATTGTATAATTGTAAATGCATGATATCGTGTACAGTATACATGCATTGATACATGAATGGACTACTGTATATGTATCAATGTATGTATAGGCTTATGTGTGAGTCTTTGCATGTGTATGTTTGGATATGTGTATGCGTGAATTTTGCGTGCGTATTCGCGAAGTTTCATGTTTACACACACACACACACACACACACACACACACACACACACACACACACACACACACACACACACACACACACACACACACACACACACACACACACACACACACACACACACACACACACACACACACACACACACACACACACACACACACACACACACACACACACACACACACACACACACACACACACACACACACACACACACACACACACACACACACACACACACACACACACACACACACACACACACACACACACACACACACACAAACACACACACACACACACACACAAACACATATGCACATATACACATGTATATATATATATGAAACCACATGTGAATATATATATATATATAATATACAATTATGTATGTACGTACAGACCGGGCGAGTAGACGCTATGGCAGACACCTTGTTGGAATGGATTTTAGACGCGTATATTTGAAACGCGGAGTAATTTTGCTGGGCAAACAACTATTGCAAATTATCGTTATTCCCGACCCGAATGGACGCCAGCTGGGAGCGCGCAGTTTCCTTATGAGATTAATCCTCCCATGGGAAGCTGCCTGGCGAGCAAACACCAAGGGCACCGCGCACCAACAGCGCCCGTGATTCTGGAGGTCTACTGTTTCGCAACGGACGGAGGCTGATTGCTTTGGGCCCGTCTTGTTTTGAAAGTGCGACCGCGTGCGTGATGTAAGCATGTCTCTATCGCATCGGGTTGGATAAGGGATTAGGAGAGCATGGGACTATCGCACCGGGTTGGATAAGGGGTCAGGGTGAACATGGCACTATCGCATCGGGTTGGATAAGGAGTTAGGACGTTTGGTGGTTTTTGGTTGCTGTTGGTTTGTTATCGTTTTCTTTGGTTAACTTGCTATGGTTAGAGTTGGTTTTGAGGTGAAAGGGTTGTGGTGTTAGAGGTACGTACGCTACAGACATATAGAGTCATTTTGGATAAGTATAGGGGTTTTTGATTAATGTTAAGGTTATTGCTATTTTTTGTTTGGTATGGCTCTTATCCATCCATCCATTTTCTTAACTTGGGTTATGATGGCGGATGGCCGGTCCTTTCCCTCGCCGTCTCATCTTCCCAGCGACAGTGTACTACTCATCATAGCCGAGTTGGCTTTATGAGCTCAAATGGAGCAGAATTCTCTAAAATTTCTCTAAAATTTCTATCTATTGCAGGGATTTGAACCATCGACCCCTCGGTTGACAGTCTAGCACGCTAACCACGAGACTATTGCTTCGTTTACCGTCAGTATTAATATGATACAAATGTCTGAGTGTTGTGCAATGTTCTACGCTATACGTATACATGTGATTATGAATCTTACCGAATCCGATGCGATTTCATAGTTTCCGGCTTACGGCAGCGGCAGCAGCCACAACAGCTGCTGATGATGATGACGACGATGATCATGATGATGATGGCCGTGACGAAGTTGGGTTCAGAGGTCGGGCGATGTGATTAGTTCTCGAACGCAGGTCGGAAAGCAAAGACGCCAAATCATCTTCTGCGTACAACGCGGGAAAGTCAATCCTTCCCCCAACGAAAGCATAAACAGCGGATGAAACGGCACAGAGGCCAAACAAAGCATCTACCTTGCAAAAGCGTTTCCCAAACACACACGCCCGTCCTTAGTAGTGAAGGCACAGAGACCGGGCCACAACAAGTTTAACATTCAGCGTCTGGGTTACACCATTCCCCGATCGTCCGTTCCAAAACACCTGGGATGATTCGACAGTCTGAATTTCCTCGCTGATCGATGATTCAACCTGCACTTCGTCCGACGCTATGTTTTCGGTATATTGCCTCGATGCGCCGCTCTTATCTTATCTTATGATATCCGGCGTGTGATGTCATCTAAGACGAAATTTATTGAGCGTCACTTCAAGGAAGCTTCTCAGGGGGGTTGCCGATCTGACAACACGCTGCTCCGTCAAACAAGACGGACATCAATCGTCAGTGGTTTCTGAGAAACTGTTCGTTATCAGAATGTGTTGATTTGTGTTTGAACAGAGATAGCACATCAGAAACGAGACCAATTCTTCGTCTTCTTATAGCACGTGAAATTCAGACTAAGTACACTCTCGATGTAATGTGATGTAATGTGATGTAATGTGATGTAATGTGATGTAACGTGATGTAATGTGATGTAATACGATGTAATTTGATGTAATGCATTAGTAATATAATGTAATGTAATGTAATGCTGTGGCCGTGCTTCACCCGACTTTATCTTCATTGTCTCGCATTGCCTTGCTATAGATTCCATTTCAAGCGCAGTGCCAATAGGGGCCAATGTGATGTAATGTGATGTAATGAAATCTTACATTACATTGTCCTTGCGTTATCTTGTGTTACCCTACCATACATTGCTTTGCGATTACCTTCCTTACCCTGCCGTGAGGTACCTTAATTTGTCTTGGTTTGCCTTACTTTTCCTTATTGCGCAGAACCCTGGGATCTTTACAATACCGTGCATCAATTCACCTGTGATCAATGACCTTACCTTTACTAAGCATGCACTGAATTGCCCAGACTTTTACATCTAAATGACTATGCTTCAGTTTTCTCCTCATCCTCATCCTCTTCCTCTTTGTCTTCCTACTCCTCTTTTTCTCCGTTTCCTTTCTCCTCTGACCCTTCTCGTATACTTTTCCTCCTCTTTTCATTCTCCTTTCGTTTTCCTTTTCCGGCTCCTACTCCTCCTCTTTCTCCTTCTCCTTCTCCTCCTCTTTCTTCTCCTCCATCTATCTTTTCCTCTGAACTTCCAACCGTCCACCCATTACGTCAACGGAACACCCCAGATCCCCAACCCTTATAAAGACGCGCGCACTTGAAGACAGGCCTTTCCACGCGGCGCCTCAATGTCAACTCGCGGTCACCTTCACCCTGCCTACCCTCGCCCAGCCCTTACCTGCCCGCGCCTACCAAGCTCTTGATATACACTGTATACACCCGCCGCATACCTGCCATCCCCATCCGCAGTCACTGATGTATACACAGTAGTCAAAGCTCCGCTGGGAATGGACGGGTATATCCTACGCTAGTTTATTTGGATAGTCGGCAACAGGACCCGGCTTATAAATTGAATCCATACTGCACCGACTATTATCGTTGAGATACGGATAACAAGATCACGAAACAGCGACACTCCAAGCGGAATTAACAAATCCAAGTCCAAAACAACCAGCTTCGCCAAGCAATACAATTATCTATATACGATGCACGTGTATACGTTTTACGTGCAAAATACGCAAAATACGCAAACGTGCGCCTCTGTTTGGATGACTGAAAAATGTATGCATTAGGGGAAATAAACAGAGATTTGGTTTATGCATCTTTCCAAAGCTTGTTCTTTCTATGGGGATATCTTGAACGCGTAAAGAAATCCAGAGTTTACGATAGATTACGCGAAGGGTTGATCGCAGACGTAATGACGTCTTTTTTGGACTGAATTTCTTTAGCGCATATATTGTTCGTTTTCGCTGCTGGGGTTTTCGAAATTTGTTTTGTAGTTTTTTTGGGGAGAAATTAGGAAACACCGACCTATTAGCGTCACGCTACTTTGTGCAAGAGTTCGAGGTGCAAATCGCTCGTCGAAACGAAATTGCTTCGCGGGTCGTAATGAGCTGGTCAAAGTTAGACAATAAAGGATGAGTAACGGAGGGATGAACGAAAGTAAGAGAGGAAGAATAAAGACATTAAGGGAGGGAGCGAGGGAGGGAGGGGGAGGGGAGGAGGGAGGGAGGGAGGTCAGTGCCGTATCGAGGAGTGTTCCAGCCGTGCCACAGAACAGGGCGAAACTCAAGAGGGGGCGCAAATTTTGAGACGAATGATTTAATTATTTAACTAATTACTTTATCTAAAAATAATAATATCCATTTAAAACGAAATAAATATAATAACATGAAGTGACAACAAATAAAAGTGTATATGTATAATATTAAAAGACAAATCTATGCCTGACAGTGCAGGTTTATTTAAAAATTGTCGTTTAACATATTTATAGTAAATATAATATTCGAGATAACAAGTTTGGTTGTTATTGGTTAACTTGATCTTTGGTGGAGGGAGAGCTATATTTACGCTTGGCACAGAGCGCAATTATAGCTTGCTCCCTTCCTGATGGACCGACATAGAGTTTGGAGAGCGCGAGGTAGGGAGGGAGGGAGGGAGGGAGGGAGGGAGTGCGGGGTGGAAGGTTGGATGAATGGAGATAGATTTTTGAAGTGCGTGAACCTTCTTCTTTCGCGGACCAGCAGACCACGCCAGTTAACGTTTACAGTTCTAGTCTTTTCGAAAACAATTCGCTTGTTTTGAGTTGTATGGCGGACGAGAGGCACTGGGCGAGAAAGCATCCTAGTCTCACTCAACTGGCTCTCATCGGAGCGGATGCCAGACGAGCGGGCGGGGAACGAAACGAAGACGGGGGGGGGGGAGGTTGCAGAGGAGGGCTACTGACGCTGCTGTGTGCACTGAGGCTGGAACGGCAGGGCAGATAGAGTGCGTCTCGGCTGACGGACGGACGGACGGGCGGACGGACGGGTGTTTGCCTTATCTCAAGACCCTGTCGACATTGATCCTAACTAAAGCTGACCGGGGACGTTGTATAAACTCCATCTGATGCTGTTCTGTCAATCAACTTCAGACTTGATTACTGGCCGACAAGTCAGCCTCCTCACTCAACCGATGTCAGGTGTACGACCCCCGTGCGTTGGGTACACTCGGTACAAGAAGGCGGCGGATAACAGGAGCGGTACACTGAGTACGCTGCGACATTCGGCGGCTGCTCGCTGTGTGTGTTTCTATACTGTTTCGGAGTCGGCGCCGATGTTATCCCACGCTCCTCTCCTCTGCTCTCCTCTGCTCTCCTTCTCCTCTCCTCACCTCACCTCTTGTCTCCTATGCTCTCCTCTCTTCTTCTCTCCTATTCTCTGCTCCCTTCTTTTTTCTCTCTCTTCGCCTCTCCTCTCCTCTCTTCACCCATTCTCTTATCTCCTCTCCTTTCCTCTTCTCTTCTCTCCTCTCCTTTCCTCTCCTCTCTCTTTTCCTCTACTATCCTGTCCTCACCCCTTCTCTCCTCTCTTCTTCTCTTCTCTCCTCTCTTCTTCTCTTCTCTTCTCTTCTCTCTTCTCCTCTCCTCTCTCTTCTCCTCTCCTCTCCTCTCTC
This sequence comes from Allolobophora icterica, assembly GCA_963556255.1. Lineage (NCBI taxonomy): Eukaryota > Metazoa > Annelida > Clitellata > Crassiclitellata > Lumbricidae > Allolobophora > Allolobophora icterica. Next base: position 50,603,988 of record OY744610.1, read on the forward strand.
TTCTCCTCTCCTCTCTCTTCTCCTCTCCTCTTCTCTCTCTTCTCCTCTCCTCTCCTGTTCTCTCTCTTCTCTCCTGAGTGAATGAGTGAGTAAGTGACTTAGTGAGAGAGTCATTCATTCATTCAGTTAGTATGTTTGTCAGTGAGTAAGTCAGTGAATCAGTGACTGACTGCAGAATAGAAACTGGATGAGTGACTCCTTTGTGAGTGAGTAAGCAAGCAAGAGCATGGATAAGACAGAAAGTAGTTGAACCAGTGAATGAGCGAACTTCACCCACCAAACGTCGAACCAGTAACACTGGCCTCTCGTGCTAACACCCCACTTCCTTTCCGGTTCGAGATTTCTCGTGCCAAGGCCAGCCGCTAGAGGCGCCAAGCGTTTCCGCGTGCGCAACCACTTGGGATGCGGAACGAAGGCTCCAGCCGCTAGGTGGCGTGATGGTTGAGTCTTATAGCATCGGACACATAATACCGCTGGTAATTATTGCCAAACTGCAGGCAGGGCTTATTAGATCAGTCCGTCCTATCAGACAATTGACAGGACTTGCCAAGCGAGGCAATACTTTGATCCGACCGGACTGGCGAAAGATGAGAGAGGGACGCAGGAAACGGGATATAGCCAACTATCCCCCGGAGTATATCACCTTCCATCTTTCCCTTCCAATGCCACTACATAAATACAGTTGGCTTAACGCTAAACCTCATGTCATCTTCCGCTCGCATATTCTATCTCTCCGTCGCTACAAAAGCACAGACAGATATACAAGCGTATGCATACACACATGTATAGACCTACATATATACACATGCATGAATGCATATTAATGTATATAATACACACATACGTATATATATATACATACACACGTAATGTACATTAAATGTTTACAATTACAATATGGCATTCACACACAAAAACACACGCACACTCTCAAACACCACACACCTACACCCACACTCACACCGCCACACTAACATGCACCCACACACACCCAGACACCCACACCACACGCAAACCCTCACACCTACACCCACGCTCACAATCAGACACACCTACACTCACACGCACACACACACACTCATACACACACACCTACACACACACACACACTCACATACACACACGCACACACACACACACCTACACTCACTCACCCACACTCACATCCACACAGACACGCAGACGTATAGATTTTAAAGGTCTTGGGTTCACAGAGTACGCGATGCGTGACTTGGCCAACGTTCCTAAAAGCTTAAACTGCCACTGTAATGTTGCAAGAGACCTAGATAGAGACATAGGCAGAAACAAAGACAGAGACAAAGGCAGATATAGAGACAGAAGAGAGAGAGGGGGGCAGAAGCATATAGAGGGAGACACAAATTGATATGTTGTACGCCGTGTTGCATAGCTGAGCTGTGATTGAAAGAAACCGAACCACAAAAAGAGACATACAGAGACAGGCAGGAACAGAGACGGAGACTGAGACCAAGATGAACAAGCTGATAGTTGAGAAGGACAGACACACAGAGAGAAAGTCAGACAGACAAACAGGCAGACAGATAGACGGATAGACAGACGCAGCCACAAGGGAACAGCCGACAGACATGTACATAGAAAGGCAAATAAGCAGACATATAGGCACACAGACAAACAAATGTCTATCTTCCCATACACTTATTCATACACATATACATACACAGACATAGACATACACTTCAACATACACACACATGCACTTACACAAACATACACATACACTTACACATACACACACATACACTTACACTTACCACATGCACACATGCACTTACAGAAACACACATACACTTACACAAACATACACATACACTTACACATACACACACATGCACGTACACAAGCACACACACACACTTACGCATACACAAACATACACTTACACAAACATACACGTACACTTACACAAACATACACATACACTTACACATACACACACTTACACAAGCATACACATACAGTCACACATGCATACGTATACACACACTCACTTACACATACACACACATACACACACAGTCACACACGCATACAAATGTACCGAATAATACAAAATTCTACTCATACACAGCCTCTCAAAAAACCGGGTCCAATCACAGTCATAGCTCTTGAGACCATGGTCTTAATTCTCAAGACCACAGACCATCTGTATTTGTCGAGAAGTTTCGGAGGCTGAGTTCGTCGACATCTGGAGTCGCTAGATGCGTCCAACTGCCGCACGCGCCTTCCATCATGCTCAGCGTCAGCAACCAAAGCATCCGCCATCACTCATCTCCTTCAGCAGATCGTTCTACTTCAAAGTGCGAGGATAACTAATGCCACACATCAGATAAATATGAAGTCTTATAATTGGACTGACTGTCATTATCTGTGTGTCCTAGGTACAGACATACATACTTACGTACATTTACATATGCATACAGGCGTACATACGTACATACATACGTTCATGCATATTATATGCTTCCATCCATCCATCCATACATTAATACCTACATACAATACATGCATACATACATACATACATATATACACACATACATACATACATACATGCATACATACACATACATACATACATACATACATACATACATACATACATACATACATACATACATACATACATGCATACATACACATACATACATACATACTTACACACATACATACATACATACATATGTATACATACATACATGCATACATACATACATACATACATACATGCATGCATACATATAATAATAATAATAATAATAATAATAATAATAATAATAATAATAATAATAATAATAATAATAATAATAATAATAATAATAATAATAATAATAATAATAATAATAATAATAATAATAATAATAATAATAAACTGCTTTATTAATTCAAACTGACAAGTACGCAGTAAGATTACATGGAAACATGACAGTGCAATCAAGATCTTAATTAAACACACGTTTTGGCAGCCAAGCAAGGCGCCCGCTCTAGAGTGAGGTTACGGGTATCGAACCGTGATCTAATGCTCTCCTGGCTATGAGTAATACCATTCATCTATCTCCTTTCCCATACATACACATATACACACATACACACATACACACATTCATACATACACACATACATACACATCTACGTACATATGTACATACATACTTACACGCATACTTATATACGCGCGTATACACCGCAATGCAACCGAACACTGACACAGCGCTCTTTAAAGCCGTTTACCTACTAGCGTTACACATATCCAGATGTTAAACAATACATACAACGCAATGGCTTTGTCTAACAGACGTGCCACTGACAATGCGTTACATTCTTCGTATACGCGAGCAGAACAGAATGCATACGCCCATACATCAATACACCTATTTTATGTATATATATATATCCATGTGCAAGTCGCTTGACACGTGTTTTGTATATATATATATATATTATATATATATATATTTATGTATACGTATGTATATGTATATGAACGCACGTGCCTATGAGTCAACCGAAAGAAGAGATGATATATAGTTACAAGCGGCGCTAATATTTGTGTGTATGTGTGTGTGTGTGTATATATATATATATATATATTGAAAGAGAGAGAGTCTATATATATATATATATATATACAGACTCTCTCTCTTTCAATATATATATATATACCTATATTTGCCGGGCTATAGTAAGAACTCCGCCACTGCGCGTACTCTGGCAGTGCCAGTCCCAAGCCTGGAGAAAGGAGGAGGGCGACGCTAATCATCTTTGCAACGACACATTGTCGTTAAACAGTGAGAAACCGTACTATTCAGTGCACATCAGAGGCGCTGGTATTTCTTGAGAAGACCTTGATCCAACGGCAGGTTAACCGACTATTCCTCTGCGACAGTGGTCAGCTATAGCAACCCCCAGAGGCGCAACTTTGGTCTAAAAAGTGGGGGGTACCAATTTCTTACATACACGAATCAAGGCGGAGACTGAGATCTCTGGGAAGGCACAATAATAAAATATTGATTGGCATTGTTCAAAAAGTGGGGGTACGGTACCCCCCGTCCAAAAAGTGGGGGGTACGAGTACCCCTCGTACCCACCACAAATTACGCCTATGCAACCCCCTGTCAAAAACAACGCTACCTTCATACGTCGATTAAACTCTTAGTGTTTACGGACGTATGTATATGAGAGGATTTATTTAGCGTTTTTAGTTATTTGGCGTTTTTTCAGCGATTTAGAAAATTTCTTTTTACGATATAATTATGTACGATTCAAGTGGTGCTTGTATAATCGTAAGCATCACATTTATAAAACGATACTCTAAAGCTAAGCGTAGGGCACCAGCTCATTCACGAGCGCTGTGTCGAGTCAGAGGGGATGTCCAGAGATCGATATTCTTGAGTGACTGTTGAGCTATGTGACATGTGACAATTTGCTGTCTGGCTGTGTTGCCTTTTGTTTCTCTGTCTGTCTGTCTGTCTCTCTCTGCCTCTCTGTTTCTGTCTCTCTCTGTCTCTCTATCTCTGTCTCTCTGTCTCTCTCTGTCTCACTCTCTCTGTGTCTCTCTCATTGTCCCTCTATCTCTGCCTGTCTCTGTCTGTCTGTCTGTCTCTGTCTGTCTGTTTGTCTCTCACTCACTAGTATAGATATAGTGAACTCAGATGATCGCACCTGTATCAACGATGTGACACCAAGATGCTCGTTCTCGGCTTTCTTCTACGCTGTATGAAGTTTGATATTCGAAATCGAGGTGATATATATATATATATATATATATATATATATATACCCATGCAGTCCTAGAGATCAATCGAGACTTGTAATCATTTCTGAAGGGTGCAATATACTTTGGTTTTGCTCTTCAAGGGGAAGCTGCTTCAACTGAAATTCCACCGATGTGATAACAATTGTTAACATAGACCATTGTATATATTGACCATTGTATATATAGACCATTGTTAATATAGACCATTGTTAATATAGCTTTCCCTATACCTTTCAACCGTCCCTCGCAAGCCTTTGTAAACTTCTTTTGTTCTCGCATCTCTAATTTACTCCGTTTACAATCGGTCGCTAAATGTAAATTACGTGAAGTACATTATATTTTTCTAACGGAAGCAGAAAACGCAAACCAGGTAAGCTCGTGTTATGGAGACGTTTGATGCAACCTTTAAAGTTCCGCACTGTTGACAAAACAGTTTAAACGAAGCAGTGCAAATGTTGGAAACAATGTGGGAGGAAAACAGAGAGCGGGCAGAGAGTATAGAACAAAGGCGCTAGAAGATCAAAGATCGAACAGGTGGGTTCAGACATGCGCGCGGCCGACGAGATGGGAAACGCCGAAATTACAGAATATACATCGTATCTTTTATAATAGGCCGATATCTGCCTGTATTTCTATATGTGTGTATGTCTGTATGTGCGCATGTGTGTCAGTGTATGTGTGTCTGTGTGTCTGTCTCTCACTCTCTGTCTGTCTGTATGTCTGTATTTCTGTATGTGTGCATATGCGTCTGTATTTATGTATGTGTTTGTTTATGTATCTGTATGTGTGTGCGTGTGTGTGTCTGTCTGTATGTCAGTCTGTCTGTCTATCTATCTGTCTGTATTTCTGTATATGTGCGTGTGTGTCTGTATGTATGTATGTGTTTGTGTCTGTGTCTGTGTTTGTGTCTGTGTCTGTGTGTGTGTTTGTGTCTGTCTGTCTGTCTGTCTGTCTGTCTGTCTGTCTGTCTGTCTGTCTGTCTAAATGAATTTGATGTTCATTTTCAGGTCAGCGGGGGTCGCGTTTCTGCTTTGGCTGTCCTTTGTGACCGGGGCGTTCCTAATAGCCCTACACCCGTCCAAATAACAAATTCGCCCCTTTACGGTTTACGCAGCCGCCAGGGCCCGACATTAGATCGTTCATCATTCCCTATCCACCCGGGGGCATCGAACATCGAGAGGGGGCGTCACCGAATTGTTTACCCGAATCGGGCGGCAGGACCGTAGATTAGTTTTGCGCTATATAATCACCGTAATTGACTGTCGGGTAAGTACGTTGTAGGGGCGACCCGTAATTACCCCGTAAAACATACACACACTGCCCCGACAGCTGGGCTACAATGGAACCGGGGTTCGGTGGGGCGTGCGTGTCTGCGCAGAGGGGTATGGCGGATTGGCGGGCGGGGAGGGGATGGGGGTAAAAGGAGGGGTGGGGAGTGGGGTGATAAGTAAAGGGTGTCGCAGAAGCATTTGTTTGAGTTTGGGGAAGATGATGAAGAGGATGGTGTAGCCATTTGCACGAGGTGTCTATTGTTGTCTATAAGTGTATGTAATGTAACACCCTATAAGGTCCAAGTGTCATCGTGACTCAGACTGTGGTATCTCGTGTACATCTGCTGTTGACCCCATAAATAAACGGAGATATATCTAGAGCATGTATATGGATAATGGGCCTACATTCTTGCAATGCATACTAAGACTTTTCACACAAAAGAAAATATATATGTGCGACTCTGTTTTAACAGTTTTATTCTTTCTCTTTGGTACTTCTTTCTGTCTTTCGTAAAGTTTGTGTTTTCACGAAGGAATGCTATATTGCTTAAGTTGCACTTCTGTGAAAAGGCGGTCCAGCATCGCAACTGTGGGCTCACAACACCCGCAAATGCGAGGAGCTGGTCCAAATCTTCGGAAGGTTTCAGTAACGCACAGTTATTATAAGTGTAATTGAAAATAAAAATAAGGTAAAATAAGGAAGGGAAAAGTAAATTCTAAGGAGGGGAAAATTGTGAGTTCTAAGGAAGGGAAAAGTAAGTTCTAAGGAAGAGAAAAGAAAGTTCTAAGGAAGGGAAAAGTAAGTTCTAAGGAACGGAAAAGTAAGTTCTGAGTTTAATCGCTTTTATCAATACGCTAATACTTCAAGCATATACAACTACAACATACTAATGATACAATTAGTTAATGATACAATTGGGAATACAAGCATATACAACTACAACATACTAATGATACAATTAGTTAATGATACACGTAGGCTACTTACAGGCATGGTCCCCAGCAGTGGCGTCACTTCAAATTTCGAGCCACCCAATAGACAAGCATGTATTCTCAAATAAGCCATCTGCATGGTACACGTTCCTACTTTAACCGGCTCTGAGAGGCCCATCTTTCTGAACTGAACTGGAGCCCTATTATAGATGCCTGTAATGATGAGAATGCTAATCTAGCCTATGACTTATTCATAGAAAAATATAAAAAGAGCTATAATTATGCATTCCCACTAATGCAGGCCAAGGAACATTATAAGAGTACTTTAAAACAACCATGGATGACCAAGGGGCTCCTCAAATCTAGGGAAAAAAAGACCTCTCTCTATTTGAAATACATAAAAAACCCTACAGTAGCTAATAAAAAGAAATTTATCATATTTAGGAATATTTTTAAGACAGTTAAAACAAAAGCCATAAAAAATTACTACGAAACTCAGTTTGCCAGGCATACCAACAACTTAAAAAAGACATGGAATCTTATACGTTCTATAATAAAAATGGGGGATCGAGACCCACCAATTGATTCGCTTATGATTGGCTCCAAGGAAATTAAAGACCCCCAACTTATGGCTAATGCCCTAAACAGCTATTTTACAAATATCGCTCAGGAACTAGCGGACCAAATCCCCAACACCCAAAATTCATTCGCTGACTACCTAAATTCGCCTCTGCCTTGCTCATTTGGCTTAATTCCTACATCCCCTGAAGAACTATTGCACTTAAGTTTCTCAATGCGCACGACACACAGTAAGGGGGCTGATGGAATCGATCCTTCCTTGGCTGCTACTAGTTTGCCTTATGTTGCTTATCCATTATCAGAGGTTATTAATTGCTCTCTTAACTCGGGTGTTGTTCCTCGAGCAATTAAATTAGCTAAGGTAACCCCAATATATAAGAAAGGGAATAGGAACCAGGTGATTAATTATAGGCCCATATCTATCCTCCCTTACTTTGCCAAGTATTTTGAAAAAATTATGGCTGACAGACTAACCAACTATATCCATAAATCACATATAATTTTCCATTCTCAGCACGGCTTTCAAGAGGGTCAATCTCCTTCCCTGGCTTTAATTAATATGTATGATAAAATCTCAGACTCCTTTGAAAATAATGAATACTCCATAGGCATATTTCTGGACCTCGCTAAGGCCTTTGATACCGTTAATCATACTATACTCTTACGTAAATTAACTAATTACGGCATCAGAGGCACACAATTAGCATGGTTCACTAGTTATTTAGAAAATCGTCACCAGTTTGTATCTTGCAATGGCTCATCTTCTGAGTTAAAACATGTCAAATTTGGTGTTCCCCAGGGATCTAACCTGGGCCCACTCTTATTCTTGCTCTACATTAATGACTTACCTAATGCCTCCTCCATTCTATCTTGCATTCTCTTCGCAGACGATACTAACATCTTTCACTCAGATAAATCTTATTCTAAATTAGTCCTGACGGTGAATGACGAACTAAAAAGAGTAGCAGAATGGTTTTCCTGTAATAAATTATCTCTAAATATCGACAAGACTGCTTTTATCCTCTTCCACTCTCATAGGAAAGTTAGACCCCCTGACAACTCTCTAGACCTCCACATAAATAATACCCCCATTACACAGGTCAACTGTACAAAATTTCTAGGGGTCATTGTTGATCACAGCCTTACCTGGACCGAACATATTAAAAGTATCACTTCTAAAATTGCAAAAAATATAGGTATAATATACCGGGCATCCAGTAAGCTTCCTTCGTCTATACGCACTCAGTTATATTACTCACTCATTTATCCCTACTTATCCTATTGTAATTTGGTTTGGACGTCCACATATAGCTCTCGTCTCCAGAAGCTACTTCTTCTACAGAAAAGGGCTGTCAGATTTATTAGTAATGCGCCATGGGGCTCCCACACAGGTCCTATTTACTCTAGACATAAATTATTGAGAGTTGATCAAATAGGACAGTTTCAAACTGGTGTTTTCATGTATAAATTTTCACGTCATCTCTTACCAATAAAATTTATGAGTCTATTTCACCCGGGCACGGATATTCACTCCCACTATACAAGGAACTCCTACAAATACCGCACTCCATATGCCCATTTAAATTCCCGTAAGTTTTCAATCAATATTACAGGGCCTCAAGTTTGGAATGCTCTCCCCCCCTCGCTCCAGCAGACTGGGACCCTGCAGGGATTCAAAAGAAAATTACGACAATACTTAATTGATAATGTTAATTCTTGATTCTATTACTATTCTCCATGCCTAGTTAAGATTAGTTAAGTCATTATTATTATTATTATTGTTACTCTGCGTGTATTATAAAGTGTTCGGCCTTTAACCTTCTCCCTGCGGAGGAGGCCTCCGTGGAAATCTGACATCATGCAGATAATAAGACTAATTATTATCTGTAGCACCCAAGCGGGCCTAAATTTTCCTTAAATAATGCGTTGCAAATAGGTGTCCCTATTAGCGGGAGTTTCTCCCTTCAGGGCCTACCCTTGAGGCCATTCTAATTTACGTGTTTCTCAACTATGTTATTACCATGTACATTGATGGTTTCAATAAACAATGATTTGATTTGATTTGATTTGATTTACCTTGAAACCTAAACCAACGGATGGAAGATAATGGCGTTTGTGGTGAAGCAGATTTTCGATCGGGCTAAAACAGAGATGTTCTGTGGTAAGAGGAGACGGCAAGGCATAGGACTTGCCACACGGAAATGCCCCGACCAAAAATATCAAGTCGCTAACTCCATATCAAAAGGGGCCAATAGGCGTCTACATTCGGGCAATGTATACTTTTCACAAAAAAGAAGAAGATATATCTACAACTTTGTTTTCATTTTCACAGTGTTTTTGCTATTTCTCTTTGTTGCATCTTTCTGCCTTGTGTAAAATTTGTTTTTTAATCGTAATCGTAAACTCGGAATTTCCTAAACGTTACTCGAAAGCTAAGCGCAGTGCCATAGGGGCCAATAGAGGCCAATAGGGGCCAAAAGAGGCCAATAGGGGCCAATAGAGGCCAATAGGGGCCAATAGAGGCCAATAGAGCCCAATAGGGGCCAATAGAGGCCAATAGGGACCAATAGGGGTCAAGAAGGGTTAAATGGGACCAATACAAACCAGTAGGAGATAATAGGGACCAATAAGGGCCAAAAAGGGCCAATAGGGGCCAATTGGACCAATAGGGGCCAATAGAGGCCAATAGGGACCAGTAAGGGCCAATATGGGCCAATAAGGGCCAATAGGGACAACGGGGGCCCATATAGGCCAATGGGGGCTAGCTTGAGTTACTGTTCTTTTCCATCTGGAGCCGAGACGTCGCTTGTGTTCATAGTGTTTTCATTGTCGCTCAACCTGGCGCCACCTGGGGAACACAGCCGAACAAAAGATCTGTCTATCACGCAAGAGCTCGAGGCTAGTCTAGTAGATAGTGTGCTGCACTGTCAACCCAAAAATCCTGGGTTCAAATCCCCACAGGGCAAACAGTTGTCCCGAGATTTCTGATACACCTCTGCCTCGTAGATAGCTCAACCAGAAAACGGGTACACTGTCGGTTAGAGGATCAGACAGCGTGGGAGAGGACTGGCTACCCGTTCTCATATGCCGAGGCTAAGAAAATGAAATCGCTGACACTTCATACTCAAGGCAGCTCCTCGGGATTAGCTTAAGGGCCTGCTCTTCTCTCAGATGTGTTCATAGAGCAGTAGTCATTGACAGAGGCGCGTTTACAGAAAATGGGACCCTAGGCGCAAACATTTTGGGGACCCTTCTGAACGTGTAGATCAGCCATGGGCAACTTCTTTTGACAGAGGGCCGCCCTAAGATTTTAAGGGCAGCCCAAGGGCCGCATGCCAATCTCGGGCTAATTTTTACAGATTTTTTCCAAAGAAAATAAGACAATATTAATTTTATTCAAACTATAACTATTGTGATATAACCGTTACGGTTAAATTTATGTTAAACTAAATGAAGATAATTTTTATGATGAAAACATAATTATCCTAATTACCTACAGTCCTACACTACAATAAAATATTATATATGTATAAGTTTCTTCAGTTTAAAAAATACATGAAACTGTTAGTGTACAATGCATCCTTTTGCTTGGTGTGCTATATTTAATGATTAATGTGAAATCTGACACTTCTTCCCACGAAACAGTATAGGGCCTATATCCAGTATGGTTGCTTAATGTTCGAAGTGGCAATTCAAATTTTATTGGAAAGATTAATTGTCATTTGTTAGTCTGCATCTGCTTCTGCAATTTGTTAGTTCCATCTTTGAGAAGAACTTTTCACAAATATAGGTGCTTGGAAACAGTGCAACCATTTTCAGAGCATGAAATCTAAGTGAAGATGGCTTCTAAAGTTTCGAACCTACCCGTTCCGTGGTATTGTTTCATGCAGAAAGTAATTACATTGATGATGAGTAGTGAACTAGTTGACGAGACTAAAGGCCGGATTCTTAATAAATAAGAAACAGATGTTTTAATGTCGCCCTACGTACAGAGATCCAGACATTCATAGGGCCGGATAAAAGTGCCAGATACAATGCTAATATTAAAGACATGTCAAGGGCCGGTTGAAAAGTCCCCGGGGGCCGGATCCGGCCCGCGGGCCGTATGTTGCCCACCCCTGGTGTAGATTGTGTGAAATTTTTGTGGTGTTTAGCCAGTCATGTGCAAAAACCCACGAAGTTGAACTTTAAGCCGTTTTTGTGAGTGTTATTGATCCTGTAATTATGATTTCTTATAGAAGCTACTTCAAGGAATGTGAAGTTATTTGGTTTAATGTTATATTTTATAACTGAACAAATATTTTCATTTGTTTGGGGGCCCTCCGAGATTTGGGGGCCCTAGGCGCGCGCCTAGTGCGCCTACGTGTAAACGCGCCTCTGGTCATTGACCTACAGATCTAAATGTCAAGAGACTCATATCATAATCGTATTCGTAATCGTAATCTCGAGATTTCTACAGCGCCCAAAAAGCCAAAGTCGCTGGAACCAGCTTATTCACAGGTGCTCAGTCATATCATAATCGATAGGTGGGGTAGGCGGGGGAGGCGGGTGGGGTGGGGGGGGGGGTGAAATCGGTTCCAGGTCAAAATCCAAAGGGTCAATCAGGCAGACAGTAAGTCGGCTAAGGTGGGTGGTGTTTAGAGTTGAAACGGCGAGGGAGATAAGGGGAATAGAAGGAATCGGGATAGGATTTGTGAAAGAGCAGTGTTTTCAGTTCTGAGTGAAAGACCTGTGGAGAGATGGCAAGAGGTGAGGTTTGGTGAGTTCGTAGGATGAAGTATAAATTTAGTTTTTGACGGATTCAACCAAAGGAAATTTGATTTCATCCAGGAGGAGATTCGGGTAACCATGTGGAGATCTATGGAATTTGAATAGCTGTTTGGAGAGAAAGAGATGAATAGTTGGGTGTCGTCAGCATATAGATGATTGTCGACTGAGGATGCTTTGATGAGTGAGCTGAGTGGAGTTGCGTTAAAGATGAACAAACGGGACCCAAATGGACAGAACCTTGCGGAACACCACAGGTGAGAGTGAATGATTGGGATGAGGTTTCCGATGCTTTAACGGAGAATGAGCGGCGAGACAGATACGACTGAATCAAGAGGAGAGCAGTGTCAGTAAAACCGAGGCAGTTGTTAGTCTTTGGATTAAGATGTTGTGGTCAATGGTATCGAAGGCCAGGGGCGTCTACACCATAGAAACCTTGGAGCAAATGCTCCATCCAAGAAATAGGGGGGGGAGATCTGTCAGTGTGTGTGCCACCATTTTAGGGGGGGGGAAGGAACGGGGAGGGTGGAAGAAGAAGGGGGAAAAGACGTTGCTCCAATGACTTAGGGGGATAGACGCCCCTGTCGAAGGCTGCAGAAATATCAAGGAGGCAGAGACAAAGACCTGTTGATGAGAGATGGCAGAAACAAGTTTGTTGTAGGGGGAAAGTGAGTAGAGTTTCGGTTGAGTGCCGCTTGGTAAAAACAGACTGGTGTGGGTTGAGGAATGAGTTGGAAGACAGGTAGTCATTGATCCGAGACAGGACTATGCGTTCAGTTAGTTTAGAGATGAATGCAAGGTTAGAAGTAGGTGGGTAGTTGAAAAGGATTTCTTTTTTTATCGAATGATTGTATCTTGGGGAGTGGAGTGACTAAGAGTGTTTGAAAATGAGGGGGAAATTGATCTCTCCTGCTTTATCTTGCCTACCCACGTATGTAAAATGTAAATGTAAATGTAAACGTACGCGATTTTCTATAGCGACCGTATAAATGGCCTCGACCCTGCTCATTTTTCAATGAATTGATCGGGTGAGATCCTTCACTACCGCTGCCCATTTGAATGGGTGCCACGCCATTTAAGGTCCGTATGGATGGTTGCTAATATTAATGACGTACTAATGCGAGCGTTCACATAGAAAGCTATTTCTATATATGCCATTATTTTGCAGCAAATCCATGCGTCGGTAGGTAAAACAAAGCAGAGGACACAACAGTGCCATTATAACAAAGCCTACAATGATCATATGCATAAACGCCGCATAATGCATTAGTGGTAAACGACAGTTGATCTTTTTCAATAATAATTGCGAGTAGTGTTTGGCGACGCATTGGTGTCGGTCCTGACGGTATATTTACTTACGCTGGCGTGTTTTGACTTGCGGCGCAGGATGCCATTGGAACCCTAGATACGACTGGCATTCAGAGATAAAGTGTCGTCAACGTACGCTGTGTTCCGCTTTTCGTTAGATCTCTCGGAAAAGAAACACCGACTTCATTCACTTGTTCGATGTTAGTAGCCTACAACTCAGTTTATTGCATAAGATCGCGTGAAAACCTTTGAAACAGAAACAGCGACCTAAGTAGGCCTACATGCAGTGTAAATACAACTGATTCATTGCATAACGATTTAAATATAACACAATTTTTTTATAAACTCAAAATTTTCTCAGCGCCACACAAAAACTGCGTTAGGCAGAGAAGCTTTACCCCGCACAATATCAGGAGCCAAGTCAACCACCACCACCACTACTACTACTCTATACCACTAATACTAATACTGCCAATACTGATACCACTGCTACAATTGCAACTACTACTTCCACTACGTTTTCTACAATTATTGCTACTATTTCACAGGAATCAAAATCTCAATTTCACTGGATAATATTTACTCATCTAACCCGATGCAGTGTAATCAAATCCAGTCTAGTTTAATGACCAGCCACTGAGGAAATCTTAAAGCCAAACTCTTTGCATGTAAACGACTCAAGACATAAATAGGTAAAAATGTTCGTTGATGATCGAATGCAATATTTCTGTGTATGAAAGATCAGCAAGATGCAGAGATAGATTTTTACAGAATTATTTGCTTGGTCTTTTCTCTGATTAATAGAATGCAGAAGCTGACCAGCAGAATGTCTGTGGTCCTATTTGTTCTTATCACCACTGCTGCTATGCTGGGCAATTGCAAAAAATTTTCCGCAGTCTTCAATGACGTCGGTGAACGCATGTGCGCAGTTGGTCAGCCAGACGAGGTCCGTCTTTCGACCAACACGGCCTGCCTTGAGTGCTTAAGATTATGTGATGGCAACCCAGAATGCGTCATCTTCAATCTCTACGACAACACTACCTGTGAAATATTCACTTGTCCATCCGAGTTTCCCCGTGGTTTCCAGAATATTGAATTCTGTAAAAGCTATCGGGTACGTTCAAATTCTTTTTAATTTATATTAATCATTTAAGCCCTTAAAGGTTTAATTTTCACGCAACTGAACAGTAAGCTAAATTTGAATGACATCTTTTCCATATGTGTGACATACAGAGAGTGATTAACGACATTTTTCAGTATTCGATTGACTGTTGATAAAGTAGGATGCATGTGATAATACTGTATAAACTGACCAAGTTTTCCTGCCCAATCTGCAACTATGTAAAAGTCTTGTAACCTTTCTTTATCTCACATTAGCTTTCCATTGGATAATGTAATATCACCTTGCTTTACCTGGTAATTGTCTGTTTGTAGGACAGTAGGTCTGCCTACATGTCTCTCTTTCTGACAAGTAAATATACACCGAGAAAGACAGGCAAATTAATAAACTGATTAGTTGCTGTTCCACATTCACTCATATTTTTAAAGTTAAACTTTCTTCCTTCAGTTGTACTGTTGTGATTATATATAAGAGATTGTATATTCTTAGATCAACAACTGGTATCAGCCAGAATGCGGTATGTGAAATTTACCTTCTATATCTGTTTTACCTTTAAGACTTGTTTACTTGTTAGGTCTAATACACGTCAATCATATATTATAGCTGTCACAAAATGAGCTGTATAACCAATGACCTTTACCTGAGGACAGCACACCTGTAAGGTTAGGCTAGACTGAGGTAGGCGGAGACGATCGTATGAACAATTAGAGGATGGGTTAGAGGTCATTTAGAAGACGGTCGGACAGAGATAGTCGGTGAAGACAGATGGTCCGATGAGGGGAATTCGAAGAAGACGTCTGGGAAGGTCGGAAGGAAGGACGGACTGACGACGTAGTGGACGTAGTGGACGGCATGCAGGAAGGTTTTAGCGTCGTCGTGGCTTCGTATTCCCCGGTGAGGGTGATGCACGAGTGTGGAAGATGGGTTGCGTGAAGCTTATAAGGTTACTTGTTTCTTTAAGCCCGGTGAGGGTGATACACAAGTGGTGAAGAGGACGCTGAAGGCAACGTGGTGTCTTGACCGTCGACTTTGAAAACCAGGATGACGTGGATGAGACGAACCTGTTGAGCGACTGATGGGTTGCTCAAGTTTAAAGTATCCACTGGTTTGATCAAGTTTCGAGAGCGCCTCTTAAGCAGAACAGTCGTGAGGTTTTTTGTCAATTGGTTTGTTTGGTGTTTTGCTTGTGTTGAGTGTTGGTTTAGCACTTCAGACTTTGTACTGTGTAGTAGGTTAGTAGACTGTATTTTCACATCACCCCAAAAGAAGGGTACATCTGGAACTTTGTACATAATGTAAATAAATATTTTGTTTTTTGAAAAGAACTCGTGACATTTGGCGACCCTGACGAGACCCTTCTTTTGTAGGGTATATGTTTGTAGGCCTATGGTAGGATAGGGTGATAAAACTTTGCTTGGGTATAGCAGGATTGTATAAAGTAGTAGTCCTATAGAAAAAATAGGATTGAATTACATTTTTTTTATTTGACTTCTGTTGAACTGTAAATTTGAAATTGGTTCAAAATGGCAACTGTGCATGAACTAAAGGAAGTAGGGGAGAGTATGGGTTTACAAGGGGATTCCTTGCAGGCGTTTATTAAGGAACAGCAGGCAGAGGAGAGGGATAGGAGAAGTATGGAGAGAGAAGAACGAGTAAGGATTTTCGAACTGGAGAAATTGAAGTTGGAAAAAGATCAAAAGGAATTGGAAGCTAGTTTAGAAAGAGAAAGGATGAAAACTGAATCGTCGAAAATGTTTCGCCAATCTGGAGGAAGTAGGGAGGATGAGGATGATGGAAGAGAAATATTGATGAAATGTCGGGCGAAAATTCCCAAGATGCCATGTTTTGATGAGGATAAGGATTTCATGGATTCATATCTGAACCGCTTTGAGCGTTTCGCACACGCCAGCGGATGGAAACGTTCGGAATGTGCCATTTATCTGAGTGCACTATTAAAAGGAAGGGCTCTGGATGTGTATTCTCGTTTGCCTCCAGAAGAAGCTGAGGATTACGACAGCTTGAAGCAAGCGCTTCTAAAACGTTATCAATTGTCGGAAGAAGGATTCAAAACACGTTTTAGACAAGCCAGATCGGAAAAAGGGGAATCACCCCCACAGTTCCTTACTAGGTTTGATAGCTACCTACAACGGTGGATTGAATTGTCAAAAGTGAATCGAAGCTATGAGGGGCTGAAATTGCTAATGATAAAGGAACAGTATTTGGACGCATGTCCGACAGATTTAGCTTTGTTTTTGAAGGAACGGGCGCCTGAAAGTGTTGCTGATCTGGGCAAGTTGGCTGAACAATATATACAGATGCGCACAACGAAAAGGTTTGGATAAGAGAAGGAATTAAGAATCGGACGGATAGCCAACAACAGTCTGAAACTGTTAGAAAATGTTACAATTGTGGAAGCACTTCGCATGTGCAGAAGTTCTGTACGGTCGGTAGGACAGGGGTGACCGTAGGTCAGCGTAATGGTACCCAGGACAGAAAATGTTTCATATGCGGAAAATGAAATCATTTGGCCCGCAACTGTTTCATGAACACAAAAGCTGGAGCAATGCTGACGGCAAGAACTGGGTCTCAAGAAGGATTTGAACAGTTTGAACACAGGAAGAAAAACCCCTCGACCAGTGAAAATAGGTTGGGAAGCGACAATAATGGGAAGCCACATGCTGAACGAAGAGATTCAAAATCGCAGACAGGCGATCATCACTGTTGTGGAATGATGGCAGCAAGAGGACTGGGGTTGAAATGTGGATGCTTCTACCCGATTGTGTCGGAGGCGTGTTTCACTAGACAGATGTCAGACTCGACTACAAAGATGCAGGTTAGTGAAGGACGACTAGATGGAAACCGCGTTTGTGTTCTTCGAGATACTGGGTGTTCCACGGTGGTAATGAGGAAGAGTTTGGTGGCGCCACACCATTTTACAGGAAAACAGGAATTCTGTGTGCTGATCGATGGAACCGTACGACAAGTTCCGGTAGCAGTCGTTCCTCTGGAAACGCCGTACATGACTGGAATGGTGAAAGTGGTTTGCATGAAAAATCCTTTATATGATGTCATCATTGGAAACGTTCAAGGAGTTAGGGATACAGTTAATGAAAAATCCGAACTGGAAGAAAATGAAATTAGAAGTCAACAGGAAAATCCTGTGGCTGCAGTGGTTACCAGGAGCCAGTCGATCCCCATCAAGATTAAACCGCTGACAGTGATGAAGGAAATAGAAACAAATATCTCAAGGAAAGACATGATAGATATGCAGAAGGAGAAGATGGTGGTGTTCCTTGGGTCGTTGGCTACGGAGCCAGGAATGGTCGGGAACCAGATGCAACAGGTGGAGTTACTTCAAGAAGAGCTTGCAAAACAGCAGAATCAATACGAGCAGTTAATTCAAAAGGGATTAGCCGTCTTGGATCGGATCGAACCGGATTCAGCAGATGCAAGCCAGATCAACCAGCAGATCGAAGAGATCAACATTGGATGGGACAAGCTCAACAGTCGGCTCGGCGAGCGCCAAGCTTGGCTCACTAACATGCTCGAACTGAGCACGGGCTTCTACAATGCGCTGCAGGAACTGAGCGAGTGGGTGCCAACCAAGACGGACTTTGTCGAAGGACTTGCGAGTCCAGTTGGAGCTCAGGCGGATGCGCTCACTGAGCAGAGATTGCTGCTCAAGCATCTGGAGCAGGAGATGAAGTCGAAGAGGCAGTTGATTGAAAAGGCGCAGAACGAATGCCAACAGATGTGCGATGCTGTCAAAGAACCACTGACAAAGTTCGACTTGAAGAATAAATTCGCCTCCATCGAAAAACCGTTCAAGGACCTCGAAAGGAAAATCGAGGAACGAGAGACTTCGCTCGACTCCGCAGAACATGAAGGAACCAAGTTCCAATCAGCACTTGATGACGTTCTCCAGTGGATTGACACGACAAATCGACGACTCGCCTCACTCGATCCTGTCTCAGGCGACAAGGAACGACTGAGACAACAAGTCATAGACAACGAGGCGATCCAAAATGAGATGACATCCCGTGAGCCAGAGCTGCGCCTGCTCGTTGAAAAAGGCCAGAAGATGGCAGACAGCGTTGACTCGTCCTCTAACCTCGGCAACCGATTGGACTCGATCAAAGCCTCGTGGAACAGAGTGCGCGAAAAAGCGACGGAAAAGAACGCCAGGGTGAAGGAGATTTCTAAGCAGGTGGCCTTTGCGAGTCGCAAGTTGCTACCCCGAGAAACTCATTATGCCACGATTGAACGTGAATGTTTAGCAATCGTTTGGGGGGTTAAGAAATTTGAACAAAATTTGTATGGGAAAGAATTCATTTTGGAATGTGACCATCAACCATTACAATACCTAGGCCAGTCGCAGTATCAGAATGGTAGGCTTATGCGTTGGGCATTGGCACTGCAACCTTATCGAATGACGTTAAGGTCAATACACGGTAAAGAGAACGTGGGAGCAGATTTCTTAAGTACTGTAGGCACCCGTGTTAAGGATGTTGGTCTTTCATTTACAAGCGAAATTAGTTGTTTAAGTCATATGTTGTTTCAAAAGTTGTTAAGTTAATAGCGTTAACATAGCATTGCATAATTTTTTGGTTTATTCGTTGTGCATTTTGTAATTCTTTGAGTGAGAAAAAAATAAATTTTGTTTCTTGAAGGGAGGGAGGCAATGTCACAAAATGAGCTGTATAAACAAGGACCTTTACCTGAGGACAGCACACCTGTAAGGTTAGGCTAGACTGAGGTAGGCGGAGACGATCGTATGAACAATTAGAGGATGGGTTAGAGGTCAGTTAGAAGACGGTCGGACAGAGATAGTCGGTGAAGACAGATGGTCTGCTGAGGGGAATTCGAAGAAGACGTCTGGGAAGGTCGGAAGGAAGGACGGACTGACGACGTAGTGGACGTAGTGGACGGCATGCAGGAAGGTTTTAGCGTCGTCGTGGCTTCGTATTCCCCGGTGAGGGTGATGCACGAGTGTGGAAGATGTGTTGCGTGAAGCTTATAAGGTTACTTGTTTCTTTAAGCCCGGTGAGGGTGATACACAAGTGGTGAAGAGGACGCTGAAGGCAACGTGGTGTCTTGACCGTCGACTTTGAAAACCAGGATGACGTGGATGAGACGAACCTGTTGAGCGACTGATGGGTTGCTCAAGTTTAAAGTATCCACTGGTTTGATCAAGTTTCGAGAGCGCCTCTTAAGCAGAACGGTCGTGAGGTTTTTTTTGTCAATTGGTTTGTTTGGTGTTTTGCTTGTGTTGAGTGTTGGTTTAGCACTTCAGACTTTGTACTGTGTAGTAGGTTAGTAGACTGTATTTTCACATCACCCCAAAAGAAGGGTACATCTGGAACTTTGTACATAATGTAAATAAATATTTTGTTTTTTGAAAAGAACTCGTGACAATAGCCAATCAACAGTGGCATTGTCGGGCGTTTAGTTGTGTACTTTGGCGCTAGGCTGAACTGATGATTGCATACCTTAATGTATCGTATCGTATCTAATAATTTATAAGGCGCCTCTCGCAGTATAAACTGTAGGCCCTAATCATACATATAATATCCATAGAGCGTGTGTCTGTCGGAGGACGCTCTGGAATCTATTGTCAAACAGATACCGTTTGTGACGTCAGTAATGCCGTCTTGACAACGGCAATCAGAGCATTTTAACCAACGACATAATAATGTAGGCCTACACTGCCGTCATAATATGACGGGCAAATACTCTAGTATAATATATTCGTTTATTAGAATCACTTGTTTTGGGAGACGAATTCCTAAAAAAGGTTATCAAATTTTTTTAGAGGGTGACACCAAGACTTACCGCACCGGGTGACACCAGCCCTAGTGACGCCACTGGGATGAAACACCGCATTCTGGTCCAATGTCGCTCGTTCGGGCTAGGATAACTATTCAGAAGCGCCCTCAGTGCAGGAACTCCGTGGAAACAGAAACGTCTTTGGGCGAGCGAGTAGATGCCGGGGAACTCCCATCATGAGCTTAGTTCGTAGTGAAGGAGAAGACCATTGCAGGCAAAGGGACCTGTTACAACAAAAGCTCGATGTTGGGCCAGACTGGTCCTAGTACGAGGGACAAAGAGACCAAGACGGCCATTAGATAGCCTGATAGCTCTCAGTCATCTCAGTTGGAAGAAGCAGGAGCGAGTCAGTGTCGAGATGTGTTCAGCAAAGGTGAGGGAGGAGTCAAGAGTGACACCCAGATCGCGCACACTGGAGGAGTAAGTATGAGGGAAACTTGAGTGACAGCAGTGAATAGTCTTATTTAGCTGTTGCTTAGTCTCCAAATCAATTGAGTCTTCGTGGAATTTAAGCAAAGTCGGTTTGCTGACATCCAAAGGTGCAAGTCGTGGGCAAGTATATCAACGGAGGAAACAATGGAAAGTTGATCAGCTGGTGGACCATGAACTAAAGCTTGTGCGTCATCAGCATAGAGGTGGCCCGTCGCAGCATGTTAGAAATCAGGGAAATGTCAGCCGTTTAGAGGCTATAGAGGATAGGTCCAAGGACTGAGCCCTGAGCTACGCCAGATCTAACCCTGACCCATTGAGATCTAGAGTCACCAAAACCAAAAATGTGTATCTGTTGTTTTAATCGCAGAGATGCATGACACTTCTTCGAGGCAGACTCAGTAGGGGCATTCCCCGTGGTGGGTCCTATCGCATGGAATGACCTCCCTCTCTCACTTCGCTCTCTCTCTCTCTCTCTCTCTCTCTCTCTCTCTCTCTCTCTCTCTCTCTCTCTCTCTCTCTCTCTCTCTCTCTCTCTCTCTCTCTCTTTCTCTCTCTCTCTAGGGACCTCTCAGGTACTTTCTATGGCCTTCTTAAGACTTTTTTTGACCGGGCCTGGGTGGGATCGCCACTGAGTAGATTTCTTGAAGGGGCGCTATAGAAGTTCATTATAGATAGATAGATAGATAGATAGATAGATAGATAGATAGACAGACAGACAGACAGACAGACAGACAGACAGACAGACAGACAGACAGACAGACAGACAGACAGACGCACACACAGACAGACAGACAGATAGATAGATAGATAGATAGATAGATAGATAGATAGATAGATAGATAGATAGATAGATAGATAGATAGATAGATAGATAGATAGAGGCGCTCCTGTCATAATGACAGCAAGCAGAATAAAACAAAATGGTTTTCAAGCGCATGAGGAATAAAGTTTAAGAAAGACCAAGAGGCTCATGTCGTATAGGGCGCTAGAGGCAACCTATGTACTCCAGAATGTTCGACAAAACATAACCGAGGAGATTTTGCCTGGAATAGGATGGAACACAACCGCAGGGTATTCACGCATAGGCATCAAGATCGATTAATCAATCAATCAATCAATGTCGTTTATTGCAATCTAGACATCGGTAACGTACATTGAGTCACTAAATACAATGCTTTTTAGCATCTGTAAGCAGCGCAATTGCTCCAGCATGAAGCTGGAAGTACTCGTATGTGCGACCAAGGTACATCTGAAATCCTCGCTGAAGATGTAGATTTTGTTCTGTGCGGGTATGGTGTACAAGAACAGTTGAACAATTGAGTGTTAGGTAGAAAGCCCTGTTGGAAACACTCAGCATAGTTAATTAGCAATTTACTAAGCTTGTTAGTTATCTAAGCGTTTAAATAGTGCAGTATTTGATTAAGCCACAAAAGCACTCCCTTTGCTAGACATAAATGATGTCAAAGTTCATTCTGAACAAAGCGGTCATCAGGTAGCATACATTGCTCAGATAACTGGACGAGTCACCACTGACGGATTCTTTTCCGCAACAGACAATTTACACCATGTTCCGCGTGCATCAGTCTTACCTCACAGAGTTGAATGTCTCCGTTTCATCCGTTCCTGGCCATAGACAGGGTTTCCCCAGCCAGAATATTCACGTGCAGCTCAGAAGCTTCGCAGTTGCTGGTCCAACTTTGTGGAATAGGTTGCCTAGCCTCTTACGACATGTTAAGCCCTTGATCTTTCTTTACCTCTATTCCGTAAGCGCTTTAAAACCATTTTCTTCCTTCCTGGTTGTCCGTCGTTGAACTGTCTGCATCAGAGTGGCGCTATATAAATCTGTATTACAATTACATGTACAGTCATGACGAATGACGACGACAGATGAAGTCAGATTGCAATCTGGAGTAATTGAAAATATTTCATGATTATTGTCTTTGTGTAAAAATTGTCCATGATTTCAAAATTAAGCTCTTTGAAAATCTGCATAGGCTAATAGGAGACCCTCTTAGCGGGACCACGGTCCCTTTGGGCGCTCCTTTTGCGATCTGTTGACAACCAAATGTAACCAATTATCATGTACGTTACCTTGTCTTCGGTTGCAATAAAGCTGTTGGATTGACTGATTGATTGATTGATGGTCTCTTGCAATGACTTAAAATCTTAAATGACTGCTGGCTGAATGGGCGTAATGAAGACAGGGTTTTTCAGCATTGGGTGTAGTTATGATGATAGTCTTTAACAGCATTGGGTGTAGTAAGGAAACTGTTTAGCAGCATTGGGTGTAGTAAGAAACACAGTGTTTAACAGCTTTAGGCCTGGTAAGGACGATAGACAACCAGCATTGGTTGTAGCAATGAATTAATTATGACCTTCTACCAATCAATGCACTACTGTGCATAATACTCGTCTATTAATATGTTGCTTAAATATGTTCAATATTGCTGAACTGTGCTATAATCTAGTTGACGCTGGACTGTCTACCATTGGGTCGGGGATTCAAATCACTAGAAAGTCACCAGTGCCAGGCTCCGACAAGAGGCCAACCAACAGATTTCATCCAAGGAACGGTTGACTGTTCAAAGTTCCAGATGCACGCGTGCATATATATATATATATATATATATATATATATTTATATACGCCTGTAGATATAAATATACAGACAGTTAAAGAGTAACTACAGGCATTTTGCTGTAATATAGTAGCCAATATAAATTAGGGATAACTGAGACAATTATTAGTAGCTAACATTAACATGTTATTAGTATACTAGAGTATTTACCCGTCAAGTTGGTTGGTCCTAAGACTGAGCCTTGAACTAAACTAGCATTGATTGGGAGGAGACTGCTGGCTGAATATGGTGAGTTGTGAACGTTCAAGATGACTGCTGGCTGAATGGGCGCAAGGCATCGAGGTTAAGTACATGACGTTCGATTCTTAGGCGGCCACGTTGAGCTGAAAAAGGCGCCATACAAAGATGGAAATATGATTTTACAGTGGTTGTATTCGAGTTGGAATCCGAAACGAAGGAAATAGGAACTCTGAAAGTTGCAATGGTATCAGCCTTCCCGCGACGCCTTGAAAATATTTCCTAAAAGGCACTATACAAATTTCTTGATAAAATATAGAAACATCTATAAAGTACAAGCAATGGCCTTATCAACTACTGCATATATAATAATATTTTATGGTTGTTCCTGCGTTCCAGGGTTTTGGCCGAGAGACTGTATGGATGTTAGAGCATCCGGTAACGTCAAAAGCGGCGTTTACCTGATTAACCCGGGTGATAGTGATACTGCATCAAGCGTCTACTGCGACATGAGTTCCTCGGAAACCTGGCTGGTAATTCAATATTTCTGTTTATAGCATAGCATTGTATGTTGCATGTAGATTCCGGAAGCATGCCTTACCACATTTCATAGAGTTAACTGAGGCGTGTCATATATTCACAATGCAAAACCTAACTCGTGTGATTTTGGATTGCTCCTTGCAAGATTTACTAGACTGGGACATTAAAACTCTTAAGAGTAATGTGCAATATCTGGTGAATTATCCGACCGCGATACAGGTTTCTGCAAAAGTATGGGGTATGCTTCGGTATAGGTCTCAAATCGCTACATATAATTTGGCAGTAATTTTAACGAAGCTTCCAATTGATTGTGATTTTTGCGATTTCACTGTATAAGCGCTAATCAATTGACGTGTTGGACAGTAGGTCCCTATGACAATGGCGCTACAGAAGCATAGGCGTAGACTCTGGGGGGCAGCCGGGACACGTGGCCCCCCAATAATTGAGGAGGAGGGGCAATATCCCCTTCAATAATTGAGAGCAGAATTTCCTCAAATATTAAAATATTATGTAGACAAATTTCTTCAGAAACAGAAAAACAGAGACACAGAGCTGAAATACTATTAGAAATTCATAATGAAAACAAAGATTTATTTTTATCTTCAATATCTTCAATATGAAACAAATTTACATGTGAACAAAACGCACTCTTTATATATGCATTACGTAACACCGGAGGCCTCTGAGGCTCGCAGATTGTTCAGACCAGTGGTTAAAAGTTGCTTCTTTCGGTTTTTTGTAAAAAAAAACGCAAGTAAAAGAAAACTACAAAATTTGTTGTTTTTAATAAATTTCTTTTTCTTGTGGAAGTTATTTTAATAACATTGATTTAATGATTATTAATTTTCGGAAATCGCAATAGAATTAAACTGAGTTCTCTTGTTCATGCCATTTTTCATGATTTTTATGATTCAAAAACCAAAAATCTGAAGAAAAAAACAAATAACGGAAACAACAACAAAAATTTAAAAAAACTTCTCATCGCGAAAAAACTTAAACACTTCTGGTCCAGACCACATGCCCCCAATATTTAGACAAGTTTACACCAGTGTACAGAAGTCATTGGTATAGATTAGCTTAGTAGCTAATGTGGGAGCAGCGGAAGATTTTATCAAAAGGGGAATTTTCAGAAACACTCCTTCAATGATCTGCCGGAAAATTAAGTTTTAAATAAAAATTTAATATAAAATTTAAATTTAAAATTTAATTTACAATTTACAATTAAGTACCATATTTAACTTGTACCGGAATAATTTGGTCATCGTATTTGTGATTTTGTAGTAGATTGGCTATAATCTGGTGTCCATATGTGGACTTCAAGCGTTGGCTGGGCTTTACGCGAATGCTTGGGCCAGTAATTGGCGATTCTCCTCGTTAATACGCATTGATTTGCTAACTGATAACTGATTAAACTTCAATGCTTTTTGATACTTAATTTCATATAAGCTAGAGTAGAGACCGCCTCTGATTAATCTGCTCTTAAAGTTGTGCCGTATATAAGTGTTTTCAATTACAATTACTAACGATTGGAAGCCAGTGTCTTTATATGTGCAGCCTATTTCTCTAGGTCTTCCAACGACGTAAAGATGGAAGCGAGAATTTCGAAAGGACCTGGGATGATTACGCGAAAGGTTTTGGAGATCTAAACGGCGAATTCTGGCTCGGTAACTCGCAAATCAATACATCTCAATACCTTGAACCAGTTGCATAAAGCTTAATGTTTACTGACATATTTACTTTCACCCAATGTTCAACATGTTCTTGTTTATGGGGTTGTTTGTAGTAGGACTGATTGCAGCTGTACCATTTATATCTGCTTCCCCTTGGGGGAGCATTGGCAGCTTAAACGCCTGATGGGTGCATGCAGCTGCTGGGCTTGTTGGTGGTATATCAAAGTTTGATCATGTCTCGCATTATATGCGTTACGCCTATTTCTCAGCATAATGTTTTTTTATTGGCTTTTGGAGTTCGGTCTGGTTCTGGCGTTGTGAGTTAGTGAAACCTCTGGCTACTGGCGATAGCACTGCTGCCCCATCTCAGAGTTGGCTTCAGGCTGCATCTCCAGTTGAACTAGTTCCTTTCCACGCACTTCGAAGATGGGACATCGTGCATTTTAAGTGGTTGGACCGACCGTGGATCAACCTTCCATCAGATAGATAGATCTCCGTGTTCTTTTAGCCGTTGCTTCTTTACAATCATTTAAAAACTGTTTTCTTTTCGCATATACGTGCTCTGCTACCAAGTTACACAATTTTTACCGGCTTATACGCTGATAAATAAACGGCAAATTATGCGATTCACTGGCCCCTTGTCCAGGACTTTGAGATTCGTCTATTTTCGGTTTAAAGGAAACAGAGCAGGAATTTAGCGCTTCCCACGGTTCCACTATGAAACGTTGGAGCTGTACTTTTTCCTTTATCGATTGCAAAAAGTAGATATCCATCTAAAATCTTTAAATTGAGATGGAACTACATGTATTAGCTGTTATATCTTACTCATTTTAATGCAATTTTCAGGAAACGAAATCTTGTATCTTTTGATGTCAAGCAAAAGCTACAAACTTCGGTTTGATCTGGAAGATTTCGACGGTCAGAAACGTTACGCGGAATACTCCAATTTTTCCATAAGTTCGTCCTCTGATTTCTTCCGACTGAGTATCACCGGATATAGCGGAGATGCAGGTAGGCTAACATTTCTACAACGGTTAGCTACCTATGCTATAACATTATGAAAACATTATACATAATGGTCGGGTCTATGGAATACGGTGCACTGATAAATAACGAGACATTTGATGCGTTTCTATTTTTTTTATAAGGCATTACTGATCGTTTTCGCTTAATTCTGTCATTCATGCAGAGTTTTCGTCTTGTGCCATATTTGCTCAACAACTCTCAATTATTTGGACTTATGATGATGATGATGATGATGATGATGATGATGATGATGATGATGATGATGATGATGATGATGATGATGATGATGATGATTATGATGATGACGACAATAATAATAATAATAAAATAGTAATATTAATTTAATAATAATATTAATAATCATAATAATAAAACGATTTTTTTTGTTGGCGAAGACATGCCGAGACCGAAGAAAATGGCGCTTTACTTAGTTCAAGAAATCAATGAGAGTTATATTTTGCTTTAAAAAAAGTCGTGATTTCAATGTATCTAGATATGTCGCTTTATTCACATGGTGAGAAAGACTGTACCACGCAATGGGTCCAGCAAGAGAGAAAGAGACAGAAAGACAGACAGAGAGACACGGAAAGACACAGAGACAGAGAGAGAGATAGAGACAGAGAGATAGAGACAGAGAGAGACAGGGACAGAGAGACAAAGAGAGATACAGAGAGAGAGAGAGAGAGAGAGAGAGAGAGAGAGAGAGAGAGAGAGAGAGAGAGAGAGAGAGAGAGAGAGAGAACAGTAGCCAAACCTGTGAATGGGAATCCATTGGTTGGCTTTTAATTATGTGTCAGGTGATGCTACTGTTGACTTTTCTATGTATCTGAGCATCGTTTGCTAGCGTATGAAACAGTCATCCTGTTCGTAATTCCATTTCATACCGTTTGGCCAGGCCTTTGAGCGCCTCTGTTTACTTGTCTTGAAACGGCGCAATATAAATACTCTTATTGGCACACTCGGTTTGGAGGATGTAGAGTCTAATGCATTTGCTTATCAATGTAGGAGATTCTATGGACAAACAAAACGGCTGTCAGTTCAGCACCAAAGACGCCGATCATGACACCTCGAGTGGCAGCTGCGCTCAGCAATGCGATGGAGCTTGGTGGTACAACGACTGCTACATCTCCAATCTCAACGGCTTGTATTTGCGTGGTTCTCAGACAACACTCGCCGACGGTGCAAGCTGGAACACGTTTCGTGGTGCATATTACTCTCTGAAGAACACAGAAATGAAGATTACTCCTGTGAATTGATCATCTGAATGTATCTGGACTCCGATGTTCTCTTGACATCTCTGAACAACCCTTCTGACATGACGCAGCACTCGCGAATTAGCCGAAGCATTACGCTTAACTTAAGAGTAGCGCTATAGAAACTCGAGACTACTTTAACAAAACTACATTTTCACTCGCACGCTTTCTATCTTCGCAACACTACACTAATTGGAATCCGACTTTATTGGATCGGTCATTGTGCACAAAGACGTTTGAAATAGCACCGCTAACTACATCTCAGCAGACATTTTCTATAAATTATTGCGTTTTACCTTTCGTTGCTTACTTGTAACACTCGATACTAGTTCGTCATAAATACTTAAATAGCTTAAGAGTAGCGCTATAGAAATTCGAGACTACTTTAACAAAACTACATTTATTTCTTGCACGCTTTCTTTCTTCGTAACACTACACTGATTGGGATCCGACCTTTTGGATCGGTCATTGTGCACAAAGACGTTTGAAATAGCACCGCTAACTAAGCTTACATCTCAGCAGACATTTGTTATATTGCGTTTTACCTTTCGTTGCTTTCTTGTAAGTTGTAGCAGTCGATACCAGTTCGTCATAAATACTGAATACAGCATATAAAATGTACTTTTGTGACAATCATTTCTCGCTTGGACTCACAACAGACAGCTGAGTCGCTACGCCTAAATCATTTTTAAATGATGCTGTGTATTACTTCCAAACTTTTGGATCATCGTATATACAAGTCGTAAACTGTACGTGTGCAACGATTTCACTCCTTTCGAATAACTTGTTTGATATTAAGTTTAATATCATAGCTAAAATTAAGTATACATCCTGCCACCTCTTTCATATCCTTAATCGGTACTCAGGTGACTCATAATTAGCGGAATTCTCGATCCCTATACAGGGCCCCTTTTTATAGCCGAAATGTAACGATATCAATACTCATGCTGACTTTTGTACCGGTACTAAATTAGTTGCAAAATAACTATTGATTGGTTGGTTGATTGATTGACTGATTGACTGACTGACTGACTGACTGATTGATTGATTGATTGATTGATTGATTGATTGATTGATTGATTGAAAGTAACTTAATCTGAAATTAGAACCACTTTGCCAGCATTCATTGAGTGTACGACGAGACCCAAATGGGCTTAATATGGGTTCCATATGGGAATATAGGTGGGGCATGCTTGCAGGAAGTTAGGTTAATTAGATGACACCATTAAAAATACCAATGCGGCACCATAGCCATAAATGTAAATACTCATGTAGAGAGGAAAATTGTTATTAAAACAAAAGAGGCGAAGATCAAATGCTGATAGTGATCACATGGACATAGCGCTATATATTTATATATATATTTATATATATATATATATATAATCAAGCGCTGACGATATATAATTCAGCGCTGTCTCTATATAGTTTAGTGCTGTCGCTATATAATCCAGCGCTGTCGCTATATAATTCTGCGCCAGTAAATTATGATTATTAAGCTGTAGAAATCTCGAGATTACGATTACGATCCAATTAGACATTGCTTAGTTGAAGTTACATTGACTGTGCACGTGACGCAAAGCTACTCATTCTATTGGATGTGGACTTGTAGTACAGAGCCATACAAGCCTCACAGATAGCGCTTAAGAAATCGCCTATAGATATGGTGGAGAGGAAGGCAAATGGAAAGAAAAGCGGATCGGAGAGCGGAAAAGAACAGGAAAGCAAGAGAGAATTCATCAGTGTAAGAGAGGGATCGGAAGAGGCTGAGGAAGGTTGGGAGAGAGAAGTTTGGGGAGAGAAGTTGAAGTTGAATGGAGATTGGGGAGGGGAGGAGTTGTGGAGGGACTGAGAAAGGCGAGGTGGAAAAACAGAAACAAAGATTTTCTTCAGAAGAGACTTTTTTGATGAACAAGCGAGCAGATGTTCTGTGTGGTTTTGGCTAGTTTCAAATATTTAAATCGACATGGACAATATCTAAAATATTTTAATTGTTTTTACCGATTTTCAAGATGAACGTGGGTTCTTAAATTACAAGTATTAGCATTTCACAGTTAATCTGTGCAATTACTAACATTATTGTACCACATTCAGTACAAAAGAAATAGTTACGGAACAAAAATGAGCCCCGAAAAACACCACAGGTCAAGAAAGCCATATAAGAGAAAGTACCGTCGACAACCACCTGATGACATCGATTTCTTAAGTTATTAGAAAACAAAGTAGAAGCAATGCTTCTAATACCATATATATGTAAGTTTCCACGGAAGACACTATGATTAACAGTATATCTGTCCTCATCAATTGATTTGCTAATATATTCGACAACATCAAGCATTGCCATACAAGAAGAACAATTTTTTCCCTAAAATTATATTTCATTCATCAGTCAATTATAAAGTAGCCCCTTAACATCCACCAAATCATACAATCTTTTATGCATAACCTTTTCTAGAATATTTGAAAATGAGGAAAGATTGGTCGACGATTAGATATATGAAAACAGTTACCAGATTTGAATAAAGGAATAACCTTAGCATTTTTCATAAGGTTAGGCACAATACCTGTGCAAAGAGATTGGTTTATAATATGGGTTAAGGGAGTCACAAGAGGTGCCTAGTAATAAAAACTGAAATATCGTCAAGACCCACAGATTCACAATTATCAAGCTGCTGTAAAAGTAGTTGGCTTCACATTCATCAGTTGGTTTCACTGACCGTTTCATATAATTATTACTTTTATTTTATTCGTTGCAATTTTGTGATTTACAGTGGCGTTCCGAACGGGGGGCAGAGGGGCGAGTCGCCCCGGGTGGCACTTTGCTAGGGGCGGCAAAATATGGTAAAATAAAAATAAAAAGAGTGACTTTTGGATATAAAAAGGAAAAAGTAGAAGAGAAAAAAAGAAAAATGGAAAGAAAGAAACCGTCACTTTAGTGAAGTCAGCTTGGCTTCCGTTGATCGTTAGGGGCGACATCACATTAAACACTAAACAGAATAGCAGTAAAGGAAGCAGAATCGCATTATCTAGTAACAGAGTGAAAGACTACATACAGCAAATTTTAAAGTATATTCTTGTTTTTTGCCGCCCTTCATAATCATAATATATATATACATACATATATATATCATATGTATAGGTATTAGGGTGCCACTCAAAAATAAAATTTGTAATTTTCATCGTCCCACCCTCCAAATCTGTTCCTAATATTACAAAAGTAAAGCTCGCAAAATTTGGATGCATTCTAATAATATTTACTGGTAGCTCAACCTCGATGAAATTTTACAATACGTGGCATTTTTCCGATATTCTCATATAATGCCAATTTTAACACCAGAAGTCAGAAGACTCAGAATATTGTAAAAATACTCAAAAGGAGGTCAATGGCTGTTGTTAATTACTGCAGAATTACAAAAGTTACTAATACTGTAGTGTGTATTGTGTGTGACTGTGTGTAATAATCAACATATAATACTATTAGTTTCACACAAACATGACAGAAAATGTCAGAAATGTTAATCATTTGTCTCCGCGGATGCTGATGTTCCTGCTGCACTAGCTGTAGTAAATGTGGCTTGTTTGAATTTGGAAAGTCGGTGTTTCTCTACGACTTGCAGCAAGAACTGTTTCTGTTCCTCCTGATTTGTTAGGACTCCATTGAAACTCTGAATCAAAGCCACTCAGCTCTCGGCTGCATCATTGACAACTTTCAGACTTCTCACTCTCTGTTGGGCAACAATGTTTTCGTTGTCACTGCCCCATGTATCTGAATTGTTGGCTAGGAAATGTGGTATTTCCATTGCTGTGAATTGTTGCCTGGTGTGTTGCGACACAAAGTCAGACAGATGCTTCTGATGTAGCGTTGTAGTGAAGGCAATGCACCGAGGATGATCTGTTGTTTTGACAACTAGCACTGCAACCATGGCAGGCTTCATCTCGGCGGAAACTTCAGAGTCAAAGAAGGCGAAACCTACCAGAATTTCACATACCAAAAGTGACCAGCAAAATGATATTATAGCAGCTTTAACAACAGCATCTTTGTCTTCTTGTAGCTGTCTAACTCACAGAGTAACCGAAAATCATTCCTTGGAGCAGACGAAGCACATGCACTTGTAAATCAGTCTTTCAGATAGACCTTCAGTATGAATATGCTAAATTGACCGACAGCTGACAGTCCACATGCAGTCAGTCGGAACTTGGAGCGAAAAAGGAAACTCTTCAAACTGTACATCAGCTTTTCTATCCACCTAGCTCGGTGGAAGGGTCCGGGTGACTGAATGTGTACACTCGCACTGCCTGACTCGAACTCTATTCGAAGAAATAGAAGTGACAGTTGCTGCTTTCGTATTCTGATCTAGGTATTCATCCATTGGCTGAAACTCTGTTAGTTGCTGCTCAATGAACTGTATAAGGTTATCCCGAACTGGATTTTGAGCCGATGCGATGGAATCTACCTTCAATCTACTTTCGTACTCTGATCGGTCAATCCAGCCCTAATACTCGCCAAATCTCTGGAACAACTTGATGTTTGGTCCACTAGATTGACCCATCAATGTATCAAACACCTTTGCTACCATTAGTTCCATAATTTCATGTCATTACATTTTGATAATTTATATAGGGCCTCTTCAAGAATCCTACTCAGAGGCGATGCTTTTCTTCCTAAAGTGCGCAGTCGCCGGCTTGAACTCCTGTGTTACTGGCTGTTGTATAAAATGACATGAACTTAATACAATAAGCAAGATTCCATTCCTGAATGAGATTAGATACGGCCGTCGCCTCTGCCTGTCTAGTTCCATTTGGCAGTTTTGGCACTCCCAGCAGCTTCATTGTTCTATCTCCAGACCCCAGAACTGCAAGACGATCAACTAAACTCTTTGACATTAAAGCAGGCAACAGAAGTCTGAGGTGGAATGGAATCATCATCAGGATCGCTACTGATTTTAGGCTCATGTCCACGGCTGCTGCTCAACTCAACAGTCAT
This sequence comes from Allolobophora icterica, assembly GCA_963556255.1. Lineage (NCBI taxonomy): Eukaryota > Metazoa > Annelida > Clitellata > Crassiclitellata > Lumbricidae > Allolobophora > Allolobophora icterica. The sequence goes on from OY744610.1 coordinate 50,637,303, forward strand.
TGCTGATTGTTTCATCCGGTCAGCCTCCTTTGCCCTGCATCTCTCATTATTCAATTGCCGTTTTCGATGCCTTTCTTCTTTCCGAGCCAGCACCATGTCAGCTGGATCCATGCCACCACATCTCCCGTTCTCTCTCTCAGTCTGCAGCTCAGTAATGAGTAAATAGCATAAAGGAATGTGAATTTCAAGAACACTGTCACCGGAGGAGCATTAAAATTACAATAATACTCAGTTACTCACTCAGGAATTCATTTACTCAGGCGAAGAAAATTTTGAATTAAAAAATACATTTTATCGCAACAAACGTGCATAATATTAAAAATGTGAGCACATTGAGCTACCAGTAAATATTAATAGATCTCAATGAAACGTAGCACAGTAACTATGCATCATAAAGGGAACAGAATGAGGAGGTGGGACCTGGAATATGCTGACCTTTTATTTTTCACATTAAATTGAGTGGCACCCTAATAGGTATCTACACGAATTAATTACTTAGAATAAAATTTAATCACAAACTATCAATATCGCCACCACAGCATTTCACCACTTAGTTTAGACCTCTTTTTAAAATTAATATTAAAATTTTCTGGTTTTAACAGAAATTGACTGCATTATTTTGTCATTAATTTTGAAATGATCACTTATTGAAGTCTTATTCTTTCAACATATCACAGTGAGTCAGCGACAGTCGCAAGTCATGCAATAAAATGTTTTTAATTATGTAATAAAATAAATTTCAGTAAGTTGAAAATGTATAGCTAAAACGGATAATAACAAAATAAATACAGTGAAAAGTGAAAAATCCAGAAAGGCTCTTTTGTCTTTGTGCCGTCGGCTCTAGGAGCCCTAGCGATCGTCATGCCACACAGTCTCCGTTGCCGTCTTGCTACTTCTCCCAGTAGCCCTTGAGTCGCGCTTTGGCCTGGGAGTCCCACCTCAGCGCTCCGGCCTGGGAGTCCCTCCATCCGCGACCATCGGCGTGGTTTGGTGTGTGGCATGCCGATTTTCTTGGCAAGATTAACAGGGGTGGTTTGCCATTGCCTTCCCCTGGTTTTGCCTGCCGTGCCCGTTCGTTCCCCCTCCTAGGAAGAGTACTTCCTAGGAAGGGTACTAACGGTCCGCACCACGAGAAGGTGGGCACGGAGGACTTTGGTTCACCAGCCCAGGTCGGATCCGAGTCTACGCTCATCAGAGTCGTCGGTCAGGTCGCCTCCCTGCTTTACTCTGTTACCAGAGTGACTGGTGAACCTTTGCGGACCAGAAAGGCTAGGCCTCTATAAACTGCACAAAAAAATTGAATGTAATATGATCGTTATGCAATATCTTAGAGAAAATAGCATATAGAAAATTAAGTGTCCAAGGGCGGCATATTGGGCCCTCGTCCCGGGCGGCATTTCAGCTCCGTACGCCACTGGTGATTTAATATTGATTTTATAGTTTTCCATGTTTTTTCAAATTATTTTATAATCTTCAAATTCATTAGCATAGTAATGCTTCTCAGATGTGCGCTAAAGAGAAATCAACTTTCTTTTTATATATATTTTTATACAGACTATTTTCTGCTTTATTTTTTTCATAAGTGGCGAAGTTATCCTCGGTTTAAATTTAGATCTATATTGGCGTTTTCGCTCAGTTAAAAGAGGAAAATAAAAATCATTGGCTCCAGTCAAGTCATTTATAAAGAAAGAATAGGCCCAATGCCATATCAGGATTTGACTCTTTGGTAACAGACAATCGCAGTTTTATACATAGCCAGTTAGCCACATAATTATACCGAGACTTGGAGCGATATGTTACAAATTTAACTTTATAAAGTATTGATTGATCAAAAGATTCCCTGGATAACACAGTAAATATCGGCAGATGATCTGAGATATCTGTGCATATAATACCAGATTACTCTTGCCTGTCAATGTATTGCAGAAATATTATCAATTAACGTAGAGTCTAATGTACAATGTTTCAACCGATGGCACACAAAACCAAGCCGTAATCAAATCAATACCGATAAGATCAGTTCGCAATTACTACGCGGGGGTTTATTGGCCTGTTACACGAAAAATGCCTTTTATATATTAACAGTGCACTTTTCTCTTTCTCCTTCTCCAGCCACAATTAAAAGTTTAACAATGACACTACACAACCCTCGTCAATCGAGACAATTACAGGAGAAATTTGTCTTCAGTAGGTGACATACAAGGGTCAACCGACCTTCTAGAAATGAATATGTCTGAAAAATGTCTTTTCGCTAATTTTCACACTTTATTTCTTCCCACTCCACTAAGTGCTACTCTCCGGATTCTGTTTTGTTCCATTCGCAATACTTACGTCTACTTGTTTTCTTGTTAGTGCGGTTTTCACTAAAGAGTAGATTAATTCGACAATTTCCGCTGCTGTTATAACCGAAATTCCAAGCCAGAGGTTCAAAGATCCGCCGAGATTTGAAGCCAACGTGTCCCAGGTAATGGCTGGAATGTTCCTCACTAGATGCGTACATTTAATTCCCATTTTAATATACATCTCAATAAAATTACGCTCCATTAGTTTCAAATTCTGGAGCTCGTCTAAGATTCCTGTGTCAGATCTTCCATCTGTGTTGCTCCGTATCTTCTCATAGGCTTCAAACTTCTTATTGTAACGATTGTCGTTACGAATGTGAACATTATAAAATCCAAGCTGATAGAAAATGTCGGGCCAATAAGCCCAAGAACTACTATAGCTGTACCTAGTTTCGACACATCTGATAGGACAGTCACACAAGGTTTCGTTCGGAAGAAAATTCCACATGCAACCCATTACGCTCCAAAACTTGTCTGTGAATATGTTATTGACGACGTACTTGGGCGACCCTTCATGAAAATGTGTGATATTTTGGCAGAACGTGTAGTTTCCCATTTTCAGTTCAACATCGGTGAAGTATTCGTAGGCGTCGAGACAACCACAGGCGTTTATGTACTGGCGTTGTCTGCAAAGACTGATGCAAGTTGCGCGACTGTATGGCGGTGAATTATCTTCATCCGGATTGATTCGTATTCTGTCGCTGCAGTCTCCGTACGGATGGGATAATCTGGAGACGTTTTCCTGGCTGACATCAATCTTCAGTTCAACGCCAGGTGAGACGTAAATCGCAGTCGCTGGATCTGGTTTTGTGCCTTTGGGATGAATCATGACTTTGACGCCTGCGGATAATGACACGCGAATCCAGCTGTAGTACAGGTCCATTGCGTGTGGAAAGAAGCGGTTCAGAAAGAGAATAACGTGGATGGCCGCTGTGTCGCTGTTTGGTCTTAGAGTCTTGCACAGCTGAAGGGGACTGCCCAGAAAAGTAGTTGCGTTCAATTGGTGCGCATTGAACAAGTCCCACCCATACTCGCTTGCATTCACGACGAACTCGTCCAAAACAGTCGGACGCGTTTCCGCGATTTGCAGGATTGGGAGATTAAAATTAAAAGTCAACAACATTCGAAAATAATTCCATAATTTGGAATTCGCTTTCAATTTCTCCGGTGCTTGATTTTCCATGAGTTGAACCTTTTCTAGGTACTCGTCGTAAAGCTGAGTGAAATTTTCGATGTCCAAAACAGGGAAGAGGTTGCAGATTGTTACGTCCGGAAAATTCGGAGCAGTGTGAGAGACTAGCGTATTTCTGATAACATTGTGACGGCAATAGTTCACCACAACAGTTACGACTTGGAACAGCATCAGTGCAAAGCAGACCAGGAGAGCCAGTAACCAAAACATTCGCACAACTCGGCTATTAGCTTTGATGGTGCGACATACTCCTTTCACGCTTGTGCTCTCTCCGAATTTACGCAACTCTCGTTGAATTAGGCCTAGTTCTGGCATCGCTGAAACGTTTTAGTCGACAGATGACGGCAAGAGAACTGCGTTGACGAAATTTTGAGCTCCTTTACTGTTGCACCTGCTGACGAGTTATGGCGAAAAGAAGTTATAACCGTATGAATGAATGTTTCTGCCTGACCCGGTTACAGCTTTCGTCGATTGGATGCGACTGACCCAGTTATTATCTTTTGAAATCTGCTGCGATCGCCGACACAGTAATGGTCTTCACGGCTCTATTGATTTTATGATGACAATGCCTGAAAGTATCGGACATGTTAGTGGGTCGATATAATAATGCATGTGTAACTGTTGTTGGCGCTCTCTCGCGATAGATGAATCAACCAATTTGTCTGACAGATTACCTCGGTAAAGCGTTGATTAGTTTGCACGGCAGGAAACTGATAAATCTTCACAGTCATTAGCTGAGACAAAAACGCCATTTGAGTTGATGATGTTTACGCGTGGGTGTCTATGTCATTTGTAGTACTGTGCTTTCATCACTGTTCAACTTCAGTAGGCGTTCTCGTTGATAAATAGGGGCCAATCCCCGGTCTGCAAGCAACCATTTCCTTGTGGCGGTATGACGACTAGTTTACTCAATTAGCGAATATTCATTGTACAATGTACATCATATCGGTTTTAATGAATTAGCCGATCAGTAACTTAGTCTAGTTGAATTCTGAATCTGTCGAATGCGCACGGGAGATCGCGGAATTATATTTCATCCAATATACTGCTCGACCGAAATATAGTCCATGGTTTAAAGCTATCACTCAAACATGTCCACATATAATTGATTGGACCCATATGAGCTATATGTATTGTATTGTATTGTATTGTATTGAATGGGCATTTATAAAGCGCCTCTCGCGGTATAGACCATTCAGAGGCGCTCCCAGTGCGCGAGACCCCGAGAGAAAAAACAGGATTTAAGTTGAGAAAAAGAAGAAGCAACGCTACCAGAGAAAATGGCGGTGCGGACAGAAGGAGGAAGTCGGTTCCAAAGTGAGGGACCTATGCAGGCAAAGGATCTGGACTGAGCCATAGTAGTCCTGACACGAGGAACTAAGAGGTCAAGACGATCAGAAGATCAGAGAGGACGCAGCGAAGCAGCAGAATGAGGCCGTTGAACTAGATCAAATAAGTACTGCGGAGCAAGACCCAGTTGAGACTTAAGGACAAGAATAAGCACTTTGAATTGTATACGGGCAGAGAGAGGGAGCCAATGGAGTTGTTCAACCATTAAGGTGGAGATATGAGAGAACCGAGGGAGGCGGGCAATGAGTCTAGCAGCAGCATTGAGTACGGATTGGAGAGGAGAAAGACGGGTCTTGGGAAGGCCAATAAGGAGAGAATTACAGTAGTCAATCCGAGAGCACACGAATGCATGAACAATTGAGGTGAAGGTCGAGGATGAGACAGACCGCCGAATAGCCCGGAGACGCCTTAAGTGGAAGTAAGAGGAACGGATGAGATTGGAAATGTGCTCAGCAAAAGTAAGCTAGCTATC
>OY744610.1:50647658-50772658 GCA_963556255.1 Allolobophora icterica
TCATAGGCCGCAAACTTCTTATTGTAACGATTGTCGTTACGAATGTGAACATTATAAAATCCGAGCTGATAGAAAATGTCGGGCCAATAAGCCCACGAACTACTATAGCTGTACGTAGTTTCGACACAACTGAGAGGACAGTCGCATAGGTTTTCGTTGGGAACAAAATCCCACATGCAACTCACAACGCTCCAAAACTTGTCTGTGAATAAGTTATTGACGACATACTTTGGCGACTCTTCGAGAAATTGTGTGATGTTTTGGCAGAACGTGTAGTTTCCCATTTTCAGTTCATCGTCGGTGAAATATTCGTAAGCTTCGAGACAACCACACGCGTTTATGTACTGGCGTTGTCTGCAAAGACTGATGCAAGTTGCGGGACTGTACGGCGGTGAATTATCTTCATCCGGATTGATTCGTATTCTGTCGCTGCAGTCTCCGTACGGATGGGATAATCTGGAGATGTTTTGCTGGTTGACATTAATCGTCAGTTCCATACCGGGTGAGACGTAAATCGCAGTCGTTGGATCTGGTTTTGTGCCTTTGGGATGAATCATGACATTAACGCCTGCGGATAATGACACGCGAATCCAGCTGTAGTACAGGTCCATTGCGTGTGGAAAGAAGCGGTTCAGAAAGAGGATAACGTGGATGGCCGATGTGTCGCTGTTTGGTCTTAGAGTCTTGCACAGCTGAAGTGGACTGCCCAGAAAAGTAGTTGCGTTCAATTTGTGCGATATGAATAGATCCCATCCATACTCGCTTGCATTCACGACGAACTCGTCCAAAACAGTCGGACGCGTCTCCGCGATTTTTAGTATTGAGAGATTAAAATTAAAAGTCAGCAGCATTCTAAGATAATTCCATATCTTGGAATTCGCTTTCAGTTTCTCCGGGGCTTGATTTTCCATGAGTTCAACCTTTCTAGGTACTCATCGTAAAGCTGAGTGAAGTTTTCGATGTCCAAAACAGGGAAGAGGTTGCAGATTGTTACGTCCGGGAAATTCGGAAGAGTGTGAGAGACTAACGTATTTCTGATTACATTGTAACGGCAGTAGTTCACCACAACAGTTACGACTTGGAACAACATCAGTGCAAAGCAGACCAGGAGAGCCAGTAACCAAAAAATTCGCACAACTCGGCTATTAGCTTTGATGGTACGACATACTCCTTTCATGCTTGTGCTCTCTCCGAATTTACGCAATTCTTGTCGAATTAGCTCTAACATTTCTTAAAACGTTTTAGCCGGCAAGTGGCAACGAGAACTCTGCCTTGACGAAATTCTGAGCACCTCTAGTGTTGCAGCTGCTCACGAGTCATGGGAAAAAGGAAGCTGCTGCGACTTCATAGCTAACGTTTAACTTACTTCTATGGAATAATTCTGCAAACGTCCGATAGCTAGTAAAGACTATAAAAGCGCCAGTGTCGGTTTCATGCACTGAGCCAGAATTGCGTTGTGAATGTCTCAGCCTGACCCGGTTGCAGCTTTCGTTGATTGGATGCGACTGAACCAGTAATAATCATTCGAAATATGTTGCGATCGCCGACCCGGTAACGGTCTTCACGGCTTTATGGATTTTATGATGACAATTCCTGAAAGTATCGGACACGTTAGTCGGCTGACATAATGAGGCATGTGTTAATGTCCGTGGCGCTCTCTCGCGACAGAGGAATCAATCAATTTGTCTGACAGATTACCTCGGAAATGCCTTGATTTGTTGTCTGGCAGGAAACTGATAAATCTTCACAGTCATTAGCTGAGACAAAAGCGCCATTAGTGTTGATGATGTTTAAGCGAGGGTCTTTATGTCATTTATAATACTGTGCTTTCGTCACTGTTCAGCTTCAGTGGGCGTTCTCGTTGATAATTGGGGGCCTAGACCCGGTCTGCAAGCAACCATTGGACATCATATCGGTCTTAATAAATCAGCCGATCAGTGACTGAATAAGGCCTGGATAATTAAACTCTGAATCTGTCGAATGCGCACGGGAGATCGTGGAATTATTTTCATCCAGTATGCTGCTGGACCGAAGTATAGTCCATAGTTTGAAAGCTAACCCTCAAACATGTCCATAGATAATTGATTGTACCCTTATGAGCTGTATGTATACTATTTATAGGTTTCATGTCGAAACATGAGTCTCATATCGGTCGCGTATGGGCAAGATGGCAAAATTTTAAAGCCCATATAAAAATTCTACATTGATAGACACCTTCTTGTGTTACTTGGTGTTTACGAGATTGAAAGCTTCGAACACTGCGAACATTGCGATCGTATTAAGAGTAAAAGGTTTACCATTGCAAAGATTGTGCAAATTTCTTCAGTTTCCTATAGCATTGAAACGTCTCCATCAAACAATCTTCCATGAACATTGTGTCCTCCTGAGCACTTCGAGTATTTTGGTAACAGTTTTGCAGTATATGATACAATTCCAAATGTATTCAGCATTTTTTGTAAGGATGACTTTTCACCATGTGACAGTTTTCTTGCTGATGGAGGCCAGTGGTTTGTGTCTGAATTCGATTTATTCCCACTGCTATCTTAATTTGCGCTTTGCAATTTGCAATTTGATAATCTCAGAACATCTTAACTCTGTTTCTACCCATTCTTTCCTTTCCTGCGCCACCACACAACCGCCACCATCACCGATTACCACCGTAGCACCCTGCTGTCTCCTCGGCTTGACCTCCCAGACTCTGACCTGGCACTGGAACGGACAAGGCGGACATGGCTATTGCGGACTTGATTTGATATAGCGCCACATCTGGGAAATTCTGTTGCTCCGAGCTATAGCTACGAGCCTTGCGAGCATTTGTCGAAGCCTGTTCTGACATTAAGAACTTTAATTATCCCAGTAAACTGCCTTTCACAAAACACTCTGTCATAATCGCCAGAGAGCACTAAGCTTCACCGTCGTATACATAGTCAGGTCATGAAGAGACAGATAGACAGACAGCCACAGCCACAGACAGACCGAGACAGACAGACACAGACAGACACAGACACAGACAGACACAGACACAGACAGACACAGACACAGACAGACAGACACAGACACAGACAGACACAGACAGACAGACACAGACAGACACAGACAGACACAGACAGACACAGACAGACACAGACAGACACAGACAGACACAGACATACACAGACACAGACAGACAGAGGGAGATCTTTCGATAAAATCTATAGAGATTCAAGTGTGGTGGTCTTGTAGCGATGAGATTGATAATCTCACAGAAGCCAGTCGACGGCAAGGAACAACTGACGGAGACTGGAGGGCTGGGAGGATTGGAGTGTATTGTAGGGGAGTGATTTGACTTTATATTCTATTCGTTCAGGTATTTTAAGCCAGTGGAGAAATTTGAGGACAGCAGTGCTGTGGTTGTGCCTGGGATTTTTAGTTAGTCACAGAACGGACGAGGGCATTCTGAATAGCTTGGAGGCGGTTTATTTGGGTGATGTATATGTTCAGAAAAGCGAGTTGCAATAGTCTAATTTTGCGTGAACTATGAATCTAGCGGTTGTGGGAGAAGTTGTGAAGTCGAGCATGGGACGGATTCTGCGAAGGTCACGGATCTATGCATGACGTAACAGCGGGAGGGACAAGTGGTGTGTTCGGAGAAGCTAAGGTTTTGATCAAAGATCACACCTAGGCTGCGGACAGGAGAATTTGCAGTGAATATGTGGGTGGATGCAGAGTTAAGGTTGAGGGAAATACAGGGATCTGGAATTTTCTTGAGTTGGTCACGTAGACCTATAAGAAAATTCAGGTTTTGACGGATTCAAGCACAGGAGATTTGATGTCATCCAGGAGGAGATTTTGGTAACCAAGTGGAGAAGATGATCTATGGAATGGGAGAAGCTGTTTGGAAAGAAAGTTGGGTGTCGTCAGCATATAGATGATTGTCGACTGAGGATGTTTTGATGAGTGAGCTGAGTGGAGTAGTGTAAAGAATGAACAAAGGTAGGGGCGTAACTTTGGTCTAAAAAGTGAGGGGGCCGATATCTTACATTCACAAAGCAGGGCGGAGGCTGCAATCTCTGGGAAGGCACAATAATAAAATATTGATTCAGATTCAGATTGTTTTACTGATCACCATGTAAGAAAATGCATTTCCAAACAGTCACATACAATGGCGCCAATAGGTGAACCCATAAGGAACATGAGGTTCCGCTATCAGGGTCACCCTACTTACATTAATCATAATACATACAATCATATAATCATCAATTGGTGATAACAGTAGGCCTATACTAAACAAGATTAAATCAGTATAAATAAATCTGTCATAAGAGATGAAAAAAGATGAAAAAACTTGATAAAAAGCAACAGTTCCTGTGCAAATAAACACATAATGCAGTCAGGTGTGTGCATCCAAGAGATAAAGTTTCAGTTTTTTGTTTAAATTGATGTATAGTAGATAAATCAATAAGTTCAACAGGCAAGGAATTCCAGAATAGCGGGCCATAGACTTCGATGCTATGCTGCTTAACAGTAGTATGCACACTACCTTGATGGTACTTGTTGAGCGATCGCGTGTAATGATCATGTACCTCTGAATTTTTACAAAAACAATGACAAAAATTCACAGGCAGTAGATTCGATTGAAGTTTGAACATAAATAGATTGAATTGATTAACATTGTTCAAAAAGTGTACCCCAAGTCCAAAAAGTGGGGGTACGGGTACTCCTCGTACTCCCACAAAATACGCCTATCAACAAAGGGGACCCAACGGGACAGACCCTTGCGGAACCCCACAGGTGATAGGGAGTGATAGGGATGCGGTTTCCGATGTTTTAACGGAGAATGAGCGGGAACAGAGATAGGACTGAATCCAGAGGAAAGCAGTCTCAGTAAAACCGAACCAGGTTGTCAATCTTTGGAGTAAGATGTTGCGATCAATCGTATCGAAGGCTGCAGAAATATCAAGGAGGCAGAGACAAGAGACCTGTTGATGAGAGATGACAGAAACAAGTTTGTTGTAGGGGGAGAGATCCGCTTGGTAAAACCAGACTGATGTGGGTTCAGGAGTGAGTTGGAAGTCAGGTAGTCATTGATCCGATGTAAGACCGTTGGTTTAGAGATGAATTACAGGTTAGATGTAGGTCGGTAATTGGAAAGGATTTCTTTACCCAATGATTGTTTCTTGACGAGTGGAGTGACTAAACGGTGTTTGAAAAGGAGGGAGGAATTGCTCTATCTCCTTCTTTATTTTGCCTACTCATGCACGCGTGGATTTGTTGCTAAGTAATGGCGTACCGATGCAAGCGTTCACATAGAAAACTACTTCTATAGTTGCCATTACATGTAATTAGCAGCAAATCCATGCGTCGGTAGGTAAAACAAAGCAGTAGACAGAGCACATTGTTTTAGTGCCATTATAACATAGAGTACAATAGCACTCAGACTGTGGCCCTCTGTTGATCATAAGCATAAACGCCGCATAATGCATTAATGGAAAACGGCAGTTTATCTATTCCAATAACAATTGCAAGCACTCTATCGCGACGATTTTGTGTCGTTCCTGACGAATATTTACTTAGGCCTGCATTTGTTGTTGTTGACTGGTGGTGCAGGATGCCATTGGACAGTCAGTCTTAGTGTCGTCAACGTACGCTGTGTTCAGCCTTTCGTTAGATCTATCGGAAAAGAAACACCGATTTCACTAACTTGTTCGAAGTAAGTAGACTACAACTGGTTTATTGCTTAAGATCGCTTGAAAGCCTTTAAAGTCTTCGCAACAGAAACAACGATTTGATTACTTACAGTGTAAATGCAACTGATTTATGGCATAACGTTGTAAATGTAACAAAATACCAAAAAAATTCCAAATTTTCTCAGCGCTAGTCAAAACTGCGTTAAAGAGAGCAACCTTTCCCCGGCACAATATCAAGAGCCAAGTCACATATACCATTTAATTAAGTTTTAATTTAGATTTATCTTGTTCACTTCTTTTTTCTTGATCGAAGCAATTGATTAGAATATCGATTGAAAGACTTTTATAATGACATTTATTGTGATAGTACTGAACCTTAGGTGGCCCTACATAGCGGGATTTTTTATCCCTTCTGGGTCTCCTTTTGTTGCAAATTGTGATACTGTTATGTTATACTGCATTGTTTTCAAACTGCTTCAATAAATGATTTGATTGATTGATTAATTGATTGAAATCAACCACCCCACCACCACTACTATTACTAATACTACTAATACTAATACGACTACTACTATTGCTGCATCTACTTCCACTACCTTTTCTTGCATTTTTACTACAATTTCACATGAATCAAAATCTCAATTTCAATGGATTACCTTTACCTATGTAATCCAACCCAATGTAATCCAATCCAATCGAATTTATTGATCAGACACCGAGAAGGTCTTAAGGTCAAACACTTTGCATAATATATGCGACTTAAGGCATAAAAAGTGAAATTGTTTTTTGATCAAGTTCAATATTTTATACATGAAGGATCAGCCTGAGGCAGAGATAGATTTTAAACAGAATTATTTGCTTGGTCTCTTCTCTGTTTATTAGAATGCACAAGCTGACCAACAGAGTGTCTGTGGTCTTATTTGCTCTTGTCGCCACTTCTGCTATGCTGGGCAATTGCAAAGAATTTACCGCAGTGTTCGACTCTGATGGTGAACGCATGTGCGCAGTTGGTCAGCCAGACGAGGTCCGTCTTTCGACCAACGTGGCGAGCCTTGAGTGCTTAAGATTATGCGATGACAATCCAGAATGCGTCGTCTTCAATCTCTACGACAACACTACCTGTGAAATATTCACTTGTCCTTCCGAGTTATCCCGTTTTTACCGGAATGTTGGTTTGTCACAAATATATATATATATATATATATATATATATATATATATATATATATATATGGCACTTCTTCGAGGCAAACTTAATAGAGGCGCTCCCGACCTAATAACACAAAAGAGGACCAAAGAGAATGGTTTTCAAGCGCATATGGATTAGAGGTTAAGATAGACCAAGGGGTTCATGGCGTAGGGCGATAGGCAGCCTATTCCAGAAAGTTGGACCAGACACAACCGAGGAAGTTTTCTCTGGAGGAACAACCAGGTCATCCTGTGCAGCACAGCTAAGAAATCTATGGCAAGGAATGGATGAGAGCGATAGATATGTCACTTAAATAAGATGGAACTCACCCGCAGGAGATACACGCACAAGATCACAAATCCAATGCGTTCTATATCGGTGCTCGGTAGTCTAGTGGTTAGCGCGGTGGACTGTCAATCGAGAGGTCGGGGGTTCAAATCCCCGCCAGGGCAGAAATTTGGTTCGAGATTTCTGTTCCACTTGCACCCCCCAGCCAACTCAGCTATGCTGAGTACAATGACCGTATACTGTCAGTGGGAAGATGAGACGGCGAGGTACAGGACTGGCCACCCGCCCTCATATGCCGAGGCTAAGAAAATGAAGTCGCTAACACTTCACACCCATGGCTGCCTCAGGGCTAGCTTAAGGGACTGCTCTTCTACTTCTTCTTCTATATCGGTTAGGCTGGTTAGCAGCGCAATTGCTCCCTCAATAAGTTTGAAATATGGTCACACCTAGGAAGGCCCCTATGTCTCAAATCTGTGCTAAGAGATTACTCAAGATGTAGATTAACTTGTTGTGTTCGGGTACGGTGTACACGAACAATTGAGCTTAAGTAGAAAGCCCTGTTGAAAACACTAGCAATTTAGTAAGTTTGTTAGTTATCTAGGCGTTGAAATAGTGCAATATACAGTGCAATTTGATTAAGCGACAAAAGCGCTACCATATAGCGAAAGTAAATGATGTCAAAGTTTATTCTGCATGAAGAAAGCATTAATCAGGTAGCATAAATTGATCAGATATATAACTGGAGGAGTCACCTTGACGGATTCCAATCCAGACCAGACAACTGACATCAGGTTCAGAGTGCATCAATCTTATCTGAGAGAGTTGTGTGGCTCGATCTCATCCATTCCTGGCTAGATTTCTTCCCCAGCCAGAACATTCACGTGCAGCGAACAAGCTTCGCAGTTGTTGGCAAGGGCATCTACACCATGGATACCTTTGAACAAATGCGCCATCCAAGAAATGGGGTACGAAGATCTGTTATTGTGTATGCCATCATTAACGGAAGGGGAGGGGAAGTTGCTCCAATGACTTCGGGGAATAGACGACCCTGGTTGTTGATTCAACTTTGTGGAATAGGTTGCCTAGCCTCTTACGACATAGCCCTTGATCTTTCTGTACCTCTATTTCGTAAACGCTTGAAAAAGTAAGCATTATTGCAGTTTATGATTGTTTTGTTCATTTGGGCTAAAATGCATTGTAGCTAACTGGACCATCTGCTTGTTGCGACGCCTTTGAAGAATTTCCTAAAAGGCACCATTCGAATTTCTTGATAGAATATATAAACAACACAAATATAGGCCTGCACGTAAAGGCTCCATCTTAGGCGACCACGTTGAGCTAAGAAAGGCGCCATACAAAGATGGAAATAAGATTTTACAGTGGTATATTCGAGCTGGAATGGGAAACGAAGGAAAGAAATAAGAACTCTGAAAGGCGTAGTGGTATCCTTTCTGCGACGCCGTTGAAAGATTTCTTAAAACGTATATACTATCCGAATGTCATGCTAAAACATATAATAATAATCTTCGTTTACCAATTCAAACTGACAAGTACGCAGTAAGATTACATGATGTAGTAGTAACAGAAGATAACAAGTTTAACAGGAGTCGAAGTTAACTGTACGGCAGCCATGAAAGGCGCCCATCTGTAATACTGCTCATTTTACGATCGCCACCTAGGGAATGAAGGCTGGGTTAACCTTGTGCCACTTGTGTGGCCAGCGGGTATTGAACCCGCGTCCTTCTGTTCTTCGTGCCTGCGTGGTGCCATTCGACCATCTCTAAACGACACAAATATGCACGTAACGGCTTTATCAACTACTGCATATAATATTTTATGGTTGTGCCTGCGTTGCAGGGTTTTTGCCGAGACACTGTATGGATGTAAGAGCATCCGATCACGTCGAAAGCGGGGTTTATCTGATTAACCCGGGTAATAGTGATGTTGCATCAAACGTCTACTGCGATATGAGTTCTTCGGAAACCTGGCTGGTAATTCAACATCTTTTTCCGTTTGTAGCATAGCACTGCATGCTGTATGTCAATTCCAGAAACATGTCTTAACTTATTTCATACATGTTTTAACTGAGGCGTGTCATAATAATAATGTTCACAATTCATTACCTAATTGCGTTTATTCGGCATTCGGTGTTTCACAGCTGACATTGTGACATGTTGCTAATCATTGAAGGTGTTTTACAAATGACATTGTTTTATAAGTTAAATAGATATTACTGTTAGAGTGAGATCATATCGGTTGAACTGTTGAAGGAGATGTGATGCCACCATGGCTAACTTGCGGGAGATTGGACTGCTTCTTGCGAGATTTACTAAACTGGGACATTAAATCTCTTAAGAGTAATGTGCATTACCTGGTGAATAATGCTGCAGCAAAACAGGTTTCTGTAGACGTAGGGTGTATGCTTCGGTAACGTTCTCAAATCGCGACAGAACATTTCGCAGGAATTTTAACGGCTCTTCCAATGGATTTTTGCGATTTCACTCTGAGCGAAAATCAACTGACGACTTGGACATTATCATAATGGCGCTACAGAAGTCATTAGATTAGATTAGATTAGTAGCCAATGGGGAGCAGCAGAATATTTTATCAGAAGGGGAATTTTCAGAGCAACTGCGTAGAATAGATTATCTGCCGGAAAATACTAATGTAATTTTGGTTAACGTTATTGTGATTTTGTAATACATTGGCTATAATCTGTTTCCTACATAGGCCTATATAGGCTTCAAGCGATGGTTGGGCTCATGTTTTCTGTACATCAATTTGCTAATTGATAAAACTCCAGTTCTTAATAATATTTGACATCACGTAGGCTAGAGTAGAGACCGCCCGTGATTAATTTCCTCTTGAATTAACGCCATATATAAAATTAATGTTCAAATACAACTGGAAGCGATTGGAAGCCAGTGTCTTTCTACGTGTATTTCTTTAGGTCTTCCAGCGACGTAAAGATGGAAGCGAGAATTTTGAAAGGACTTGGGCTGAATACGAGAAAGGCTTTGGAGATCTAAACGGCGAATTCTGGCTCGGTAACTGGAACTATATCACAATACACTGAACCTATTTTCGGCTTAAAGGCCAGAAAAGCAGCAAATTAACCATTTCCAATGTCCCACTGTGAAACGTTGGAGCTTTACTTTTTCTTTTAGTGATTGCAAAAAGTAAATATCGAACTAAAATATCAAAATTAGGATGTTGTATCTCTATTCTAACTCATTTTAATGAAATTTTCAGGAAACGAGATCTTGTATATTTTGACGTCAAGCAAAAACTACAAGCTACGCATTGATCTGGAAGATTTCGAAGGCCAGAAACGTTACGCGGAATACGCCAATATTACCATAAGTTCGTCCTCTGATTTCTTCCGACTGAGTATCATCGGATATAGCGGAGATGCAGGTAATATTTCTACAACGGTTAGCTATCTATGCTATGACATTAAGAAAACATTATACATTATGGTCCGGTCTATAGAATACGGTGCACTGATAAATAATGAGACAATTGATGCGTTTCTATTTTAATTACGCGGCATTACTGATCGTTTTCGCTTAATTCGTCTTGTGGAAAATTTGCTCAACAACTCTCATTTATTTGGAATGATGATGATGATTATGATGATGATGATGATGATGATGATGATGATGATGATGATGATGATGATGATGACGACGACGACGACGACGACGATGATGATGATGATGATGATGATGATGATGATGATGATGATGACGACGACGACGACGACGATGATGATGATGATGATGATGATGATGATGATGATGATGATAATAATAATAATAATAATAATAATAATAATAATAACAATAATAATAATAATAATGATAATAATAATAATAATAATAATAATAATAATAATAATAATAATAATAATAATAATAATAATAATAATAATGATAATAAAAATATTAATAAGGGATCACTGATACCTCGGGTAAAAAAATAATAATAATCATAATAATAAAACGAAATTTTTGTTGGCGTAGACATGCCGAGACCGAAGGAAATGGCGCTTTGATAAGTTCAATAAATCAATGAGAGTCATATGTTGCTTTAAAAGAGAGGTCCTGAGTCGTGATTTGAATGTATCTAGATATGTCGCTTTCTTCATATGGTTAGAAAGACTACCACGCAATGGGTCCAGCAACAGATTCAGACAGACAGACAGACGGAAAGACACAGAGACACAGAGACAGAGAGAGACAGAGACACAGAGAGATAGTAACAGAGAGAGAGAAGAGAGAGAGAGAGCGAGCGAGAGAGAGAGAGAGAGAGAGAGAGAGAGAGAGAGAGAGAGAGAGAGAGAGAGAGAGAGAGAGAGAGAGAGAGAGAGAAATTGTCGTTATTACAATTACAATTACAACAGTCGCCAAACCTGTGAATGGGAATCCACTGGTTGGCTTTTAATTGTGTGCCTTTTCTATGTATCTGAGCATCATTTGCTAGCGTATGAAACCTCCTGCTCGTAATTCCATTTCCTACCGTTTGGCCAGCCCTTGGAGCGCCTCTGTTTACTTGTCTTGAAATGGCGCAATATAAATGCTCTTATTAGCACACTCGGTTTGGGGGATGTAGAGTCTAGTGCATATGCTCATCAATGTAGGAGATTCTATGGACCATCAAAACGGCTGTCAGTTCAGCACCAAAGACGCCGATCACGACACCTGGAGTGGCAGCTGCGCTCAGAAATACCATGGAGCTTGGTGGTACAACGACTGCCACTGGTCCAATCTCAACGGCTTGTATTTGCGTGGAAATCATACAACGTTCGCCGACGGTGTAAACTGGTACACGTTTCGTGGTTATTATTACTCTCTGAAGAATACAGAAATGAAGATTGCTCCTGTGAATTGATCATATGAGTGCAACCAGACTCGGATCTTCACGTGACATCTCTGAACAACCCTTCTGACACGACGCAGCACTCGCGAATTATCTGCTGATCTATGCTTAGCTTAAGAGTAGCGCTATAGAAATTCGGAGTTTACGACTATTGTAACGAAACTACATTATTTTAATCTTGCACGCTTTCTATCTTCGTAAAACGCACCGATTGGGATCCGACTTTATTGGATCGGTCATTGTGCATGAAGACGCTTGAAATAACGCCTCTAAGTTCATGTGAACAGACATTTCTTATCACGCTTTTTACCTTTCGTTGCTTTCTTGTATCACTCGATAATAGTTCGACATAAGTACTGAATACAACAAATAAAATGAACTTTTGTACTTTTGTGATAATCATTTCTCGCTTGGACTTACAACAGACTCTGCAGCAGAGTCGGTAAATCATTTTAAATATTGCTGTGTATTATTTCAAAACTTTTAGATCATCGTATATTATATAAGTCGTAAACTCTATGTGTGCAACGATTTCACTCCTTTCATATATGTGGTTTTTTTAATTAAAACTATTAGCGTTTAACAGTTTATTTGTGAAATTACTAACATTATTGCACCACATTCAGCACTTTTTAGCAACTGTGAAGTCTTTTGAAATTAGCTGATGCACTCATTTGAAAATGTGCAATGGCAAACCTTTTTGCGCGGTATTCAACACTTGTTAGTTGATTCAAAGTTCTTTAAATTATGAAAGGCACTCGTTTCAAAACCGGTTAATTTACATATATGAAAACACGTTTATAGATCTATCAAATAAGAGGGTCATTTATTTACATCTTAGATGTTGACTTTTGGTGACGGTGATGAAAGCTTATGTATCATCAGCAAACAGGATTAATTGGAATATGTTAGAACACTCAGAAATATAATTAATATACAAATAAATAGTAACGGACCCAAAGCTGAGCCTTGAGGAACACCACAGGTAGGTCAAGAAAGCCATATCAGAGAGAGTACCGTCAATTATAACCTGCTGACATCGATAGCTTAGGACCTTAGGTAATATGAAATCAAGGTAAAAGCAATGCCTCTATGTAAATATCTATGTAATTTTCCACGTAACATACTATAATCAATGGTATCAAAAGTTTCAGATAAGTACAGGAAAATACCTTAATATATTTACCCTCATCAATTGATTTGCTAATATGTTCGACAACATCAAGAATTGCCAAACAAGTGACTGATTGTTTCTAAAACCAAACTGTCTATTACAAAGTAGCCTCTTAACATACACAAAATCATACAATCGTTTGTACATGACCTTTTCTGGAATTTTTAAAATGATGAAAGATAAATTAGATATATGAAGACTGTTACGGTTACCAGATTTGAATAAAGGAATCGCCTTAGCATTTTTCATAAGGTTAGGCACAAATGAAACAATCACAGCAATAACACATTATACAGATGTAGTGGCAAGCTACCAGAGAAGTCTCGTAGGACGAATCTCGCCGGTCGCCCAAAAACTAGTATATGATATCCCGGGATATGTGATTTTAGCAAACAAATTAAGACCAATCTCAGTAAAATATTTATTAAAAGAATTCACAATAGCTAATGGATCTCTGACCAACTCTCCATTAAAACCAATAACTTTTATTTAATTCGTTGTAGTGTTGCGATTTATTATTGATTTTATAGTTTCCATATTTTTTCAAATTATTTTTATAATCTTCACATTTATTAGCATAGTAGGCCTACTGCTTCTCAGATATGCGCAAAAGAGAAGTCAACTTGTTTTTATGAGTTTTATAAACTCTAATATTTCTTTTTTATATATATATATTTTTATACAGTCTATTTTCTGCTTAATTTATTTCATAAGAGACGAAGTTATCCACGGTTTAAATTTAGATCTATATTGGCGTTTTCGCTTAGTTAAAAGAGGAAAATAAAAATCATAGGCTCTAGTCAAGTCATTTATAAACAGAGAATATGCCATATCAGGATTTGACTCCTTGGTAACATACAATCGCAGCTTCATGCATAGCCACATAATTAGGCTATACCGAGACTTGGAGCGATATGTTACAAATTTAGTTTCATCACGTATTGATTGATCAGAGGATTCACTGGATAACACAGTAAAATTATATCGGTAGATGATCTGAAATATCTGTGCATAAAATACCAGAGCACTCATAGCCACATAATTATTCCGAGACTTGGAGCGATATGTTACAAATTTAGCTTTATCAAGTATTGATCAAAGGATTTACTAGATAATACAGTAAATATCGGTAGATGATCTTATATACACGGTTAGAAATATAGGTATTCCTACAGTCGTTATTCTGTGAATTTGTACAGACAAAAGTATGTAGATCGAAGACACATATGATTTTCTGTTAATCGTTTGTTAATTACAGAAAATAAGAAGCATTTTCTGTTAACGGTGGTGATCATCAGGCCGTTACACCAATCAGTCGCGACGTTAAATCTCGTGACTTAAACCTTGCTTCTCATTGGTCACGTTTCGGAGCATTTGCATAAACATTTTATAGCTCTAGTAGAATGCCATGTAGCGACTATAAAATGCAGAATTAATTACTAAAAAGTAATTGAATATTCTGTTATATTTATTATCCAGTGTTGTTTACAAATGAAAATATATGTAAAAAAGTACTATAACAAGTTCATGACTGTCTGAACAGCACTACTTAGAGGCGAATGAGGATGACATTGTGTGATCGTTGGTGGATTCGAGTCGTATTTTGAATAAGACTGGCCGATGTATGGTCATATTCTACCAAAACATTCACCGCAAATGAAAATTTCCAGCTAACACACGCATTCACACAGAAAAAGCCAACATACTTTTATATTCAGAATGAAACATAATAGACAAATGAAAATTATGAAAGGGTATTCATGTCGTTGACGCACTTTATCGAGTTTAATACCACTCAAACGAGCGACTACAGTTGCCTATGGGTTTATCGGTAAATGCGAAGATTGAGTGCCTGTGTATATAAACAACATGGTTGCCATTGACTTCACTCCAATAGAGCGCTGCTAGCCTCTCATAATACAGTTCACTAAGTAAGTAACGAACACAAACTTATATTAAAAACATAACTAAATGGACACATGTTTGTAAATATTAAAGAAATAGCCATTTCTTAAGATGTTTGCATGTATTATAATTTTCGAGGAATTTAATAAGTGTTACCTGGGACTAACCTTGCAATGTTAGTCCCAGCAGTGTTTTAGTTGTCGGGGGGTTCAACCCCCCTAGTTCTCTTTCTAACCCCCTCAGCTAAGTAACTGAAAATATGTTGGGGGGTTACTTTACTACAAACAACTGGTGTTTGGTCTATGTGATTATGTGATTTGGTAATCTGCAAATTTTTGACCCCCCCCAGTTGTTTTTGGACAACTAAAACACTGAGTCCCAGGTGTTACTTACTAAGCGAATTGCATTATGAGATAAGGTAGCTAGCAGCGATCTGTTGGAGCGAAGTCAGTGGTGACCATATTGTTTATGTGCACAATTGCCAATAAAACTTTTAGCATAAATAAGCTTGCTGACATTTAAGTATAATTGTGCATTTAAACTGCCATTCAGATTTTTTCACTTATTGTGATTTTTTTGTTAATAATATTTAATGTCTAAGGGGTGCTCTATAGTTTAGTTGTTAGCATGCTGGACTGTCAATCAAGGCGTCAGGGTTTCAACTCCTCACCAGAGGAGAAATTTGGTTTGAGCTTTCTGCTCACCTGCACCCTTTAAACAACTCACCTAGAACGAGTACACTGACCACACACTGTCGGTGGGAAGATAAGATAGCGAGGGAGAGGACTGACCACCCACCCTGATATGCCAAGGCTAAGAAAATGAAGTCGTTAATACTTCACACCAATGGCTGCCTCAGGATTAGCTTAAGAGACTCTTCTTCTAATACTTAGTGATGTATCAGTGATCAATAATGGCTCTTTTGATGAAGTACTTGCATTTTTGCAATAAATTAACGTTAAATAGATGTTTTAGAAAACAGGTCAGAAGACGAAGAAATTTTCAATTATGCAATTCTGACAACACTCATCTCTGCACTGAATATGTTTATGTACATAACAAGAACAAAAAAAACACATATTTCAAGGAAGAGCATTTAATTACAACATGAAAATACTGAATGTTGAATTCTAATTGTTTAACATTTTCATAAACAAGCATATTATATTAGCAGGTATCCACATAACAAAATAGAGTCTATTCACAAAAATACACATGTAAAGTCAACATTATAGCAAATCAATTGGTGAATTGTAAAAACACTCAGGACTTATTACCGAACCAAATTGTCAGTATCCACGGGCCTATCAGTATTCAAGTCTTTACTGACAAGTACCTGCACCAAGAAGCTTTAACAAAAGCAGAGCTCATGCAGACACTCATCTCCAAACTAACAAAAACCACTTTTTATATTATTTTCAACAGTTTTAAACACAGCTATTTTGTCAGCTTTAACAAAGTACTGGTTGTTTATTCCAAGTGGCTTTGGTTTGTGTCAGTCTCTTCTGTTGCTGCAGTTTTCACTAATATGTAATTTTAATTATGTAAAATTGGTAAATAATTAAAAATGAAATAACCACACTGAAAGTCGAATTGACATCTGCAAACAACCATTCATTACTTCAACAGCGCTCCATATAACATGATAAGGACTATTAATATATAAACAAGAGTAACACTACAAATATTAACATATGGTCAACATTTAAGTAAAAGTAACTTAATCCTGTCGGTTAAAATAACATAAAAATCTAGTTCTATCTATTAAACGATGAATAAAGCTATCCCCTTGGCCAGCTGCATCACTGGCCAAGGGGATAGGGTGTCATGACAAATGGTTCACCGACAAATGGTTCATGAACAAATGGTTCACGATCTTCCAGCTTCTAGTTTGAGCTATGTTTTCATCAAGCATCCAGCTTCTAGTTTAAGCTCTATTTTCATTATCATCCAGCTTCTAGTCTGAGCTAGTTTCATCAGCCATCCAACTTCTAGTTTGAGCTCTCGCTCTTCCCGTTTCCAGTCTGAGCTATATTTTTGCAAACCCGGGTTTTAGGGGAATTATTTAGTAGTATTTACACTGCTTGAGCGATGAAAACATGTCATAGTGAAATTCAAACTAGAAGCTAGATGATAAAAAAAATATAACTCAAACTAGTAGCTGGAAGATCGTGAAAGGCTGTGAACCATTTGTCATGAACCATTTGTCCGTGAACCATTTGTCATGGAACTGGCTAAGTGCCATGTCCTAAGTCACTGAAATTTTATTGACGACCCTTTTGGGCCGCGGTCGCAAACTATCTGTTAGAATGAACTCATTTCTGATGATTTAACATGAGACATCCACTCAAAGAAATCATAAAAGAAATTGAGCTTAGTCCAAGTTCAAAAACACCATACAAATTCAACTCCTACAAAAGCAGTTCGAGATGCATCGTAATCTCCAAATTTTAAAGCTTATTCGTGAGCACTGTGTCATATCAGAGATCAATGTCCAGTGGAGGTCAGAGTCCAGTTTGCAGAAAGACCAGAGACAAGAGGCAAAGAAGCTGCTACTGATGGTTCGTTGAGGCTGAATAAGCTTGGAAGGCAGAGTATCAGACGGATTTGGATAGGAATTCTTGAAGAGGCGAGACTTTTGATGCATTGTCACTTTGGTGAAACACTGCAAGTTCATTTGAAGCAGCATGTGTATTGTCAATCCTCATCTGTCGTCGAAAGGCAAATGTCCACAGAACATTCCTGTGAAACAAAATCAACATTTTAAGTACATTGTTAGAGTTTCTGACTTGTTATAATAGGGTTGTGAGTTACAACTTTATGTTCTGGGATTATAACTTTATTATGTTAAAGACTTGGAAGTCTTCACCTCTAATGAGACATCAATAGTCTTGTTCCAGCCAGAGGCGCGTTTACACGTAGGCGCACTAGGCACGCGCCTAGGACCCCAAAACTTAGAGGGCCCCAAACGAATAAATTTTTTTTCAAATATAAAATATAAAAAGAAACGAAATAACTTCATATTCCTTGAAATAGCTTCTATAAGTAATCATAACTACAGGGCCAATAACGTTCTTTTTCGGTCGCTGGACCTGCAACCTGGAATGGCCTTCCTGTTGCACTTCGCCTGGTCCCTATGACTCACTCTACCTTGTTTCTTGCAAACTTAAAAACTACTCTCTTTAGCCGTGGTTGGACTAGGAGCGCTCCTGAGTAGATAACCTTGAAGGGGCGCTATATAAAAGCTCATTAATAATAATAATAATAACACTCACAAAAACGGCTTCAAGTTCAACTTCGTGGGTTTTTTGCACAGGATTGGCTAAACACCACCAGAGTTTCAGACTCTCAGCCTACACGTTTAGAAGGGCCATAAAACTTTTTGCACCTAGGGCCCCATTTTCTGTAAACGCGCCTCTGGTTCCAGCATTGCAGATGTTTACATCCTTGATGTTGTCACTATCATTATCTATAGTGCCGGTGTCTAATGTACAAGGCATCAACCGATGGCACACCAAAGCCAAGCGTAATCTGGTCAGCATTCAGAAAACGGATAAGCAATTCAGAACAGATAAGTTGCCAGTTGAGCATGAAATGACAAAAGCAACTGAGCACCTACAAGGAGGAAGTTCCAAATTTAGGTCCATAAACCAAAAAAGCTTGTTCAATCAGCATAATTTTAACTTTAGATATTTACGAACAGTGATGAGACTCAGAAACAAGAACGGTCATAATTAAATACAGATTTGTTCAAGGTCTAGCACTTTCTTGGATCCAGTTTCAAATCATATATAGGCACTACACAAATAACTGTTGAGAATTATCAACTGATAGCGGAATCTATGCAGCCAGTTGAGCAGATTTAAATCTACATCAACTTGGGTTAAACAATTTTACAGAAAAGTAGCATAAATGCAATCTAAGATGACCATACAATACAATGAACTTCTATAGCATGGCGAAACAGCACATGAAGAGTGTTACATCTGTCAAACATTAATAATAACATACAGTGGTGTGAAAATTATTAGAATCAAGCACGAATATGTGATTATTTTTACTTTTTTAAAGTCAGAAACTGTAAAAGATCAGTCAACATTTAGTATTTGGTGGATAACCCCTTAGCCTGGATTAGTTTTGCAATGCGTTTTGGCATTCCTTCCATGAGTCTAGGACAAATTTTGCTTATTTCGGGTCCCGAGACCAAACATCAATTAGCGCCTCGATAAGTTTAGTTTTGGAAGTGGGTTTTCTCTCAGCAATGCTGTGTTTCACAATCATCCACAGATTCTCTATGGGGTTCATGTCAGGGCTATTCCCTGGCCAATCCAATAGTGGTACTTGCTTTCTTCGAAGAAAGTCCTTCACGGACTTGGCAGTGTGGCAAGGTGCCCCGTCCTGTTTAAAATATAGCACCACCATTCGGAAAGTGATTTGGCAGTTCTGTCAACAACTTCTGTTCCAGAACTCTGATGTTGGTTCATCCTGCCCTGAACTATGTACAGACGCCCAACTCCATGAACTGACATCATGGACCACACCATCACAGCAGATCAGTTGGTTAAAAAACATACATTTTCGTGCTTGATTCTAATAATTTTCACACCACTGTACATTAAAACACTTGTCAAATTACGTGTGCCTTTTAAAAGATAGATCATGTAGTTGGAAAAGTCCAAAGAAGTGGACTGAAAATTCAAACACACCTCAAATTGACAGAAGCCGTCAAGTACAGCTTCGAATGACAGTCGTAGTTTCACGGACCTCTAGGTAACAGATGAATACTTTTAGGCACTTGCACGTCACCTCGCTCTTTTTGGCTGCAAAATTAGACAGAGAATCTGTCAACGAAAAATGCTACAAAAACGTTACACAGGACCCTTCAAAAATTACAAATAATGCAAATTGGCTAGGGCTTAATGAGCAGTCCACAAACAGATGAAGTTGATTCCCATTAATGAGGGTCATGCAAATCTAGCTGATTGACATTATTGCTATTCCAATGCTGTCCTAAGGGTCAGTCGTTTACCATCTTCAATTGTTACCACATGCACTTACTTCTTCATAAATTCTTAAAAATGGCATTAGGCCATTTCCATAATCAAATATCAGATTCTGGAGACTATTAATTCCATGTGGTAAGCAGCTTCTACTTGTGCCAAATGACAGCCTGAATAATGCTGCTTATGCAAATCAACCAGAAATAACAGTACAGTATATAACCCTTTTCAGTATAAAATGACAGACAAGCACTGAATACTATCCCAAGTTTCGTTTTCTATTTCATTATGCACACTAGTTTTGTTGTGCTTACATATATGAACTACATTGGCTTTCAATACAAGCTCGCATCACCTTCAAAGTCTGTCTTCTGATGTATCGAGTCTACACAAACTCATCTCTATATGTCGCTTCACTTGTTACTCCATGCTGTTCTCTTCTATCCAGACGAGGACTATGATCATCATCTCAAGGTGACTTTGCCAATCATGCGATCACACAGAAAATTTGGACATCGAGCATTTGCATTAGCTGGACCGACTGAATGGAACAAACTCCCGGATATTATTCGCAAATCCTCGTCACCTTCGATCTTTAAATCCAACCTTAAAACTTATCTGTTTAAGACAGTGATGTTAAAGCAGATTTCTGGCCCGCCGATGATTTTTTTCTGGCCCGCGGCTGTATGCCAAAAGACTAAAAAATTTGAGAATAAGTGTTCGATTTTTTAAATTTTTCACAGTCAATACCAAATAGATAGAAAACCAAATTCACAAGTACAGAAGTGAGGATGTTTTATCAGCAAATGCCCAGAGAAACTTTTCCTCAGTTACGATCACATGCTGCTCGGATATTGTGTTTGCTTGCCAGCTCATACAAGTTTATGCGAGCAAGCATATTCAAAGATGACTCTTGTTAAGACAAGACATAGATGACGTCTGACTGACTCAAATCTACGTGCAAATCTCAGAGTAGCGTTAGCTGTAGAAATGCAGCCTGACATCCCTACTCTGGTCAAAAGAAAACAGTGTCAAGTTTCCAGCGCCACTGTTACTAATCAGTAAAATTGAGTAAATGTTTCCTTGATGTACACTGGAGAGACATTTCATTCAAACTTAACTCCTTAATTTTTATTGCGAGCTTACTATGCGTCTGACAGGGGATTATTCTAATTTTTAAATATCAGAATAAAAATCGAGTTATTTATGAACAATAGGCCAACAAGAATACATTGACCTTAGACTTGATGAGTTTTATGTGATGTTCGTGACTGATAATGAAGATCAAAATTAAAATTTTATAGGCCTACAAAGCCCTACATCATTTGACTGTTTCTATGTTAAAAGATGCACCATTTAAGATTTAGTTTTGCAAAATTATCTCACCGAGCCTCGATCCCTACCACATTTTGCTCAGGAGCCTTCGACTCCTTGGCCCGCCACTTGTTGGAAAGTAATACCAATGGCCCGCGGGCACGGGTAAAATGCTGATTTGCTGATTTGCTGATTGGCGAGGGGTAAAATGCTGATTAGAAAAATGCTGATTAGTCATGCTGATTGGTGGGTAAAATGCTGATTGGAAATATGCTGATTGGTCATGCTGTTTGGTGGATAAAATTATGATAAAAAAATGATGATTGTAACAACAGAATGTAACAAATCAGTCTTTATAATTACTATCACTATTATTAATCAATTATACTGATTGGTGTGTAAAATGCTGTTTTGGTGAGGCACTTGCTCCATGACTTTGGACCGTCCTAGATCTGGAAACACATTCTGTCACTTAGACCACTGCCACATTTTCTTTCTTTTGCTGATCCACAAAAATGCCAACTTTCAACTTTCCAGTCATCCTTCTTAAAATCTTCTGACCACATATAATGAAGAATTTATTCTCCTGTTGGTCGATTAACAATTACATTTACTGACTGACTATTGAAACACTAGTAGATATCACTCATGTCTGCATTCCAATCCAATGTATGTGAACTCTCCAAAATTCAAAACTTATAATAAGCTAGGCTTACACAATTATTTGGTGGTATTTATAGTGTTTTAAAAGTTTGTTGATTTCAATTAGCATTTGTTAATTAAAACAATATTGAAAACAAAGTGTATTTGCTTCTGCGATCACTAGTTGCCCGGATTTCAATTAGCATTTGTTAATTAAAACAATCAGCATTTTACCCTTTGATTTGCTGATTTGGCTGCTAGGTAAAATGCTGATCAGTCAGCATTTTCTAATCAGCATTTTATCCCTCACCAATCAGCAAATCAGCAAATCAGCATTTTACCCATGCCCATGGCCCGCCACTGAAAAAGGTTTGACACCCCTGGTTTAAGAAGTACTATGACTAGTATATTTTCTGTTACGCGCTTTCATGCAAGATGTCATTTTGTTTAGGCGCGTTATAAATGCCAGGTATGTCACCTTGATCAAGAAGAAAGTCATTCTTACCTTCATCCAAATCATCTGTGACAGTAGATAGTTACTTTCTAGTTGTGACTTTGAACAGACCTAAATATGCAAAACAATAAGTTACTAGCTCAGTTTATGATAAAAAAATATTTCCATCTTCCAAAAAACATATACTTAAGGTGATGTGCATAACTAAGAATCGACAGACAGACCTGTACAGCACAAACGGAGTTCTTGCGGCAAGTAAAGCAGTATAATTATGAAAAATATTCAGAATTATAATGGCCACGTGTTCCTTGCTAGATTACAGGATTTGAATACCTTGTGGCAAAAATGTTTCCAGTGTAATTACTTTCATCGGCTAAAATTATCTATAGATCCTCAGTTATTAGCAGCACTTTATAATTAGTTTAAACTACAATTAGAAATCTCCATTACAAATGTTGATAACTCATGCTTTTAGTTCGACCATTACATTGGATAATTGGTCGGGCGTAAAATTCGACAACAATGTGCGTTACAGTGTTTAAACGGGTAAACAGACCAAATACTGAAAAAGTCAAATACTGAATGCCAAAATTTACTTACATTTCCAACTTTTATTTGAGAAAATATGCCGACCAGCGACGACCAGTTCACCTCAAACCATCGACATTATATTAAGTGGACGGAGCGTAGACCAGTACATTGCCTTTTAGATTCTGACGCCTGCCTATTATGCTAATGAGCTCTTTGCCTGACGTCATGTTTGGCGAAAGCTTAGTATTTGCCATCGACAGTTAAGTGACCCGACCCACTGCGCATGCGCACAAGAGAGAAACATGACGTCACATGCATCTTTGCATGCAACAGGCCAGGCTTCAACTTGAATCGCTTACGCTCTGTCCACCTAATATAGGTCGATGCCTCAAACACAGAAAGGACGACCGCTAAACGCTGGTTCCCTGCTTTACCGAAATTCAACTTTGAATTCCGTAGATTCTTCGTTCCGCCATCATCATTGCAACATCTACTCTCCTCATCGTTATTGTAATCTCCAAACTTCTAAAGCGCCACTCGAAGGCCAAGCGCTGGGCACCAGTCTATTCACAAGCGCTTCGTCACATCAGAGGAGTTCCAGAGAGTAGTCCAAAAGAGTTCCAAGTCCGGTTTCCACAAGGCCAAACCAAATCAGAGGGGGTTTTCTAGAGAGTAGTCCAGAACAGGTCCAAGTCCGATTTCCAGGTTACCAGATCAGAAGAGGCAGACCAAGCAGCTGTCGTTTACGGCGAGAATGATTAGAAGGCGGAGGATCAGATGAGTCAGAGAAGGAGTAATTGAAAAGGTGAGACTTCAATTTTGAGTGGAAAGCCGAGAAGGTGATAGATAGAGGAGGATGAGGATGAAGGACAGGTTGCAATGATGATGAAGGCAATGAGAAACTGCGAAATTCAGAGGGAGATCATTCCAGAGGTGTGGTGCTGTGTTCCTCTATCTATCTAAGTAAGTAAGTAAGTAAGTAAGTAAGTAAGTTAGTAAGTAAGTAAGTAAGTAAGTAAGTAAGTAAGTAAGTAAGTAAGTAAGTAAGTAAGTAAGTAAGTAAGTAAGTATATTCTTTAATAAACGCTATCGTAAACGCACAGCACTTTACATACAATTTTATACAAAGAGGAAAGAAAAATGTAACAGTAATAATGACGTTAGATCATAAATGAAATAATAGCAATAGAATGTTATTAAAGAGATCACCCCGGGCATTCCACTCAAACTTGAAGTATCACCTTTTCAACTACTCGATCTTACTTTGACATAGCTGATCCTCCTCCTTCCAATTATTCTCGTTAAAAACGACACCCGCCTTGACAGCTGCTCTGCCTCCTCTCTTGAATCTGTATACTGGACTCGGACCTCTTATGGACTACTCTGTCGAGAAACCCCCTCTGATTTGGCCTTCTAGAAACCGGACTCGGACCTCCTTTGACATGCATAGACCATTGTATTATTCGCGCTGTAGAAGTTTATGATTGCTTCAGGTTGAGCGAATTAACTGATTTTGCTACATGGAACGCTAGCTAGCCAGTAGCATTGATGGTCGCGTGCTTTTGAAGCAAGGCCACTGCAGAGAGCATTTGGATTACAAAGAACCTGCCATGTTGACCTACAATGCGGCCATGACGACGGCCGGCTAGTAGATTTAAATAGACGAGCATGTACTTAAAGCTACCGGAAAAATAATAGATTTCGTCGTTAATGGATACACGTGTATAAGTCTTTTGATATGAAATTGAACAGACTGTTTCTCTGAAGTACTTGTTAAGTGATGCTCTACATAAGGTTTGTGTGACGTCAGAGACTAGCCGGCTAGTAGATTTAAATAGACGAGCATGTACTTAAAGCTACCGGAAAAATAATAGATTTCGTCGTTAATGGATACACGTGTATAAGTCTTTTGATATGAAATTGAACAGACTGTTTCTCTGAAGTACTTGTTAAGTGATGCTCTACATAAGGTTTGTGTGACGTCAGAGACTAAGAGACTCTAGAATAAATAGACAGGCCGATGCGACTCTCCGACTATGGCGGACAGGTCAAGCGAATTGGTAACTATTTTTCTCGTTTTAAATATTTTAGTTAGCTGCTCAGTTTCAATAAAACATTAAACTTCAAACAGCAGAGCAAATCTGAAATGCGCAGTCGACAGTGTACAGAAACGGGTGACCGTGAGTGACTGAACGGGCCAACCACGTGGTGAGTGTCAATTTTCTTGCATCATGGAATCGTCGCATTCCAGCGGCGTATTGTGGTTCCAGGTGGGGCAATTTAGTATAGAGATCGAATTTCTTAAATTGTGTAACACACTGAGTTATTGATTAGATGAAAGGCTGATTGGCGATCATGTACAATCGGGGTGCCTAACCCTAGCCCTGAATTTTAAAATCCAGCTTCCACTCGCAGGTATAGCTTTTTTAATCGCACAAATACATAGGCTACACTAACCCTAACCTACCCTCACGATGCAAAGACACCAGGGCTGTAGTCGAGGGTATACGCGGGTATACAGCGTGTACTCACCTCTGGAGACCGTATACTCACCTCACAAAATATTTATATTTATTCATATTAAAATACTGTAGCGTATACTCACAAAATACTGTAGCGTATACTCACCTCTAATTTGTTTCGGAAAACTAACCGATAGCGTGTACTCACCTCTAATTTTACCACTACAGCCCTGAAAGACACCCATCCAGATAGTACGAAACCCGAATCCCGAAACGAATTTCGCCCGGAACCCCGAAATCTATTTAGACTATAAATTACAAATAAACAGATGAATAGGCAGTATATCGAGATGCATAAAGGCCACGCTAGATCTATCTCATGCATGAGTTTACAATTTAACTTTGAACAGTTTTCGAGAGTTCGACCGCTTTCTATAAAACTGTTTTCGGGAAATCGGGTTTTTGTGTATTTTCAGCGTTTTCGGGGATTCGGGTTTCGGGGATTCGGGTTGACCCCGATAGTACGTAGGCACCCCGATTGTACATGTTCGCCGGCTGATTCTTCAGCTTTGAATTTTGAATATTTAACCAATAGAATGTCGGAAGTCATTATTATAATGACAAAGAACAATAAATGGCCACTCTATGAAACAATACTTGCTATAGAACATGAAGCCCTCATGCCTAATATGCATGCTTTACTGTGAAGTTTTTGAAGTTGTTGTTCCTACAGGTGGCCTCAGTTGTGTCTAATGGAATCAATGGCCTGCTCTACATGTTGAATAGTGTTTGGTGCGCTTCTATTAATATATTTTAGTACACGACAGAAAAGTGTTCCTTGTAGGCCAGATTCAGAATATTTGGTGAAAGCTAAATATGTATATTGTTAGGAATTTCTATGGCATCGGTGTGTAATGCACAAGGCATTCACCGAATCGCACCAACACCAATGCGCTATTCGTTTTAAGTCCAGCAGGCCTAACGGCAAACATGTTAAGACAAAACGGTTGCATTGCATTGAAGACCACAAGTAGTTGGTTGCTAGTTTCTACTGTAATGGAACTAGACAATGAACAGTTAGGCTACAATGGCTATATCTTTGGCAGTGTTCACTGGGATGTGGTAATGCCAGATGAGGATTTTTTCTTTGCATGCTAAAATTCTAATAGTTTTGAGCTGTTTGTTTTTATTAAGAAGTGTAGTTCTCAGTCATTGTTGTTCTAGAATGGCCAGTCAGTTTGAACCCGTTGGTTCATCCAGCATTGTGTCGGTTCTGCCAAACCTCTCTGCTGATAGCATCGGTGTTTTGCTTGCTGACATTGGTGTAGAGGCAATGGATGCAGCATATCGATCTAATACCACCATTACCATTGAAGCTAATAGAAGCCAGGAAGCTTCTGGATTCTTGGTCAAAGACCCAGACACATAATTCACATTATCATGCATTTATTAAGCACCACTATCTAATGACCAAGCATCAATTTCCCTAAGCAATTGCAAGGTAAAGACTTGTGCAAGGTCCTTATACACAGTAACTGTCTCATGGTAGATTTAAACTGCAATTATCAATAATATTATTATTATTTTTCATATATTAAGCACCGCTATCTAATGATCGCACATCTATGGGTGGCACAGAGCAATTGTGAGTGAAGGAATTGCTCATGGTCCCTACACAGTAATTGTCTCAGGGTAGATTTAAACTACAATTATTATTATTGTTATTATTATTATTATGCATTTATTCAGCACCGCTATGTAATGACGAAGTGCTCATGAATAGATGGCACTGAGCATTTATGAGTGAATGACTTGCTCAAGGTACTATACACAGTAACTGTCTGAGGGTAGAGTATTTTTTATTATTATGCATTTATTAAGTGCCGCTATCTAATGACCTAGCATCAGTGGATGACGTTGAGCAATTGTGAGTGAAGGACTTGCTCAAGGTCCCTACACATTACATAGTAACTGTTACAGAGGAGGCTTGACTTCATACTTTCACTGTTGCAAACAAATTCTCTAACCATTCAGCTACCACTGTATCTTCTTAAAAGTATTTCAGTGAGAAAGAAGACTCACCGATTTTTGTCAAAGATGTAAGTAGGCCTTTTGTGGGTTCAGGTTCTGAAATTTAGTATGGTGTAGCCAGTGGTATTTGTAAATGCATGTTAAAGCTACATAACTGTTGATGAAAAAAGACTACTATATGAAATTGGATTGATTTGCAATGGATTAAGGAAAAGTGAAAATGTCACATCAGGATTGCATGATAGTCTAGTGGATAGCGTGCTGGACTGTCAACTGAGAGGTCAGTGGTTCAATTAAATGCCCCAGGACGGATGACATCGATGGTCTTCCTGCTACACCATGTTTAGTAGTGTTTGGTGTGTTTCTATTTTATTGTTTCTTACAGCTGTATTAGCAAACAATTTGGAGCACATATCGTATGCTCCTATTTTGACCACAGCAGTTGTTTGTAAAACTTACTATGCAAGAGTGTGTTTGCACGTGACAGATGTTACTACTATACAATGCTTGATACTGCTAGCGTTCCTAAACGAGGGGATTATCTTATTTGAACAGTGAGGTGATGAGTGGAGGAGCCTCTAGCAGATGATTGAGTGGCAGTATTGATGGAGGAACTGAGAATATGTGGAATTCAGGAAGTTCTTTCCAGAGTTGAGGTGCAGTGTGGTACATAGATGGGTTTGAGAACTTTAGGCTAGTAGTGACTGGGGACAGGAGAGATAGAGATATGATGGAGTGGCTGGATGGTGAAGAGTTCGTTGAAGTGCTTCGGCTGGTCTGGTCTGTTATTATTTTTCATCTGTTATTATCTTTCAAACGAGACTATTTATATGACCGACAAGAGTACATTATGGGGCAAAATTCAAAGTAGTGAAAGCTAAAACCTAACTATTAATTTGTTAAAATTCTAAAATATTTCTTTTTTCTCAGTTTTGAATTTTGTATTGATTCAGGAACTTCTGCAATGACTGGATCCAGGTTCTGTCTGTGTGTCAACAGAGTTGCGGTGTGCGACAACACCGATCCATCAACGGCAGTGACAATGCTGTTTGGAGTGTTTTATGTACTCAACCTGCATCAATTACGCTCGAGTTCATTCGAAGGTGGATTTCCAATTTGTGAAAAAGACAATAAACTTCCAGGTAACTAAAAGTAGAGTTAACTTTAATGCATTTGAATAATTGGGCAACCATTGCAGACGTTTAATGAGCAAGTTGAACAACTTTTGACAGAAATTACACCTTCAAAACAAGAATTGATTCTACTTGGTGATTTCAATATTAACCTGCTAAAAATTGGTCAACACTCCCCGACCAGCACTTTTTTGACATAATAACCTCATATAATTTCCTGCCTGCAATAGTCAGACCAAGTTTATTGTCTTTTTCACAAAGCAGCCAACTCCCCCTCCCATTCCTGTATTGATCCGAGACAGGACTATGCGTTCAGTTAGCTTAGAGATGAATGACAGGTTAGAGGTAGGTGGGCAGTTGGAAAGGATTTCTTTTTTTATCAAATGATTGTTTCTTGAGGAGTGCAGTGACTAAAGAGTGTTTGAAAATGAGGGAGGAACTGCTCGGTCTCCTGCTTCATTTTACCTCCCCACGTACCGGGTATAGATTTCTTGCTAATTAATGGCGAATTAATGCAAGCGTTCACATAGAAAACTATTCTATGGTTGCCATTAGCCTACATGTAATTAGCAACAAATCCATGCGTCGGTAGGTAAAACAAAGCAGGAAACAGAGCACATTGTTTTAGTGCCATTAAAACAAAGCCTACAATAGCACTCAGTCAGTGGCCCTCTGTTGATCGTCAGTATAATGGTCGCATTGAGTGGTAAACGGCAGTTTATCTTTTTCAATAACAATTGCAAGCACTCTATCGCGACGCTTTAGTGTCGGTCCTGACGGATATTTACTTACATTCGTCGCTGGCGTGTTTTGACTTGCGGCGCAGGATGCCATTGGAACTCTGTATACGACTGGCATTCAGAGATTAAGTATTGTCAACGTACGCT
The DNA here is from genome assembly GCA_963556255.1 of Allolobophora icterica. Lineage (NCBI taxonomy): Eukaryota > Metazoa > Annelida > Clitellata > Crassiclitellata > Lumbricidae > Allolobophora > Allolobophora icterica. The sequence goes on from OY744610.1 coordinate 50,677,216, forward strand.
GTGTTCGGTTTTTCGTTAGATCTGTCGGAAAAGATACACCGACTTCATTCACTTGTTCGATGTTAGTAGCCTACAACTGGTTTATTGCATAAGATCGCGTGAAAACCTTTGAAACAGAAACAGCGACGTAAGTACATACAGGGTCAGTAGGCTACAACTGATTTATTGCAAAACATTGTAAATGTAACTAAAAATTAAAAAAATTAAATTTTCTCAGCGCCACACAAAACTGTGTTAGGGAGAGCAGCTTTTCCCCAACACAATATCAAGTCGACATCTACCAGCACTACTACTACTACTACTACTACTACTACTACTATTATTATTACTACTACTACTTCTACTACTACTACTACCATTACTACTACTACTACTACTACTACTACTACTACTACTACTACTACTACTACTACTACTACTACTACTAATACTAATACTACTACTACTACTACTACTACTATTAATGCTACCAATATACTAATACGACTACTACTATTGCTATTACTTCACATGAATCTAAATTTCAATTTCAATGGATTATCTTTAGTCATTTAATCCAATGGAATGTGATCCAATCCAATCGAAATCTAATGACCAGCCACTGTGAAATTCTTAAAGCCAAACTCTTTGCACGTATACCCACTCAAGACACATAAAAGTAGAATTGCTTGTTGATGATCGGGTGTGATATGTTTTGGTATGAACGCTCAATAAGAAGCAGAGATAGATTTTAAACAGAATTATTTGCTTGGTCTCTTCTCTGTTTAATAGAATGCAGAACCCGACCAGCAGAGTGTCTGTGGTCCTATTTGTTCTTATCACCACTGCTGCTATGCTGGGCGATTGCAAAGAATTTTCCGTCGTCTACAATGACGACGGTGAACGCATGTGCGCAGTGGGTCAGCCAGACGAGGTCCGTCTTTCGACCCACACGGCGACCCTTGAGTGCTTAAGATTATGTGATGACAACCCAGAATGCGTTGTTTTCAATCTCTACGACAACACTACCTGTGAAATATTCACTTGCCCTTCCGAGTTATCCCGTTTTTACCGGAATGTTGAATTCTGCAAAAGCTTTCGCGTTAGTTCAAATTCAATTAATTAGCATTAATTTGTGAAGCCCTTAAGGTCTCATTTTGACGCAACTGAACAGTAAGCTAATTGGGAATGACATCCTTTCTATATGTATACCATTTGGAAAAATGATTGACGCATTTTTCATCATTCGATTGATTTTTGATGAAATAGGAAGCATGCGAGAATACTGTATAAACTGACCAGGCCCTCTGCATGCCCAATTAGCAACTATGTAAAAATCTTATCCCCTTACTTTACCTCACATTGGCGTTTAGCCTTAGATAATGTAATGTTACATTGCTTAGCCTCATAACAGTCTGTTTGTAAGTCTTCCTACATGCCTCTCTTTCTGATTTAAGTAAATAAACACCGAGAAAGACAGACATGCGAATACTAATATTAATTGTTGCATATTTATGCATTCAAATGTTTAAAGTTAAAGTTTCTTCCTTCAGTTGAATTGTTGTTATTATATAAGATAATGTATGTTCTTAGATCAACGATTGCCAATCGAGATGCTATCAGCCAGAATGCGGTATGTCAAATTCACCTTCTATATCTGTTTAACCTTTTAGACTTGTGTACTTGTTAGTTGTGCTACCCACCTGTCATATACAGCCAATCAGCAGTGGTATTGTTGGGCGTTTAGTTGTGTAGTTTGGCGCTGGGCTGAACCGATGAATTCATACCTTAATGTATATCTGTTATTTTACAGTGGTTGTCTTCGAGTTTTAATTAGAAAACGAAGGTAATAAGGAGTCTGAAAGGCGCAATGGCATCAGCTTTGCTGCGATGCCTTTGAAAGCTTTCTTAAAACGCACAAAAATATGTACGTGACGGCCTTATCAACTACTGCATACACTATTTTATGGTTGTGCCTGCTTTGCAGGGTTTCTACCGAGAGACTGTATGGATGTTAGAGCATCCGGTCACGAAGAAAGTGGCGTTTATCTGGTTAACCCGGGTTATAGTGATATTGAGTCAAGCGTATACTGCGATATGAGTGCATCGGAAACCTGGCTGGTAATTCAATATGTATTTCTGTTTGAAGCATAGCATTGTATGTTGCATGTCAATTCCAAAAATCAATGCCTAAAGCATGCCTTAACGTATTTCATACAGCTAACTGAGGCGTGTCATATATATAATTATATATTCACACTCTGCCTTACCTAATTGCGTTTATTCGGCATTCGTTGTTTCACAGTTGACATTGTGACATATTGCTGATCATTTATGGTGTTTCACAGAAGACATTGTTTTATAGGCTAAATAGGTAACTTTAAATTTACTCTTAGAGTGAGGTCATATCGGTTGAACTGTTGAAGGAGACGGGTCATGTTCGGTTTGTTCACGCCCACCGTGGCTGATTCGTGTGATTTTGGACTGCTTCTTGCAAGATTTACTAAACTGAAATATTAAATCGAGAGAGAGTAATATGCATTATTACATGGCGGCGGGCGACCTGCGTGACGTGGCAAAGCCCTCTTTCACGTACAGCTCGGATCAGCTGCGTGCGCTTTCTTCTTGTCCTTCTCGTATTTCGCGCTGTACGAGGAAAATCCTATTCTCCTGTCGAATCTGGCGACCGACTGCTGGTCGACCTAAACCAGCTTCCCTCCCGTCGGCACCCGCTGATGGCTTGTCCTCGACTGCTCCCCTATCTGGCCTCCGCTTAGCTACGTGGAACGTTCGCTCGATCCGAAATAAACACGTCGCTGTTGCTGACACGATACTCGCTGAAAACCTCGATCTACTCCTCATCACAGAGTCCTGGCACAGCTCCTCATCTGACGTGGCGGTACGCAGATCTGCCCCGCCGGGCTATTCGTGCATTGACTGCCCGAGGGCTGATGTTCGGGACGGTGATGGACGTGGTGGAGGGCTCATCATCTACCATCGCGCAGCTCTACCAACGCGAAGGGTCACACTCCCAGACCCTCCCACGACCTTCGAGGCTCTGGTTGTCTCTGTCGCTTCGCCTCATGGCCCACTGACTATCATTGATGTCTACCGTCCGGGGTCTGAACCGCCGTCAACAGCCTTCTTTGGAGAGTTTGCGGCGCTACTTGAACAATTCGCGCTGCACAACACCCAGCTGGTCATCGCTGGTGACATCAACCTTCACCTTGAGGACCCGGAACTGCTGGAGACAAAGGAGTTCGCACTTATCGCGGAACAGTTTGGGCTGGTGCAGCGAGTCGCTGAACCGACACATCGACTGGGCGGCTGGCTTGATGTTTTAATTATGCGAGACGACTGTCAGCTAAGTGACCTTACAGTCCACCCACCAACCATATCGGATCACGGTCTTGTAATTGCCGTGGTCCCATTCCTCCATGAGACTCCGATGCATGTCGAGGGACAGTTCAGATGCTGGAAGTCGATGGATCGTGCTACCTTCTGTGAGGCCCTCCTTTCCGTCCCAGCTTTCGCTGATCCATCCTCCCTCTCTGACGCCTCGACCTCTGACCTCTTTGAAATCTACGAGACAACGGTAGCCGATATCGTCAACACCTTGCTTCCAGCTCGTACTGCAAAGGCGCGCCGCTCGGTGCTGACACCATGGTTTGACGCTGAGTGCCGTGCTTATCGACGGCATGCCCGCCGCTTGGAAAGACACTACCGGAGAACTAAGGCCTCTACTGACCGTGCTACCTGGATACGATACGTCCGTGAAATGCACCGTCGTTACAAAGAAAAAGAGCGGAGCTACTGGGAGAACAAGATTGCCCAGAACTCCGGAGAACCAAGGAAACTCTGGTCGACTTTCAATGATATCCTGGGTCGAGCGCGCTCTGGTTCCAGCCCGGCTGCATCGCACTTCACAGCCGATGCCTTCCTTAAGGCCTTCATGGGTAAAGTGAGTTCGGTCCGCGAGGCTACGGCTGACAGCCCACCACCGGTCTTTCCACCTACGAGCTGTGATCTTCCGTCTCTGGGCCCAATTACCAGTGTTGAGCTCCGTCAAATCATACTTACATCAGCGCCGAAAACCTGTGAACTGGATCCACTCCCATCATTCATCCTGCAAGAGACCCTTGATGTCTTCCTACCGTTTCTTACGGTTCTATGTAATCGCTCCCTTCAAGAGGGAATTCTTCCTGCTAGCCAAAAGAAGTCCATCGTGGTTCCAGTGATTAAAGCGGAAGGACTCGACACTACTGAGCCAACTAATTTTAGGCCAATAGCAAATGTCTCATTCTTATCTAAAATAATTGAAAAGATTGTTGCCGCACAGCTCATGTGCTACCTTGACAAAAATGGTCTCCTCCCCACTTTCCAGTCCGGTTTCCGTAAGGGCCACTCCACAGAAACCTTGTTGGTCCGCCTGCTATCTGACATATATGGAGCCATTGATAGATCTCAGGTCACTCTCCTTGCGCTGTTTGATGTGAGTGCCGCGTTCGACACTGTTGATCACGACATTCTCTTGCAGCGCCTATCCACTTCTTTTGGCTTCTCTGGCAATGTTCTTGATTGGCTTACCTCCTTTCTGCACGACCGCTCCTTCATGGTCGTCCACGGATCCACTAGGTCTCCTTGGGTCCCTGCTCCATTTGGCCTGCCTCAGGGCTCTGTCCTTGGCCCCCTTCTTTACATAATCTACACTGCCGACCTAGGGTCCCTGCTGGCGGCTGGGTCGGTCCTTAGCCAGTCCTATGCTGACGACCTGCAAGCCTATATACACTGCCCGGCTGTCCGCGCTGTTGCAGCGGTGGAAATCATGACCCATGCCATGGAGTCCCTGCAGGCCTGGATGTCCTCAAACCGCCTGCGGCTAAACCCCGCCAAGACGCAGTTTATATGGCTTGGCACTCCCCAGCAGCTCTGTAAAATAGATCTGTCTTCTCTTGCCTTGCAATTCCCACACCTTGCTTTCTCGACCTCGGTCCGGGACTTGGGAGTCATCCTGGACCAGGAACTTGCATTCACGCGGCACATAAATCTTCTCTCCAGCAGTTGCTATTACCAGCTCCGGCAACTCAAGGTGATCTCCCGTTCTTTGTCTCCCGGTGCAGCTTCCACGCTTGTCCATGCTTTTGTTGTTTCTCGATTGGACTACTGCAGTGCCATATATGATGGACTCCCGGCCTGCCGGATTGAGTCCCTGAACAGAATCCTGCGTACTGCTGCCCGCCTTGTAGGCCGCATCCCCAAGTTTGGCAGAGTGTCTGCGTATATGAGGGATGTCCTCCACTGGCTCCCCTACCCACAGCGCATCACTTACCGAATCTCTGCCTTGGTCCGGCGGTGCTTTGAAGGTTTGGCCCCTCCATACCTGCGGGAGCTCTGCTGTCCCACCTCATGCTCGCAGCGCCGTTCCTCTCTCCGCTCAGCTGCGCAGGCTGAACTTGTTGTTCCCCGCGTGCGGACAACTATACGGCAGCGCCGTGCCTTCTCTGTGGCTGCCCCCATGACCTGGAATGGGCTTCCTACCAAGCTCCGTCAATTACCGATTGGTCATTTCACCCTGTTTCTTACTGTCCTCAAAACTGCGTTATTTGACCGTGGTTGGGCTGGGAGTGCTCCTGAGTAGGCAATCTTGAAGGGGCGGTATATAAAACTACTTTAATAATAATAATAATAATTATCTGTTGAATAATCCGACCGCGATACAGGTTTTTGTAAAAGTAAGGGTTATGCTTCGGTATAGATTTTCAAATTGCTACGCAATATTTGGCAGTAGCTTAAACGGCGCTTCCAATGGATTGTGATTTTTGCGGTTGACACTGTGACCGAAAATCAACTGACGACTTGGACATTATGAAAACGGCGCTAAAGAAGTCATTAGAATAGATCAGATTAGGCTTCAAGCGTTGGTTGAGCTCACATGTTTTCTGTGCATCGAATTGCTAATTGATAAAACTCTAGTTCTTAATAATATTTGACATCATGTAGGCTAGAGTAGAGACCACCCGTGATTAATTTCCTCTTGAAGTTACGCCATATATAAAATTAATGTTCAAATACAACCAGAGTTACCACTCCTCGGGTTTTTTGCACAAGATCTTGGGTTTTTTAATCCGAACTTGGGAAATGGGTTTTTTCCTGGAGATCTTGGGTTTTTTGCTTGGGTTTTCTTCTTTTATTGAAACCCTATTTTTCATTATTTTAATTAATTTTTGCAACGGTCAATAAATAAATGGCGCAATATGCGTGCAAGCATGTGTTATACTAATCTATTGCTATATTTAACTAACTCTATAGACTAAATTTGCTATAATTCTACTCTACTGCTATATTTAGAAAATATAACTCTAAACTCTAAAGGAAACTGCAGACTCAGACTGTACTTTTTCGGAAGATTTCCTGAAGTAATAAGCTCTTGCTCTATAATATTAAACTTAAGATATAAGTATTTTGAGTTTCATCATGGGCGTCCGCAGGACTTTTTCTAAGCGAGGGACGAAATTTTTTAGAGGGCAAATTTATCATTTGGGAGGGGGTGAAATGACGTTTATGCGTAGAAACAAAATGTGCATAGAAAAAATTTAAAACCCAATAAAATGTGCGATAGAAGTAATAAGTCACATGATTCGAACTCTGATGAAAATAAAAACATGTATATAAACATTGTTAATTTGCTTTTAATATTTACGAATAACTTTTAACAATTAACGATTACCCATAAAATTATAAAAATGAAAGTGATAAATGAAAGATAGAACAACATTTTTATTACAGGAATTGGTATAATTGCATTATATTATTATATTTTATCTTACAATAGGCCTACGTTTAGTAATTTAAAAAGTCTGCAGAAAATCACAAATCACCTTGGGTTTTCTTGGGTTTTTCAATGTCCTAACTTGGGTTTTAAATTTTTTTATGATTGGTAACACTGAATACAACTAAAAGCGTTTGGAAGCCTGTGTCTTTCTACATGTATTTTTCTAGGTTTTTCAACGACGTAAAGATGGAAGCGAGAATTTCGAAAGGACTTGGGCTGAATACGAGAAAGGCTTTGGGGATCTAAACGGCGAATTCTGGCTCGGTAACTGGCAAATCATTATATCACAATACACTGACAATTGGAATCCTTCTATTTTCGGCTTAAAGGCCAGAGAAGCAGGAAATGAGCACTTACCAATGTCCCAGTGTGAAACATGGAAGCTTTACTTTTTCCTTTAGTGATTGCAAAAAGTAAATATCGAACTAAAATATCAAAATTAGAATGTTGTATCTCTATTCTAACTCATTTCAATGAAATTTTCAGGAAACGAGATCTTGTATATTTTGACGTCAAGCAAAAACTACAAGCTACGCATTGATCTGGAAGATTTTGATGGCCAGAAACGTTACGCGGAATACGCCAATTTTTCCATAAGTTCGTCCTCTGATTTCTTCCAACTAAATATCGCCGGATATAGCGGAGATGCAGGTAATATTTCTACAACGGTTGGCAATCTAAGTATCTATGTTATAACATAAGGAAAACATTATGTATAACGGTCGTGTCTTTAGAATACGAAGCACTGATAAATAATGAGACATTTGATGCGTTTCTATATTAATTACAAGGCATCACTGATCGTTTTCACTTAATTCTATCATTCATGCAAAACATGGCGCTGTAATGAGTTCAATAAATCAATAACAATCTTATGATACTTCAAAGAAGAGGTCTTGAGCTGTAATTTGAATGAGTCCAGAGATGTCACATTATTCATATGGTCAGGAAAGCTGTTCTATAGTATACGCAGTGGGTCCGGCAACAGATGTGTGTGCATATATATATATATAAATATAAATATATAAATATATATATATATATCAAGAGAGAGAATGAGAGAGAGAAAGAGAGAGAGATTGAGAGACAATGACAGAGACAGTGAGAGATTGACAGAGATTGACAGAGAAGGAGAGAGGGAGACAGAGGCAGATTGAGAGAGAGAGAGAGAGAGAGAGAGAGAGACAGAGAGAGAGAGAGAGAGAGAGAGAGAGAGAGAAACAGTCGCCAAACCTGTGAATGGGAATCCACTGATTGGCTTTCAAGTATGTTACACATCATGCTACTGGTGTTTTCTCTAGGTATCTGAGCATCGTTTGCTAACGTATGAACCTCCTGCTCGTAATGCCATTTCATACCATTTGGCCAGGCCTTTGAACGCCTCTGCTTAGTACTCTTGAGACGGTGCAATATAAATATTCCTATTAACACACTAGGTTCGGATTAGGTAGAGCCTAATGCATTTGCTCACCAATGTAGGAGACTCTATGGGAAGTAAAAACGGCCATCAGTTCAGCACCAAAGACGCCGATCATGACACCTGGAGCGGCAGCTGCGCTCTGCAATACCATGGAGCTTGGTGGTACGAGCATTGCGGAGAGTCCAATCTCAACGGCTTGTATTTGCGTGGATCTCAGACAACGTACGCCGACGGTGCAAACTGGGTCACGTTTCGTGGTTATTATTACTCTCTGAAGAATACAGAAATGAAGATTACTCCTGTGAATTGATCATATGAGTGTAACCGGACTCGGATCTTCACTTGACATCTCTGAACAACCCTTCTGACACGACGCAGCACTCGCCAATTAGCTGGTGACTTAAGAGTAGCGCTATAGAAAGTCTGAGTTTACGACAACTTTAACATTTTTCCTGCACGCAGTCTGTCTTCACGTACTGATTGGGATCCGATCTTTTTGGATCGATTCTCCGCACAAAGACGCTTGAAATAACGCCTCTAAGTACATGTGAACAGAAATTTCTTATCATGCTTTTTACCTTTCGTTGCTTTCTTGTATCACTCGATAATAGTTCGACATAAATACTGAATACAACAAGTAAACTGAACCTTTGTACTTTTGTGATAATCATTTCTCACTTGGACTTCCAACAGACTGCAGTAGTGTCGGTAAATCATTTTAAATATTGCTGTGTATTTCCAAACTTTTAGATCGTCGTATATTATATAGTGTCTGCGTCGTAAACGTTATGTGTGTGCAACGATTTCACTCCTTTCATATGTGGTTTTTAAATTAAAAGTTTTAGTGGTTTGCAGTTAATTTGTGAAATTACTAACTATTGCACTGCTTTCTTCACTTTTTAGCAACTGTGAAGTCTTTAGAAAGTAACTAATGCACTCATTTGAAAATGTGCAATTGCAAACCTTATTGCACGGTATTCAACACTTGTTAGTTGCTGCAAAGTCCTTTAAATTATGAAAGGTGCTCGTTTCAAAACCGGTTAATTTACATATATGAAAACATGTTTATAGATCTATCAAAAAAGAGGGTCATTACATCCTAGATGTTGAATTTTGGTGACGGTGATGAAAGCTTATGTATAATGAGCAAACAGGATTACTTGGAATATGTTAGAACACTCAGAAATATAATTAATGTAGAGCCTACACAAAATAGTAACGGACCCAAAACTGTGCCCCGAGGAACACCACAGGTCAAGAAAGCTATATCAGAGAGAGTACCGTCAATTATTATAACCTGCTGACATCGATTGCTTAGGTAATATGAAATCAAGGTAAAAGCAATGTCTCTATGTAAATATCTATATAATTTTCCACGTAAGATACTATGCTTAACGGTATCAAAAGTCTTAGATAAGTCCAGGAAAATACCTTAATATATTTACCCTCGTCAATTGATTTGCTAATATGTTCGACAACATCAAGAATTGCCAAACAAGTGACTGATTGTTTCTAAAACCAAACTGTCTATTATAAAGTAGCCTCTTAACATACACAAAATCATACAATCGTTTGTGCATGACCTTTTCTGGAATTTTTGAAAATGAAGAAAGATAAATTAGATATATGAAGACTGTTACGGTTACCAGATTTGAATAAAGGAATAGCCTTAGCATTTTTCATAAGGTTAGGCACAATACCTGTGAAAAGAGATTGTGTTATAACATGGGAAAAGGATTCACAAGAGGTGCTTTGTAATAGAAACTGGAATATCAACCAGACCCATAGATTTACAATTATCAAGCTGCTGTAAAAGTAGCTTGACTTCACATTCATCAGTTGTTTTCAGAAACAACGTTTGATCAGTATGCTTTTAAAACTAGTAAGTAAGTAAGCAAATAGTTTATTCGCCACCAAATGAAACAATCGCAGCAATAACACATTATACAGATATAGTGGGAAGCTACCGTCGAACTGTCGTAGGACGAATCTCGCTGGTCGCCCAAAAACTAGTATATGATATCCCGGGATCTGTGATTTTAGCGAACAAATTAGCACCAATCTCAGTAAGATATTTATTAAAAGAATTCACAATACCTATTGGATCTCTGACCAACTCTCCATTAAAACCAACAACTTTAATTTTATTCGTTGTAGTGTTGTGATTTATTATTGATTTTATAGATTTCCATGTTTTTCAAATTATTCTTATAATCTTCAAATTTATTAGCATAGTACTGCTTCTCAGATATGTGCAAAAGAGAAGTCAACTTGTTCTTATGAGTTTTATATGCTCTCAGGTCTTCTTCGTTCCTTGAATATATCTATTTTTATACAGTCTATTTTCTGCTTAATTTATTCAATTAGAGACGAAGTTATCCACGGTTTAAATTTAGATCTATATTGGCGTTTTCGCTTAGTTAAAAGAGGAAAATAAAAATCATAGGCTCTAGTCAAGTCATTTATAAACAGAGAATATGCTATATCAGGATGTGACTCCTTAGTAACATACAATCGCAGCCACATAATCATCCCGAGACTTGGAGCGATATGTTACAAATTTAGCTTTATCAAGTATTGATTGATCAAAAGATTAACTGGATAACACAGTAAATATCGGCAGATGGTCCGACATATCTGTGCATATAAGCTTAATACCAGGTTACTCTTGCCTGTCAATGTATTGCAGAAATATTATATTATGAATTAGCGTAGAACATAACGCACAATGTTTCAACCGATGGCACACAAAACCAAGCCGTAATCAGGTCAATATCGATAAGACCAGTCCGCAATTATTGCGCGGGGGTTTATTGACCTGCTACTTGAACAATGCCTTTTACATATTAACAGTGCACTTTTCTCTTTCTCTTTCTCCAGCCACAATTAGAATTTCAAAATACACTACAATACCCTCGTCACTCGAGATAATTGCAGGAGAAATTTGTCTTCAGTAGGTGACATTCAAGGGTCAACCGACCTTCTAGAAATGAATATGTCTGAAAAATTGTCTTTTCGATAATTTTTACAATTTGTTTCTTGCAACTCCACTAATTGCTACTTTCCGGATTCTGTTTTGTTCCAATCGCAATTCTTACGTCTACTCTTTTTCTTGTTAGTGCGGTTTTCACTAAAGAGTAGATTAGTTCTACAATTTCCGCTGCTGTTATAACCGAAATTCCAAGCCAGAGGTTCAAAGACCCGCCGAGGTTTGAAGCCAACGTGTCCCAGGTTATAACTGGAATGTCTTTCACAAGATGCGTACATTTTGTATCTGCCATTTTAATATACATCTGAATAAAATTACGCTCTATTAGTTTCAAATTCTGGAGCTCGTCTAAGATTTCTGCGTCAGATCTTCCATTCGTGTTGTTCCGTATCTTCTCATAGGCTGCAAACGTCTTATTGTATCGATTATCCTTACGAATGTGGACATTATAAAATCCGAGCTGATAGAAAATGTCGGGCCAATACGCCCAAGAACTACTAGTTCTGTAGATAGTTTCGACACAACTGATAGGGCAGTCACATAAAGTTTCGTTCGGAACAAAATCCAACATGCAACCCATGACGCTCCAAAACTTGTCTGTGAATATATTATTGACGACGTACTCGGGCGACTCTTCGAGAAAATGTGTGATGTTTTGGCAGAACGTGTAGTTTCCCATTTTCAGTTCAACATCGGTGAAGTACTCGTAGGCATCGAGACAACCACAGGCGTTTATGTACTGACGTTGTCTGCAAAGACTGATGCACGTTTCGGGACTGTAAGGCGGTGAATTATCTTCATCCGGATTGATTCGTATTCTGTCGCTGCAGTCTCCGTACGGATGGGATAATCTGGAGACGTTCTCCTGGTTGACATTAATCGTCACTTCCATGCCGGGTGATACGTAAATCGCAGTCGCTGGATCTGGTTTTGAACCTTTGGGATGAATCATTATTTTGACGCCTGCGGATAAAGACACGCGAATCCAGCTGTAGTACAGGTCCATTGCGTGTGGAAAGAAGCGGTTCAGAAAGAGAATAACGTGGATGGCCGCTGTGTCGCTGTTTGGTCTTAGAGTCTTGCACAGCTGAAGGGGACTGCCCAGAAAAGTAGTTGCGTTCAATTTCGGCGCATTGAACAGGTCCCACCCATACTCGCTTGCATTGACGACGAACTCGTCCAAAACAGTCGGACGCGTCTCCGCGATTTGTAGTATTGGGAGATTAAAATTAAAAGTCAACAACATTCGAAGATAATTCCATATCTTGGAATTCGCTTTCAGTTTCTCCGGGGCTTGAGTTTCCATGAGTTGAACCTTTTCTAGGTACTCATCGTAAAGCTGAGTGAAGTTTTCAATGTCCAAAACTGGTAAGAGGTTGCAGATTGTTACGTCCGGGAAATTCGGAAGAGTGTGAGAGACTAACGTGCTTCTGATGACGTTGTAGCTGCTATAGTTCATCCCAACAGTTACGACTTGGAACAACATCAGTGCAAAGCAGACCAGGAGAGCTAATAACCAAAACATTCGCACAACTCGGCTATTAGCTTTGATGGTACGACATACTCCTTTCATGCTTGTGCTCTCTCCGAATTTACGCAATTCTTGTCGAATTAGTTCTGGCATTTCCTGAAACGTATTCGCCGGTAGGTGGCAACGAGAAAACTGCGTTGACGAAATTCTGAACGTCTTTATTTTTGTATCTAGTTACGAGTTATGGCGAAAAGAAGGTGCTGCGGCTTCATATGGAATGATCCTGGAAACGTCCGATAGCTAGAAAACACTAAGATTACCGATTGTTTGCATCAAGTTAGGTATGACTGACCCATAAGTGAGCGCCAGTGTCGGCTTCATACACTGACTGAGCCAGCATCGATTTGTGGCACAGTTATAACCGTATGAGTGAATTTTTCAGCCTGACCCGGTTACAGCTTTCGTCGATTGGATGCGACTGAACCAGTCATAATCATTTGAAATCTGTTGCAATTGCCGATCCCAGTAATGGTCTACTCGGCTTTATGGATTTTATGATGACAATGCCTGAAAGTATCGGACACGTTAGTGAGTGGGTCGACACAATAATGCATGTGTAACTGTTTCTGGCGCTCTCTCGCGACAGATGAATCAATCAATTTGTCTGACAGACTACCTCGGAGTAGCGTTGATTTGTTGTCTGACAGGAAACTGATAAATCTTCATAGTCATCGGTTGGAGACAAAAACGCCAATAGTGTTGATGATGTTTAAGCGTGGGTGCCATTTGTAATACTGCGCTTTCATCACTGTTCAGCTTCAGTAGCCGTTCTCGATGATAAATAAAATTATACCCGGTCTGGAAGCACCATTGTACATCATATCGGCCTCAATAGACTGTATCATGCCTGGATAATTAAACTCTGAATCTGTTGAATGCGCACGGGAGATCGCGGAATAATATGCTGCTCGACCGAAATATAGTCCATAGTTTTAAGCTATCCGTCAATCGTTCCCATAGATAATTCATTGGACCCATTTGAGCTAGGTCTAAACGTTGCCTATAGGTTTCATGTGGAAACATGAGTCTAATATCGGTCGCGTATGGGCAAAATGGCAATATTTTCAAGCCCATATAAAAAATTCCACATTGATAGACACCCTTCTTGTGTTACTTGATGTCAACGAAATTGAAATCTTCGAACATTGCTGACATTACGATAGTATCAGGAGTGAAAGATTTAGGCCTACTATTGCGAAGCTTGTGCAAATGTCCACAGTTTCCTACGGCATTGAAACGTCCCCATACAATCTTTTAAGCATATTGTGTTCGTCTGAGCATTTTCGCATATTTTGGAATCAGTTTTGTAGTAGGCCTATATGATACGATTCCAATTGGTTTCAACAGCTTTCGTGAGGATGACATTTCACCGTGTGAGAGTTTTCTTGCTGATAAAGGCCGAGAGTTTGTGTCTGTAGGCCTATTCGATTTATTCCCATTGCTAACTTTATTAGCGAATAGTCCAATTTGACATCCTCATGACATCTGAACTCTATTTCTACCAATTGCTATATTATTTATTTGCGAATAGACCAGTTCGATGATCTCGGCTGCTGTCAGAACTGAAATTCCGAGCCAGAGATTCAAAGATCCGCCGAAGTTTGAAACCCTTGTATTCCACGTAACGTCGTAACTTTTGGTAACGAAATTATACAGCGCTGAAAAAATACGCGAGTGTTAAGGCAGCGCCTTGGAAACTCCTAAAAAGTCGTAAGTTGGTAGGCTTGTTCATCATGCAGGAGAGAATAAGATTTAGGCGTTTTCAGGTTAAAGCTCATTAGCAACTCAGTCTGATAGATTTGTTCTTCATTATTAGAACTCGAAACTAAGGATAAATTTTGCACATGTAATGTAATCGTATTTGCTTATCCACCATAGGCTGCCTCTCTGTCTTACGGACTGGTATTCTGGATATTGACCTGATTACGGGTTGGGTTTGGTGTGCCATCGGTTGATGCCTTGTTCATTAGACACCAGCGCAATAGAAGTTACTAATTACAATTAGGCCTATAATTACGGTGTGGCGCTGTTGATTTCAACTGTAATGGTAAGCGTGCATTTGTATTTGCATTTGATAGAGGAAGACAGATGGATATTGTAGGCCCAACTACTTTGTTAGCCCTGCTTTAAAATTCTGGATTTTCTGCTTTACTGAATTATCTGTTCTGACACAGTTGATGAAAGCTGATTTCGGACGTAGTTGCCAAAATGTCGCCTTAAATACTACTATCATTACTACTATTAATTATAATAATAATAATAATAATAATAATAATAATAATAATAATAATAATAATAATAATAATAATAATAATCTTATATCGCCCACTCAGCCAGTTCGGTTGGTCCAGCATCAGTGCAGGCGGCCAACCGAAAAATTGAGAAATATCGTGGCCTTCCCGCCTCGTACATATTCCAACCGGTGGCAGTCGAAACCCTGGGCCCGTTTAACCCGTCGGCCTCAGATTTCATCAGGGAACTAGGCAATCGCATCACATCCATCAGTGGCGACAGACGCGAAGCAACCTTTCTGTTCCAGCGTTTGTCCATAAACATTCAACGCTACAACCTTGTCTCTTTTAAAGGTACATTTCCTTCAAACCCTGAAGACGAGGCCTGACCCTCCAGACAATAAATCTGCTCTTAAATAATTTTTTCCAAATCCTGAGGGATCCAAGATACCTCGGGTAAAAAAAAAATAATAATAATAATAAAAATAATAATAATAATAATAAATAATATAAACGAACAGAAATGTCATCATGTCTGTCAGTGTGTGTGTGTGTGTGTGTGCGCGTGCGTGCGTGCGTGCGTGCGTGCGTGCGTGCGTGCGTGTGTGCGTGTGTGGGTGTTAAACAAAACAAATGTAACGCTCCTGTCATTGGCTGCAATGACGTTACAATGGGACGATCACTTCGTTCAAAGTAAATTTCAATACACCGTAAACAAACGGCTTAAAACGCAGTTAAAATAATTTATTCGCTAAAAAGCTGCGAAAGAGCTTAACGGGTTTAAAAGGGCCAGAAACATAGCGAAGTTAACTGAAAACCTACCGAAAGCGGCATTCG
The DNA here is from genome assembly GCA_963556255.1 of Allolobophora icterica. Taxonomy (NCBI): domain Eukaryota; kingdom Metazoa; phylum Annelida; class Clitellata; order Crassiclitellata; family Lumbricidae; genus Allolobophora; species Allolobophora icterica. The sequence goes on from OY744610.1 coordinate 50,693,035, forward strand.
CGAATTGATTTGATATATAGCGCCGATATATATAAACGGGATTAACCTAATATACGTAGGTCGATAAAACCCTGAAATGAAAGAGCTTTACGGGTTCGAAAGGCCCAATTTACAGCCAAGTTACTTCTCTATCTATCTATCTAAAACATTTATATAGCGCCCTTTCAAGCAATCTATTCAGAGGCACTCCCGACGCAGGCCCAGTCAAAAAGAAATGTCTTAAGGAGACTGTAAAAGGAACCAGAGAAATCTCTTGGAAGGGAGCGAATCTTAAGAGGTAGATCGTTCCAAATGGCAGGACCAACCACCGAGAATGCCCTACGCTGTGTTATGGCGGTACGAGCGTAAGGAACAACGAAGTCTCCCCGGGATGCTAAGCGCAGAGATCTGCGCCCCGCACAAGCAGAGGTAAGAGTAAAGAACTCACAAGGGTAAGCCGGTGCCCGGCCTAAGACACATTGCCAGGCCATTGAGGAGACCCTATAAAGGATGCGCTGCTGAACTGGGAGCCAGTGAAGGACATCTCTCATGTATTCGGAAACATGGTCAAATCTAGAGATACCCCCAACCAAGCGTGCAGCCGTCCGCAAAACCCGCTCCAGACAAGAAAGACGGACCTGAGGGAGTCCAACAAAGAGAGAAGAGCGGTAATCCAAGCGATTTACAACAAATGCGTGAACCAAGGTGGAGGCTGCAGAAAAAGAAAGAGAGCGGGAAACGACTCGGAGCTGACGCAGTTGGTAGTAGCAAGCACGCGTCAGCCCATGGATATGCTGAGTAAAAGAAAGTTCCTGATCCAAAATAACACCAAGGTCACGAACAGAAGAGGAAAAAGTGAAGGATGGGAATTCAGTGGCAAGGGAGACCAGGTCGATCTTGGCCAACTGTTGGCGAGTGCCAAACCAAATATATTGCGTCTTCAAGGGGTTGAGACGCAAACGATTTGAAGACATCCAATCATTAAGGGTGCTAGTTGCGCTAGACATGAGCCGAACAGCTGCAGCTGCCTCATTTGCGGAACAATGGGTGTAGGATTGGACGTCATCCGCATAGCAGTGACTCAGCAGTGAGCAAGATGCAAGAAGAGAACCTAGATCAGCAGTAAAATGGATGTATAGTAGAGGACCAAGAACTGAACCCTGGGGGAGACAAAAAGGTGCAGGAAGCCAAGGAGAACGAGTAGAGCAAAAGATAGTAGAAGAGGAGCGGTCAGTCAGGTAGGATGCAAGCCAGGCTAGAGGCAAGGCCTTAATGCCAAACGATAACGAAAGGCGGCGCAGAAGAATTTCATGGTCAACAGAATCAAAGGCAGCACTCACGTTATAGAGGGCCAAGAGAGTGACCTCGGATCTATCGATAGCACGGTAGATGTCAGATAGGAGGTTGAGCAGAAGGGTCTCAGTAGAGTGCCCCTTACGAAAGCCAGATTGGCATGGAGGAAGAAGCTTGTTGGAGTCTAAATAATTAAACAGTTGGCAAGCTACCAATTTTTCAACAATTTTAGAAATGAAAGTTACATTAGCTATTGGCCTATAGCTAGATGGGGTAGACTTATGCCGCGCGGCTTCAAACGAACAGGCTTATACTGGCCAATTTCCTTAGACGCATAAACATATTCATTATGTTCCGCTACTATAGGCCATCTAGCGATTGACTACATTATTCAGCCTTAAATTCACAACAGAGCATATCTCGCACACTGAAAATACATTTTCAATTTTTTTTAAAATCCGTCTTGATGACTTGATATGATATATCGCCGATAAATAATACCCCCTGTACAATTGGAAAATACATTTTCAAATTTCTTTTACCGTATTAGGACGGGCAAACATCTACTAATAATAATAATTAATAGTACGAAATATGACCTTTTGATACCTGCTGATACTGTGAATGCTTCGAAAACACTGCAATATCGATTGTTAACTGGTTTCAAAAGGACACACTTCAATTCATGGATAATGTGCATCAGTTTCATCATGAAATGGCTCTATTCGTGCATTTATGCATGTATGATGGTCATTGATGGTGTACATAATATGCAGGTATAATGTATATATGTATGTATTTATGTATATACGTATATGCATGTATGAATATGCACGCATGCATGTATAGACACACGCATGAATGTACTTATTATAACCAATTAAAAAGCGCTTTCAGTCACTCACAAAAGTGCTGCCTATATGCGAGCCTATTATAATGTTGCACTCATTAAGAAAGAAAAATCAGCAGTAAACTAGGAAAGTCGCCAGTGGTTGGCTCCCACACACACGTAGAGCCCGACCGAATGATTCATATTCGGAGCTAAGTTCTGCTGCAGATGATCATTAGGCCTACAATAGGCCCTAGATGTTCATTGGATATATGTACGCCTGCATGTTTCATTACACTTAGTCTATAGTACATTTCGAGAAACTCATTATAGCGCTGATATATCTCGATTAATTCCTATAGCACAAAAAGTTCCTTTGATCATTATTCTTTTTGGTGGTTCTACCTAATTAACGGTTCAACACAATCGCCGTCGTTTCCTGTCGACACTGTTCGATAACCGAACGTCATCGGTATCCGTGACAACGCCTTGAGCGCCGATGACGTCATCGTATTGTCGTCACCGAACGTCATCGCGGTATCCATGACAACGCCTAGAGCGCCGATGACATCATCGTATTGTCGTCACCGACGTCGACGTAAGCGTTGTTGAAGGTTCCGTCTTTGAAAGACGACGTCATCGATGGACAGACGTCTGTGACGTCAGCTTGAACGCCATCTTTGTAAGATGGCGGCTTAGACAGTTCCGACGCGCTGCTATGTTCGTCTGCGTCAGCTGGACCCTCTGGAACGCTCTGTCGTAACTGGTCTCGACACAGATGGTTGATAATGCCCGCACCTATCGTATCTCCCTCGACGTTTACCGCTGTACGAAAACGGTCCCTGTATTGCATAAAAAGTATAATAACAATAAGTTAGGCCAATTATTTGTATAATTATTATTATTATTAATTAGTAAGTTCTATCACTAATTAATAATGATAATAATTATACAAATATTAGGCCTAACTTATTATGTTTGTATCATACCAGGTCCGCAAAGGTTCACCAGTCACTCTGGTACAGAGTAAAGCAGGGAGGCGACCTGACCGACGACTCTGATGAGCGTAGACTCGGATCCGACCTGGGCTGGTGAACCAAAGTCCTCCGTGCCCACCTTCTCGTGGTGCGGACCGTTAGTACCCTTCCTAGGAAGTACTCTTCCTAGGAGGGGGAACGAACGGGCACGGCAGGCAAAACCAGGGGAAGGCAATGGCAAACCACCCCTGTTAATCATGCCAAGAAAATCGTCATGCCACACACCAAACCACGCCGATGGTCGCGGATGGAGGGACTCCCAGGCCGGAGCGCTGAGGTGGGACTCCCAGGCCAAAGCGCGACTCAAGGGCTACTGGGAGAAGTAGCAAGACGGCAACGGAGACTGTGTGGCATGACGATCGCTAGGGCTCCTAGAGCCGACGGCACAAAGAGAGAGAGACATGCCAGGTAACATAACGGATCTAAATAAGTAGGCCCTACAGTCTAAACAATTTGATCGTTAGTTACGGTGTAACGACACTGTCATAACAAAGACGGTTATCGTCGCCCTCTCCTTCATCCAGGCCTGGGACTGGCACTACAAGAGTAGGGTCATTTGATTTTAATTTGACTTGGTTGTACTTTGTTGACAATCAAACAGAGGGGTAACTTTGGCATTTAAAATGGTGGAGAGTAACCGATATCAACAGAATTACTCAAGAAAAGCAAACTCAACGATATGACAAGATGCCCAATTTTTAAGGAAGCAACCTCTAGTTTGGCAAAATGCCCCCTCTGGAAATTCTGTCACTCCCAGCTATATATACGAGCCTTGCGAGCATTTGTCGAAGCCTGTTCTAACATTAAGAACTTTAATTAATTATCCCATGAACTTGCCTTTCAGAAGAAATTATGTCATATTGTTCGCCAGATAGCGCTTAGCTGCACCATCGCTTACATACAGTCAGATCATGATTATTCTATCTCTTTAAAATCTATATAATTACTAGTGTATTTGCCCGTCATATTATGACGTCATATTATAGACCTATATGACATTGTATCGTTGGTTATCGCCGTCGTCAAGACCGCCGTCGTCAAGACAAACTGTTTATGTTTCACAATAGAACAGAACCCGTTTGTGACGTAGCGTTTATCGTCGGACGGACACTATATGGATATTATATGTATAGATTAGAAACAGACAGACAGACACGGAGACAGAGACAGAAAGAGAGAGAGAGAGAGAGAGCTCTTTCTGAAATCTTCAGATATTCAAATGTAGTGGTCTCGTAGCGATGAAATTGGTAATCTTACAGAAGCCAGTCGACGGCAAGGATCTTGGTGACTTCCTCAGCCGGAAGTCCGATGGCACTGAGTACGATGACCATGGTCACTAGTCCGGCCTGAGGCACACTGGCAGCTCCGATGGATGCCAGGGTCGCCGTTATACTGGACAACAAACAACAGCACACATGTTACCACAGTACACATCACCAGCAATATACATTATCAAAAGTAAACATTATCAACAGTAGAAATTACCAACAGTATACATTATCAACAGTATGCATTATCAACAGTATGCATTATCAACAGTATACATTATCAACAGTATACATACATTACCAACAGTATACAGTATCAATAGTATGTACTATCAATAGCATACATACTTTACCAACAGTATACATTACCAACAGTACACATTACCAACAATATACATCACCAGCAATATACATTACCAACAGTATACAGTATCAATAGTATGTACTATCAATAGCATACATACTTTACCAACAGTATACATTACCAACAATATACATTATCAACAATATACATTACCAACAGTATACATTACCAACAACATACATTACCATCAGTATACGTTACCAACAGTATACATTACCAACAGTATACATTACCAACAATATACATTATCAACAATATACATTATCAACAGTATACATTACCAACAACATACATTACCATCAGTATACGTTACCAACAGTATACATTACCAACAGTATACATTTCCAACAGTATACATTACCAACGGTATACATTACCAACAGTATACATTACCAACAGTATACATTACCAACAATATACATTACCAACAGTATACATTACCAACAATATACATTACCAACAGTATACATTTCCAACAGTATACATTACCAACGGTATACATTACCAACAGTATACATTACCAACAGTATACATTACCAACAATATACATTACCAACAGTATACATTACCAACAATATACATTACCAACAGTACACAATCTGTTTCGCAAATGTTTCTATGTCGACGTCACTGATACCACAATTGAGCCAAACAACAGTCACATCTCTGAACTTCAATCAATCAATCAATATATTTTCAATCAATCAATCAATCAATCAATCAATATATCTTCAATCAATCAATCAATCAATCAATATATCTTCAATCAATCAATATATCTTCAATCAATCAATCAATATATCTTTATTGCTTCTTCAAACCCAAAAATATATTTGAGCACAGGGGCCAAAAAGTGGTGGTGACTGTAGGATATTAGGGACGGTAAAAAAGCCTGTCCTAGAAGCAGCAGGTTGTTAAATCCTGCCCTGGTATTACCTGATAGCAACGACCTGCGCTGCATTGAGGACCATTCCGTTGCTCTGCGCTATGAAGATTGCCGCGACTGCTTCATAGAGGGCGGTGCCGTCCATGTTGATGGTGGCGCCCACTGGCAGGATGAACCGCGTCACCCGGTGGTCGATCTTGTTGTTCTCCTCGAGACAATAGTAGGTCACCGGAAGTGTTGCAGAACTAGACAACGAAGACAACACAGCAAGCAACATCATCAAGCGTCATAGTAATATCCTCAGCGAAACCCGACGTAACAGCTCTTCTTTCTCCTCTCCCTGCTCATCTGCCTTCTCTCCCTGCTGCTCTGCCTTCTCTCCCTGCTGCTCTGCCTTCTCTCCCTGCTCCTCTGTTTTCTCTCCCTGCTCCTCTGCCTCCTCTCCTTGCTCCTCTACCTCCTCTCCTTGCTCCTCTGCCTCCTCTCTTTGCTCCTCTGCCTCCTCCCCTGCTCCTCTGCCTCTTCTCCCTGCTCCTCTGCCTCCGCTCTCTGTTCCTCTGCATTCTCTCTCTGCCTCCTCTTCCTGCTCCTCTGCCTCCTCTCCTTTCTCCTCTGCATCCTCTTTCTGGTCTCTGGCACCCGAACTCTGGTCTCCAATGGACATCTCTGACTTGACACGTCGCTCTTGAATAAGCAGGTGCCCTGCGCTTCGCTTTTGAGTAGCGCTTTAGAAATTTGGTGTTTACGATTATGATTAATATTGTCATCACTAGCAGGGTACGTTATCATCATCATCATCATGATCATCATCATCATCATCATCGTCATCATCATAAACTATTGGGCGCCTAAGTCAAGGCGATTGCTAAAAGAAGTGTAATCCTGTTCGTTCAATTGAGAAGCCTTACCTGGATGCCGTTCCAAAGGCCGTTACAAGTGCTTGTAGAGTGCCGAGCAGGTATTTGAACGGATTCTTTCTGACAACTACTAGGTATATCAGAGGAAGAACGATCCCTCCGTGGATGGCCAGACCAGACAAGACCGTCACCATGTACATACCGAGCGCCTCAATTTCAGCAATTGGGTCCTTCATTCCAAGGACCTCAGACGCCACGAGGAACATGATTCCGATTGGCGAGTACCTTCGAGAAAGAAACGTCAGACGGAGTCATTGGCTTTGAAAATGGTTGACACGGATTTAGCAATCTGCCACCTTTAGGTCAGTTATTTTACCGCCTCTAATAATTATGTTTCAAAGTTTTAACTTCAAGTAATATCAATATATTTATATTTGTTTAATGTTGTCTGGCTCGTAGTTGAAAATTCAGCGTAATGTATAATTTTTAATATTTATTTTTTTTATTTTTAAGCTTTGCCGGCCTCCAGAATGTCCCGCCCCAGGTGATGACCTCGTTTCTTCCTATGATAAATCCGCCACCAGGGTCAACAATAGGAGACAAGCAATTCTTTAAGCTACTCCCGCTGGGCAGTCATTAGTACGCAGTACTATTCGACTACATTTTCTTACCCTCGGCGTATAAGGGCACGTGACCAGCGCTCTCCATTAACGTATATCTGATCTGTATACACCGACGGGTCATATACATATTATGGTTTGATACGAGTGAGTAGTGGTGCTTACCATATGACTGCCGTAACGAGGATCATCGTGGCTTCGGCGAGAGCGAGACAGACATGGTAGAGAGGTCTTCCCACTTCGCCCAGCTTCCCGACGGCCACTCCTAGAGCCAAGGAGAAGACGACCAGGCCGAGGGCGTTGACCCCGTCCTCCTTTTTGACGTTGAAGTCGTACCACAAGGCTGTGCATCGAAATGTACCGACCCATGCAGTATACATTGATGGAATTTACTGATTAGACTTTAATCATTAGAGTAAGGATTCAAAGAATCAAGACCTCGGTTTTATTCTAAGCAATACTCTCCATGGATGAACAGGCCGGAAGTGATATAATATATCTGACGTAACACGACATAATATATATATATTATATATATATAATATATATATAGGCCTAATATATATAGCATAACTTGACATAGCATATATAATATTGCCTAACTTGACATAAAATACATATATATAGCATAACTTGACATAACATATGTACATGCTTCCTCCGTTCGTTCGTTCTTCTATTCTCTCAGGTAGCGTCTCTTCCTCTTTTACCTTTCTTAAAACTTGCTTTTTCTCTCGGGGTCTCTCGCACTGGGAGCGCTTCTGAGTGGCCCTCCCGCTAGAAGCGCTTTATAAATATCCAAATACAATACAATACAATACAATACAATACAATACAATAACATTACACAATACAACACAGCTTAGCAAAACATAACATAGCAACAAATAGCAAAACTTAACAAAACCATAATGTACAATAACGAAACATAATGCAGCAAAACAAAACATAACAAAATAAAAAAAAACAATAAAACAAAACATTACACGGGTTTTAAGTGGTTCAGAAAACATTTAATCTGTTTTAGAACTTCTGCAAGTTACCCTATGATCTAGTCAAAAAATGACTTACTTACTTACTTACTCAACAGCCAGTCATTCCGTTAACTTCCTAACATGTACTATTGTGTCCACTGAGTCAGTAGGCCCTACTATAGTCTAAACCATTCCACAATCCACAGGTGTACAGCTCTTGCATTAAAGGAGTCCTATCCCCACGTAGCAGAGTTCTGTTCTTCATAAGCGTTACCAAAAATGAGCACCATAAATCTTACATGTGTTATATGTGTTACATATGTTGCACGTGTTGCATATGTTACACATGTTACATATGTACGCTAATTGCAACAGTGTCACTTGCCACCTCACAGCAGCTGGACGAATCTTCATGAGATCCTTTCTTAATTAAGGCTAATAGAGTCAACACGATGAAATAATGAGCAGTAGGAAATTCAATGAGAAAGGAAAACATAATAAAATTATTATACGGCCGCTAGATTAAGAACGCCCTTTAGTTTGGCCAACTATCTGTGTCTTTGCTCCTGTGTGCTTCTATTTGTGTGCCTAAGTGCGTATGTCTGTCTGCGTATCTGTCTGTGTGTTGTGTATCTGTGCGTCTGCGTGTCTGCCTGTTTGTCTGTCTGTCTGTCTGTCTGTCTTTTGCCAGTGTGTACGTCTAGTTGTGTTTTTGAAACTTGTATGTTGCAGCTTGTTGCTTTTAGAACCTGACAATACTATTACTTCTATTCAAGACTATTAGAGCTTGACAGTAGAATATTATCAATAGGGGAACTATCGTTTCCCTAATTGCAATCATTGATCCGTTCAGAAGGCTTTTGAATGCCGAAGTTAATCAACTGACTAATTAATGTCTGGTAGATGATGCTGTGCATACTTGACTCTTCGGACGTGTAGTTGCAGAAGCTGTCGCCAAATGTCAGGTTCTGGCATCGAGGGTCCGTAGAGTTGACGGGGTATGTCTTGTTTTCAGTGTTTGTCTTCGCTACCTGGTAGGTCTTCGTCTAAAATCATCGTGACAATATTTATTCTGCTCTGTGAGATGTTCTCTTCGATAATGCTTAGTTAAACAGTATAGGTTAGCTAGCAGAGACACCGCTGCGTACTTTGCCACAGATTCAGTTTCATTTTATTTATTTAGCAGTACATATTCCGTTATTCTTCCCACGTGGCTTGTTATGAAGGTGTTATGAAGAGAGAAATGTGCAGAGACAAAATGCATAACCGCATTGTATAGGTTACACTGAGTACATGACTACATTTCCGCATAGCCACTGTCCCAGATGTGCTTAATGCGTGTGCTGTGCTATCTGACGTTACATAAACTTTCTGGCGTTAGTGTGCAACTTACTACTACCTCCAACCAAACCCACCTACTACTCCCTCCGTCCCCATGCCCATGCCCCCATAATCCCTCAGCCGACAGCCTGATGCGCAAAAAATTATTGTTAGGATGTTATACTTTTGTTATAGCCTATACTTTTAACTGTGTTTATTCGATGTGTGTGTACACCAAAGTGCGATTAGCAATTGGTTTATAGAAAATATACTTAATTACTGACTTATATAAATACGTACTTGTCAGCCTGTGCAAACTCTGACATAAAAGGAAACTGTTATCTTGCCTGACTACACAGACATAAAGGAGATGTTATAGGGAGAATAAAACAGACTTAAACTGGACACAAAGGCAACAGCTTAATTTGAACGTGGCGCAAACCAGGCTGAAATTGGATAATTAAGTGTGGGGTGGATAAGTGTGCCATAGGCTTAAACTCAACTTGGCACACCAAGCCGAAAATGGACGACTGTGTTATATGCTTAAATTCATCTTAATACAAACTAGGTTGAAATGGACGATTGTGTCATATGCTTAAACTGAACTTGGGCATAACGCAACCCCGGCCGAGATCATTATTTTTAACTTTCCAACACGCCTCTGAGTAACAGGCCTTCATACGTACGGGTTGAGTGTGAGTGTAGGCCTATGAACGTTTTGACATTATGAAAGCCAGTAAGAATGGTAGGCCCCTAAATCAGCAGGCATGGAAAATTCTTAAGTAAACAGCATTAGGCCTACTTGTTAGGCAAGTTCATTGAGTCGAAACTTTTGGGCAACATTTAAACTTACTTCCTAGTTTAGCGAAAACTTTATGGATATGACTTCCGTAGGAATACTCCATGACGTCCCAATTTTCAGAGCATGATGGGGAAGAGAAAAATTGTCTTATTACGTGGATTAATGACAATATTAAGGGAAAATAGCCACGCTATAGCTTCCTCTTAGTGACTCTATAATTTTCGATAGGTCCATAAATGCGCTAAATTTATTGACTATGGTTTTATACAATACAATACAATTGCATTTGATATTGCCTTCCTTCCAAAGTTCAGAAGTGCACACACGATCATAATTATGACAGAACATCGATGGCGCTGAGCAATTGTGAGTAACGGATTTCCTCAAGGTCCCTACCCAATGATTTCCTTGAAGGAGACTCCAACCCGACTCTCCGCGCTCTCTTAAGGGTATTTCCCTTCGCGAACTCGCTCGTCAATAGGTTATGGGCGAAGAACTATTAGACCACGGGGTCGAGCAGTCTACGGCAAGCAGTAAGGGGCCAAGTAGCATAATTATGTATGAATAACATTTCTGTATACACTTGACTGTTTTGTCATTTTCTGTTCGTATTTAAATGCATCTACTTACATGTTATTTGTATTCGTTCCATGCATAAATATACACGGTCTAAGGCTTAGTAATTGACCTGGGTTATATTTACCAAGTCTTATTAATAGAAATTCGGTTGTTCGTTTAGGTTCTTACCTGACGAAAACATGCTTCGACGATGTTGTCGGGAAAGATGTTTCTGTGCGAAAGAACATGTCACATATATCATTATTGAAAAACAGCAAACATTAAGGCCCAATGTTAACGCATACTATGTCATTATCTGTATGTTAATACCTTATGCTCAGTGACGGTTTTACTGGGTGCAACCCCCTAGCTGGAAAGTTAGCCCCTCGTTTTCTTAGCCCTCCCCCATACACATTTTAGACCCCAGTTCAACGTTTAATTAGCCATACATTGCCTACAATCAGGGCTGTGACCTCGGGCATACAGTGTATACTCACCTCTAGAGACCGTATACTCACCTCACAAAATATTTATATTTATTTATATTAAAATACTATAGCGTATACTCACAAAATACTGTAGCGTATACTCACCTCTAATTTGTTTAGGAAAACTGACCGGTAGCGTGTACTCACCTCTAATTTTACCACTACAGCCCTGCCTACAATGTTTGTTGGTAACAAAGCTTCCTAATCTCCTAATGCTCATTATATCAACTGACCTTTTAGCCGCCCCCCCCCCCAGGCCCCCCCTCTCTTCAGTCCAAAAACTCTAGAACCGCCACTGCTTACGCTATCTTGTATTATGCTTTGCTAACTCGTGTTATAGCCATGATAATAAGTGCTCTGTTTCTGCTATCCTTGTGTTAACGTAACTGTACCGTATGTTAACTCATGTTATAGCTATGTTAACACGCGTTCTTTTTCTGTTGTGTTTGTTTTCACGTAACTGTACGCTAACGTAATGTAATGTTTATTTTATCTCGATGTGATCATGTCTTATACAGTACTGCTAAAATATGTTTCATGTTAAAATACTTTCTGCCGTCCTATATCTTTATGTTACAGTATCTTGTGTCGCCTTCATGTTAACGTGGAGATTAGAGTGCCGTATTTCGTAGACAGTCGATAAGATCGAAGCAGCGATTCAGAAGCACTTGGGTCGCTACGCAGTGGCTTGAGGTGGATTCGAACCTGCGACCCTGCGGCACAAGGCACCGACCTACACCACTACACCACCGCGTCCCCCTATATATATATATATGTCATATATAACATATATGTCATCCTTGTGTTACCTATATGTTACCTCCACGTAAAAGTATCTATATGTATTTGGATCTACCTGAGGAGGTCTAGGAAGGAGTCAACGATGTTTCCCGGTTCCGCACTTCCCTCGACCTCGGCACTTGCATTCTTCCCAGGCTGGATGGTACAGACGAGCAAGATTCCTAGCAGAACAGCCGAAAGTGTCGTCGACATGTAATAGATGATGGAATAGAGTCCCATCTTTCCTGACGACTTAGTGTCCATTCCAGCCAGGCCGGACACGAGACTGGACACGATCAAAGGAACGACCAGCGCCTTGAGCATGCGCATTAGAAGCTCGCCGGGAAACCGGAAGTACATGAGCTGCCTCTTGTCGAAAGGCTGATCGATGAAGCGAAGGCCGATACCCATGGCTATTCCGATCGCAAGGCTTGCGATGAGCAGGATGAGCAGGAGGTTACGACGGAGGAAACCCTTGCAGCAATTTCGATCGCATCTGCAGGAGTAGGTAGAAGATTTCCCGGATGAACTCGAGTTCTCTATCTCCGGTTTCTCGTGGCTGAGAATGATGTCGTCTGAAGGATTCATGTTCTCCATCGTAATGTGTTTGACACCGTCTATCACCCGGAACAGTCAGTAAAACCTGAATCGACAGATTACAATATAGTGTCTTAGGCAGAGGCGTAACTTTCGTCTAAAAGTGGGGGTACCAATTTCTTACATACACGAAGCAAGGCGGAGACTGCGATCTCTGGGAAGGCACAATAATAAAATATTGATTGACATAGTTCCAAAAGTGGGGGTACGGTACCCCATTCCAAAAATACTGAAAATACATTTACGGCCGATTTTGCCGTCTCCAGTTGTTTACCCAATGCAGCATGAAATGTCTGAATTTTTCTATATCTGAGCAGATAGGGGGCCTACTTTGCACTACGACGTTTTGCGACAAAACTGAAAATCTAAACAACGACTGTTTTGCCGACCACCTGGACAACAGAAACTTGACCGTTCTCCTCCCCCCATTATATTCACCTACTGCTGCCTTTGACTCTGTGCAGCAAGCATTAATTTTGCAAACTGTCTTAACACGCACTTGTTAATATCTGTTAGGTGCAGCGCTTGTTACAAGCCTTGTGTGATTTGTTTAAAATGCGCTGTGTTAAGTTCTTGAATACGTCTTCATACATACAATGTCTTGAATATTCGTATCTAAATATTCATAATATAGCGCCAAGCGTTATCGCCATAGAAACCGTTCCTGCAAGTTTACACTAATGAACCGGAATAGGTCAATATCGAAAGTTTTTACTGTCGGTACTAATCAATGCATATTGGTGTGGTATAGTGCAGTGGTTCTTAAAGTGGTGGTCCGCGGACCGGCGCCGGTCCGCGGAGCTCTGGTCACCGGTCCGCGAAATAGTCCTTAAAAATTCCTAATTTTTCAACTTTTAGATAAAACATCAATGACATATGAAAAATACTTCAGAAATAATGTGAAACTGTGAATCACATCATGATAATGTAAATTGTAAAAATCGCTTTAGTTTGGTTTAGCAACTTTAGCAGGAAAATCCCTTGAATCCCCATATTTTATGTACTTATCCTCATGTTCCGATCCCGCGCTTGCCATTAGTGGTCCGCGAAAAGCAGCATAAACGTGGTGCCGGTCCCTAGCTTGAAAAAGTTTAAGAACCGCTGGTATAGTGAACTAATCTGATGTAAGTGATGTTATGTTGATGAGTTCGTGCTCACTGCTGTAAGAAGGTAGAAGCCTTTGCTCATTAGTTTAAATAGGGCTCAGTTCATATACTTTGTAGTAGCTGTTTATCGGACAATAGGGCCTACAGAAACGCTGATTTACCCTTCAGGTACTTCGAAAATCTGTTTGAGAAAACGTAAACTTAAAACTTTGCGAATAACAGTGTCTCAATCGAAAATACAATAATCGTAACGAAGTGGTATATACTATTTTTACCCTAATATTATAATTCCTCAACGTTCAGACAGCGTTACCGAAAACCAAACTGGTGTACCCGTCGAGCTGTTAGGCCTACGCTGACTACGGACCGTGTCAGGTGAGTTCGACTAGTCATCTGAGATTAGCCATTAGAGACCTACTACTGGCCAATCAAAGCTACCTGGTCTCTAATTCTGTCGTAGCAACAATACCCGACCAAAGTATATTCATTCGCATTGCAAACTAAGCGCTGATGACACTATTAACAGAGGAAGGCGAGGGGACTTGGAGACAAAAGTGTACGGTTGCACACGGTCTTGGCGGGTGGCTCAGCAATGGCCCACGGCTAAGCTGCTGATGAGTCGAGCATGTACGGACAGCTAGCTGTAAACAGACAGCTTTTGCTATGCAAACAGTGAATTTACAATAGTCTTGTTGTATCCGAAAGTGACGACAGACGGTTGTATACACTGAAAGAGAGTGAGGAGGGAGGAAAGACCAATGCAGAGTTGAGAGTCATGAGACAAGAGACTTGAGCATAGACAAAGCAAGAGACTTGAGCAGAGATGAAACAAGAGACATAGACTCAGTCTCGCTCTTTCGCTATCGTGGGTCCATCCCTATGGAACTGCCCTTCCCTGGGTGTCGCGATCGAAGGTCGCCTGTCGTGTGTTTGCCGTGTGTTGATGTCGACCCTCGACTGCTTGTTCTTTTACTTGCACTTTTATTTAACGTGCCTAACTTTTCTATCGAAGATTCACGACGAACTTTGTTTAATTAATAAATGAATTTAATTAAAGAAACAAATATATACAATAACTCTACGGGAGCTTCCGCGTAGTATTAAAGCGTTTAGATATTAAATCGGACTATCTCAATGTTGCTTCGTACAGCCTAACTACAGACCGCTCTTCGCGTCAGTCTCTGAACCTGACGGACTTTACTCTGCCGCCGCTGGTCGTTCCTCTCGCTGTTGATCGCTCGACCGTTGTTCACACGTCGCGCTCGTCAGTAGTACAAGTCCCGTATTCTCCTTTCCCTTCTGTTAAGTAGGAACTCCAGCGTCCGTCGGTCCGCCCCCTCCCCACGTCATGCTATCGTCAATTAGTGTCAGATTGCTCTTCGAGCCGCGGGTCGTCGCTCGCCTGCAGCGCGGGCGGTGTCTGGTTTCACCTTAGCCGCGAGGTGTCCTATTACACCTTGGCTGTGTGGTGTCCGATTACACCTCGGCCTCGCTGCCTTCATTGTTGACCAAGTGGGGACTGGCTTTCGTCCGTCATCATTCCATCTCGACTGTCAACGACGACTTTATCATGATGATGATGACATCTCGTCGTTGTCGTCGATCTCCTCACGCGACACCTTCCTTCCCGGGGGAGGACAAAGCCAGTCATTGGTTCGCCTCCCGGCTGAGAATGATGTCGTTCCCTCCGCCGATTTCCTCCAGACCATGTCCTCGTGGTTCCCATAAAAATTACAAAATAACAGCACAGTTAGTAATTATTATTTACAGTTGTCGCGGTGCCTTACATGGTAGTCCGCCTTCTCCTCAATCATAGTCTGGACAAAAGATCAGCGGGAATATTTCAGCGCCCCAGGTCGATATTCAAAAGACATATCGAAGTCCTGGAGGGCCAGAGCCCATCTCGCAAGTTTAGCACTTGTGGGCGTAGAAGCAGTTAGGAAAGTCAAGGGGTTGTGATCAGAATAGAGGGTGGTCCTTGACATACAAATCCAATTCCTAAACTTCTTCAACGCAAAGATTACAGCATACGCTTCGCGTTCCCCAGTGGACCAACGCGCTTGCGTAGCATCTAATTTAGAACTGGCAAAACATATTGGCCGTTCTGTTCCATCGTCTTGAATTTGGAATAAGCAGCAACCGACTGCTTTGTCTGAAGCGTCAGTCGATAGACCAAACTCTCTGCCGTAGTCAATTGTCTGCAAACAAACAGCGTTGTTCAAATCGTGCGTAAGTTTATCTAGCGCATTTTGGTGTTCAACTCGCCAGGGTATCTTAGCAGGCACCGATTTCTGGGTCAAGTCAGTGAGAATTCTGGCTGTCACTGTTCTGGTATGATTATCTAGACAGGTCAAGAAAAATCTGCTTCGAAGGTCGTCCGGGACAGCGCAAGAGTCGAATAACCTTTCGCAATGCACAAATAAACCAGAGATTTGCGCATGGTCGCTTGGGAATCTCGGTAAGAGTCCTCGCAAGCTTTCATTACACGTTTTCATTCGTCCTACGACCGAATGCCTTAAGTTATAGTCCCTTTCGTCTCTGAGTCTCCTCTCTGCGTCCCTTTCCTCTCGGACTTCCTTCTCTCTCTTCTCTGCCTCCTCCTTTTCTTCTCTCCTCCGCTTCTCCTCCTGAAGCCTTAATTTCTCTGCTTCCTCTTTCTCTTCTCTCCTCAATCTTTCCGCTTCCTCTTTCTCTTCTCTCCTCTGCTTCTCCTCCTGAAGCCTTACTTTTTCTGCTTCCTCTTTCTCTTCTCTCCTCTGCTTCTCCTCCTGAAGCCTGAGCTTCTCAGCCTGCTTTTCCTCTAGCATTCTGAGTCTCTCTGTTTCCTCCTTTTCTTCTTTCCTCAACTTCTCCTGAAACCTTAATCTCTCAGCCCGCTTCTCCTCAAGCAGCCTGCTCTCCTCCCCAATTATCCTGAGCTTCTCAGCCTGCGTCTCCCCAAGGAGCCTTCGTCTCTCTCTTTTCTCTTTTAGTCTCCTCTCTCTCTCTTCTTCGATCCTTCTCTGCCTTTCCTTCTTCTCTTCCATTCTCCTCTCCGCTCTCTCCTCAAGTAGCCTGAGTCTCTTCTCCGCTTCCTCTCTCTCTTCTCTCCTCAGTTTCTCCGCTTCCTCTCTCTCTTCTCTTCTCTGCCTTTCTTCTTCCTCTTCTAGTTTCCTCTCTCTCTCTTCTTCGATCCTTCTCTGCCTTTCCTCCTCCTCTTCTTTTCTCCTCTCCTCTCTCTCCGCTTCCTTTCTCTCGCACTTTAATCGTCTGAGCTCGACTAGCTGCCTCTGCGCTGTCGAGCTAATAATGCTATCTAGGCTACCTGTGCTTCCTTCCTCACTTACTTCTGGCGGGGCCTCCCGTCCAGAAACAATTATTTCCGCGCTAGCCTCTCGGAGCTGGTTCATATTCATGGGATCCAATTCCTTCTCTCCTAGTCCCATCTTTATCAGATATGCGACTAGTCTGTGATGGGGTATGTTCCGCACCATCATCCTTTTCCATGCCGACAACTTATCCATATCCAACAGTCCGCTCACTAATAGAAAAAGATAAGTAAGTTAGAGGAGAGTCACCGCTGGTCAGAAATCAAAGAAAACAACGTCCTAAAATCTACCAGAATACAACAAGAACAGAACTGAGCAAAAGGAGCTACGCAAAAGCCTCGGCTATTCGCACACCAATCCTCATCCAGACCTCAACCGCAACCTCACAGATTACCACGACTACCAGTAAGGACTTACCCTCTGATACGTCGAGCGTGTTCCGTCTTTTGGTATCTTGGCTGATCCGCTGTCCTCCGTTGCCACTCCCGTCCGTCGTTGCTAGCGATGGTCGGTCGTCCGTTGGCGCTCTTGTTCCTCGTCCTTGCCTGTTGCTGTCGGTTGCTTCGAGTCCTTCGTCTTCGGAGTCCGGCACTCGATTTCTCCAGTTGCGAAGGGTTGTATTCGCCGCTGGTCCCGATCTGTTGAGATTCCTCTTTCCGTTTCCGGTTCCGCTCTTCGTCGTGACGTCTTCAGTTGAAAATCCTGTCGACTGCGCCAATGTTGCAATCGAAGGTCGCCTGTCGTGTGTTTGCCGTGTGTTGATGTCGACCCTCGACTGCTTGTTCTTTTACTTGCACTTTTATTTAACGTGCCTAACTTTTCTATCGAAGATTCACGACGAACTTTGTTTAATTAATAAATGAATTTAATTAAAGAAACAAATATATACAATAACTCTACGGGAGCTTCCGCGTAGTATTAAAGCGTTTAGATATTAAATCGGACTATCTCAATGTTGCTTCGTACAGCCTAACTACAGACCGCTCTTCGCGTCAGTCTCTGAACCTGACGGACTTTACTCTGCCGCCGCTGGTCGTTCCTCTCGCTGTTGATCGCTCGACCGTTGTTCACACGTCGCGCTCGTCAGTAGTACAAGTCCCGTATTCTCCTTTCCCTTCTGTTAAGTAGGAACTCCAGCGTCCGTCGGTCCGCCCCCTCCCCACGTCATGCTATCGTCAATTAGTGTCAGATTGCTCTTCGAGCCGCGGGTCGTCGCTCGCCTGCAGCGCGGGCGGTGTCTGGTTTCACCTTAGCCGCGAGGTGTCCTATTACACCTTGGCTGTGTGGTGTCCGATTACACCTCGGCCTCGCTGCCTTCATTGTTGACCAAGTGGGGACTGGCTTTCGTCCGTCATCATTCCATCTCGCCTGTCAACGACGACTTTATCATGATGATGATGACATCTCATCGTTGTCGTCGATCTCCTCACGCGACACTGGGTACTGCGTGGGACCCTACTTACTAAGTTCTCTCTCTCTCTGTTGTTCATCGTCTAAAGTCATTTCTGTTTCCGCGAGGCTCACATGCTGAGAGCGCTTCTGAATAGTTCACACTGTGAGAGGCGCTTTATAAATTTTCAGATACCATACCATTCCAAAAGCAGAGATGAAGCAAGAGACCTAAGCAGGGATGAGGCAAGAGACTTAAGCAGAGATGAAGCAAGAGACTTAAAAGCAGAGGTGAAGCAAGAGACTTAAGCAGAGGTGAAGCAAGAGACTTAAGCAGAGATGAGGCAAGAGACTTAAAAGCAGAGGTGAAGCAAGAGACTTAAGCAGAGGTGAAGCAAGAGACTTAAGCAGAGATGAGGCAAGAGACTTAAAAGCAGAGGTGAAGCAAGAGACTTAAGCAGAGGTGAAGCAAGAGACTTAAGCAGAGATGAGGCAAGAGACTTAAAAGCAGAGGTGAAGCAAGAGACTTAAGCAGAGGTGAAGCAAGAGACTTAAGCAGAGATGAGGCAAGAGACTTAAAAGCAGAGGTGAAGCAAGAGACTTAAGCAGAGGTGAAGCAAGAGACTTAAGCAGAGATGAGGCAAGAGACTTAAAAGCAGAGGTGAAGCAAGAGACTTAAGCAGAGGTGAAGCAAGAGACTTAAGCAGAGATGAGGCAAGAGACTTAAGCAGAGACAAAGAAAGATAATGCAGAACTTATGCAGAGATGATGACGGACTTATTCAGATGCGATACAAGAGAATGGAAGGCTTACCAAGAGATGAAGCAAGAGAATGCAGAACTTATGCAGAGATTATGAAGGACTCGTGTGCAGAGGTGATCATGTGAGACAAGAGAATGCAGAACTTATGCAGTTATGGGCCCATTGAAAGATGATCGATGTACTTATGCTCAGATGATGCGAGAGGAATTGCTGCCAATTCCGCAATAAAGACCAGTAAATACCTCTTTCCCATCACAGGCGGAAAACTTCTTGTCTCATTGGCCTATCTGGTTTTATCTCCATTAACACACGTTCACAATAAAATTCTTTGCCATATCTTCAACTCGGATCAACATGCTGCTTAAGCGTCTTCAACAATCAATAAATTCCTCTGCATTTGTAAATAAACGTTTACGTAATATATGGTATATAATGCCCATTGAATTGTGGCCAGGGTTAGGCTAATTGTTTCAAAGACCAACGATGGAGAGGCACAGACGAGCAAGATCCGTTGTTGTGAAGCCAAATGAGGACCAGGCGAAACGAGTAGCGAGAACTAATATGATTGGTTCACGTGACCAGGTGCGAAATTTGTTTATAAATTTGCAACAGTTAATTCGATAACGTTTGATGCCGCTTCCGACGCTTCGTTGTTCAAAAATCAGATCTTATCCTAATTTTGACTGTATAAGTAGGCTACAGACTGCGTGGGCTTCTATTTTTCCACTTACTAAAATATTGTTTGCTGGAAAATTTTCATACCATGGAAAAATGAAACTTTAAACTTGGACCCACTACGATGTGGCTGTGTCAAAATTACTTCAAATTTCGAGCCCTGCTGCAGACTACTCAATGACATGTCAATGTTCACATTTTATCACGTTCTGAGAGGGCCCCGTATTTCTCAGATTCGGGTCCGACCTCCGCAGAGCGGTTTTGCGAAACCATAATTACGCTGTTGCAAAAGTAGGCCGTTGCGGAACAGTTTTCACAGCGGGGCGACCTTGGACCACACCGTCAATGAGTACTATTGTTGGTTTGCCTTTTACATACTCATGCAGCCCTATTAACCACGCTTAGAATACAGTAAGTGAAGTTGTGTGTATGCATAACTAACGAGAGCCAAGTTGCAATGAGTTAGAAAACAAAGTATTTGAGAAACGACTTGACTGGATTGATTTGCATAAATTTGTCTAAACACTTATGGTTGGAGAAGAAACTGAACGAGGTCTTTGGTAAATACAATCGATCTGATCGATAAATGTGGAGGTCTTTATCTCTTTGATCAATCGTATTTTACAGCGCTGTTAGATCGAACGAGTTTAAAATTCGTCTCCGATATAGATGCCTCCCCCTCTCTCTGTCTCTGTCTCTCTGTCTCTCTCTGTCTCTCTCTGTTTGTCTGTCTGTCTCTATCTCTCTCTGTCTCTCTCTGTCTCTGTCTCTATGTCTCTCTGTCTCTGTCTCTCTCTGTCTCTGTCTCTCTCTGTCTGTCTCTGTCTCTGTCTGTCTGTCTCTCTTTCTGTCTGTCTGTCTGTCTGTCTGTCTGTCTGTCTGTCTGTCTGTCTCTTCTATCTCTCCCCATGTCTCGCTCTGTCTCTGTCTCTCTCTGTCTTTCTCTCTCTCTCTGTCTTTCTCTCTCTCTCTCTCTCTCTCTCTCTCTCTCTCTCTCTCTCTCTCTCTCTCTCTCTCTCTCTCTCTCTCTCTCTCTCTCTCTCTCTCTCTCTCTCTCTCTCTCTCTCTCTCTCTGTGTCTTTCTGCCTGTCTGTCTCTTTCTGTGTGTGTGTGAGTGTGTGTGTGTGTTCGTAGGCCTACGTCTGTGTATACGTGTGGCCTTGTGACTTCTTGCTGTAAATCTCATAATATGTCATGTTAAACTTCATACATCAGCATTTTTTATCTAACTCAATCTAACCTACATCGTATTAACTTCTATAGCGACATCATCACGATGCGCCTTCAGTCGATGGTCACTATGCGTGTAACCGTAACCAAGAAAGCCACGTCAGAATCCAACAGGTGAGAGCAACCAGAACCCAGAAGCGGCATTCAGTGCATTAAGTAAGTAAGTAAGTGAGTGAGTAAGCAGGCATGTACTCAGAGGCGTAGCCAGACTTCAATTCAAGAGGAGGCAACTACTGCTTGTCAAAACTTTTATGCAGTGGCGGCGATCTAGTTTCAGAGGTGAGGGGGGAATTTTTCAGCGCCCGAAGGACGGTCGCAAAAACTTCTGAGAATTTCTGAATTTCGGTCTGAGAATTTCAAAAATTTCGTCACGAAAAAGTTGATGACTTTTTTTAGTCATTAACACACATTCGAAGACTTTCTTCTCGGGGGGCTAAAGACACAAATCAAGAGGAGGCAAAATCCAGCTCTGCTGGGGGTGTACTTGAGGACGCAGGGCTATAACCCATGGAAAATTTTAAAATCCACAAAACCAAGAGGAGGCAAATGCCTCCTCTTGCCTCCATGTAGCTACGCCTATGCATATACTCTATTAACCAATTGCTAATCGCACTCTGGTGTACATCAACATAGGCGCCGACTCCTTGGGAGCCTTGGGTGCGAATGCACCCAGAGAGAAAGTTCAGTGGTTGCGTCGCACCCAGAATTCGGACCTTATGTTCAAAATTTTTTACACCTAAGTAATCTAAAAAATTGAGAGGTACAACTGCAACACAAATACCCAACGTTGCATGAGCTCACAGTCACAGCCAGCAAATAAATAAATCATTTATTAATTTTATTATTTAAAAAAATAAATAAATAAATAAATAATAACACTGGAACGTCCGAACGTCACCGATTTCCAATACTTTTTCTAATCTCGTAACCCTTAACAAGAAGACAATTTTCTTTCTCCGAAAATCCGCTAAAACTCATCTACCTAAGGGAAGGGAAAAGGGAAGTAAGGGGAGGGGAAGGTTTTGGGAGAAGGGAAGGAGGACCCATGCACCCAGATACAAAGGCAAAAGTCGGCGCCTATGGACATCAAATAAACACAGTTATAGATTTCACTCATCGCAATTCTCGTATCTCATTCTTCGACGAAGGGCTTCTTAAACTTTGAACAAAGTGAGCCGCTCCCTCAAAAAAAGCCATCGACCTTTACACGTCTTCCAGTAACACGTAAAAATTAACGCGTGACGTAATCGTAATAGTAATCACAAACTCAACATTTCTAAAGCCATACCTTAAGCTAGTCACAGTGCAGATTTGCTCATTCACCAGCGCTGCGTCGCGTCAGAGAGGTTGTCGTCCAAAAATATCGACTGAAGAACGAATTATACAGAGGCTACATACGATCTTCTATACAATCATGGCTGCTCCTCGTCACTCGGTATAATATACGGACCGTGGCTCCCGCGTGGTGAGGGGGCAATGCCTGGCCCTTCGGCAGATCGGGAAAGCTGTCTTCCCTCGTGTGTCCCAGCCGTCTGATGCAATAAATATGTCCGCAAAGTCCGTCGTAACGAGTCCTGGCCTTTCATGACTATTACAGCCAATTGAAACGGTAATAAAGGCCAAGGCCTCGGGCTGAAAAGATGAAAACGTTCACCGACTGATGATGTACAGAATCAGGGTCTGTGCCTGCTGCTGCTGCTCCTGCATTATAGGTCAGCATCTGTATGTATGATTGTACAGGGTGCGGCAAAATAAAGTAATCCCCTCCAGTGTGTTGCAAATTCTGTAGCAACCGCTTAGAATTTTTATATAAAACTTGGTAATGATATTGTCTGTTCACATCTACATATAACTTCCAAATGTTATTTAACAATCTTGAAATATGACAAAGTTATGTTATTTCAAACACGACACCCCCACGATTTTACATGGTTAAAAATAGTTACTTTGTAAAGAAACAAGAAAAATAAATGGTACAACTTGAAATATTTTTACAACAAAGCTTTACGAATTGCACTTTCAATTTTACATTAAGTGTTCAAAGTGTCCACCATTGGCCTGCACGCATGCCTTCAGCCGTTTGGTAAAGTTCTTGATGGCCTTGTTGATCGGCGCCTGTGGCATATCGTCCCATATTGACTGCAAAGCGGCTTTCAACTCGGCGATTGTCTTTGGCTTCGGCTGGAGTTTGTGATACCTTTCCAGCATGGCTCCCCACACGTGATAGTCAAGGGGGTTGAGATCTGGGGAATTTGGTGGCCACTGGTCCTTCTCAATGATCTCAGGACAGTTTGCGTGCAGCCACTCCTGCGTGACACGTGCCGTGTGCGCTGGAGCGCCGTCCTGCTGGAAAATTAACCCGACTGGCATCAACTGGTTGCAGTCCTCAATGAGCTGCGGAAGCAGTCGACGAAGGTAATACTGAGCGTTAACTTTCGCTTTCTCGTCGATGAAGTGGAGCCGACCTTTACCCCCAAAGCAGACCCCAGCAGACACCATAATGTGTTTTGCAAACTTTTCCCTCTGGACCAGCAAGCGACTTGGCCTGACATCGACCTTCTTTCCTCTTGACCACACGCGGTTGTTCTGGTTGCTGACAGGTGGGTTGAGGTAGAAGTTTTTCTCATCCGTAAAGAACACGCGTTTGGTATCACGAACTTTGAACCGACGTAGCAAGGCAGTGGCGCGTTCCAGTCTTTTCTGTCGCATAGCGTCTGTGATGATCTGCGCCGGTACACGACAGTACAACCAATAACGCAACCGTAAAATTTGCACGTTATAAAGCGTGGGCTTGTCTCTGTTCAAATAGCATAACTTAGTCAATTGTTGTGATAATATAATGTAATTTGGCAATTGTACGTAGATATGAATGACCAATGGCCGTGTAAATTTTCTTATAAAAATCCAACTTCGTTCTTGAGATATCAACCAAACACTGCAGGGGATTACTTTATTTTGCCGCACCCTGTATGTATGGTTCAATGTCTATAATATGGTTATATGTATGCATGGATGGTTGATTGTATGGTTATATGTAAGCTCTAATGCATAAGTGTAGGTTATATATGGTTGTATGTTTGGTTATATATGTTTATGGTTCATAATGGTTGTATATATGCAGACTATGTCTCTTAATTCAGAGGCACACATGTGTGTGTATGTGACAGAGTGTGTATGTGTATGTGTGTGTATGCGCGCGCAGGTGTGTGTGTGTGTGTGTGTGTGTGAGAGAGAGAGAGAGAGAGAGAGAGAGAGAGAGAGAGAGAGAGAGAGAGAGAGAGAGAGAGAGAGAGAGAGAGAGAGAGAGAGAGTGAGAGAGTGAGAGAGAGTGAGACAGAGAGAGACAGAGAGAGACAGAGACAGAGAGAGAGACAGAGAGAGAGAGAGAGGAGAGAAGAGAGAGAGAGAGATGAGAGAGGAGAGAGAGAGAGAGAGAGAGAGAGAGAGAGAGAGAGACAGAGACAGAGACAGAGACAGAGACAGAGACAGAGACAGAGACAGAGACAGAGACAGAGAGAGAGAGAGAGACAGAGAGAGAGAGAGATAGAGTGAGAGAGAGAGAGAGAGAGAGAGAGAGAGAGAGAGAGAGAGAGAGAGAGAGAGAGAGAGAGAGAGAGAGAGAGAGAGAGAGAGAGAGAGGAGAGAGAGAGAGAGAGAGAGAGAGAGAGAGAGAAGGGAGAGAGAGAGATGAGAGAGAGAGAGAGGTTCGTTCACGAGATCTCCTCTGCCCTCGAGCTGTTTAGTCGAACCCAATTTTGTTAAAGGTTTTAATTAGTTTAATTATTGCTCCGCTTGTGCAGAACTCGAGGGCAGAAATTAAATCGAGGGCTTCTATATTAAACAGCGAATAGTCCACCTTCTTGTCTGCCTCGCTGTCTGCTTGCTTGTCTGTCTGCGTTTAGTCAGCTAAAGATGGTGAGCGAAAAGCGATGTGTCACGCAATACAATTTATTATACGATACAACTGCAATTTCATAATGACCTCCTTGCAAAGTTTAGAAGTTCATAGCCTATGGATAACCAGATTACCAGTTCTACTGTTAACTTCACCATCCATGCAGGCAATCCGCTCCACCCAATCATTTCTCGACCCCCGGTCACCACTATTCTCAAGTTCTCCAACCGAGCCATATCCAACACAGCACCACGCCTCTGGAACGATCTCCCTCCTGAGCTCCGCAGAGCTCGGTTCTTTGATCCTCATTTCAACCCTTCCTCCAACATCCTCTTCATGCCCCTCTATCTGGAATCGATCTTCAATACCCTCAGTAAATAGCTCCACTGTCCCTGCCGAGCTAGAGCATGTTATAAATTGGGCGAAGACATGCAATTTAAAAGTTAACCCTAAAAAGATGCAAGAGATGATCGCTAGAGGGAGGCGATCGGATTGAGGGTATAACACCACCACCCATTCCGGGTGTGACCAGAGTAAAATCCATGAAGGTTTTGGGAGTAACAATCGCAGACACCCTTAACTTTGAGACGCATATAGCCCTTAGATGTAGCAAGGCGAGACAATCTATGTATGCCCTGCGAATACTAACTGCCCATGGGCTATTTGGCCCTCGGCTTTACGATGTAGTGCGTGCGACCACGGTGGCTCGCTTGCTGTATGCTTCCTCTGCATGGTGGAGCTTTGAGAGCCAGACGGACAGAGGTAAGCTTCAGTCTGTTATAAAGAGATTGATTCGTCATAAGTACCTCCCCGGTAACAGTCAAACCTTTGAACAAATGTGCCTTAAAGCCGACGCTCGTCTGTTTACGACGGTTCTAGGAAATCCTGGCCATGTCCTCCACGAGCTACTAAAAAACTTTTAGCACAGGCCTATTCTCTCCGCCCCGTTCTCATGACCGAATTTTACCAATAGCTGATAATAACATGAATAAACCTTTATATGTAAAATGCTCTATTCATATAGACTTGATGACAGTTGTTTATATGTTGTATGTACACCGGAGTGCGTCTTGCAGCCGGTAAAAATAAAGAATATACTTACTTACTTACTTACTTACAATCTGCGGTGCTCATTAATATGCAATATGCTGAATATACGTCGATGGCAATATGCATCGACTTTTAATATAAGTCGATGGCAATATGTGAATTCAAGGGTTAGCGACAAGATGCTTAAATCCATCCATTAACGCGTACACTATTTATCGTTTATTATTGCTTTTAGTTTTGGATTTTTGTTACGTTAAATTGTTTCGTTTCTATATTTAAACTCAGAAACACACACGAGTTTGAGGTAAAAAGATGATGAAACGAAATCTGAGTGTTGAAGATTTGTTTGGAAAGAGTGATTCTGACGCGGATTCCGACCAGACTGTAGAACTGTCTCCTCAAAAGAGTGAAAACAAGCAGTCGTGTTCGAGCCAAGTCGACATAAAGAACTCAGATTCAAAAACTTTGCAAAGAGTGAAAACAAATTCTGAAATGAACTGCCGCGAAAAGATGAAAAAATCTAGTTCAACAGAAAAGTCGGGTAAATCTCATGACATATCAGACATTGAAAGCAATGACGATTCGGGGAAATTTAGGAAATCGTATGACAATAATGAGACCAAGCATAGTGGGATATCAAAATTAGACTGCTTAAAGTCAGGAGCAGTAAAGCCCAAGTGCCAGTATGGAAGGCGATGTTATCGGAAGAACCCAAGCCATTTCAAAGAATACGATCATCCGGGTAAGCGACTCTCTGATGTTTTTTTTGCAGCAGTTTTGAACAAAAGAAATAGCATAGTACTGAAATCCACTGTTGCCTTAAGAAATAGCATAGTACTGAAATCCACTGTTGCCTTAAGAAATAGCATAATACTGCAATCCACTGTTGCCTTAAGAAATAGCATAGTACTGAAATCCACTGTTGCCTTAAGAAATAGCATAGTACTGAAATCCACTGTTGCCTTAAGAAATAGCATAGTACTGAAATCCACTGTTGCCTTAAGAAATAGCATAGTACTGAAATCCACTGTTGCCTTAAGAAATAGCATAGTACTGAAATCCACTGTTGCCTTAAGAAATAGCATAGTACTGAAATCCACTGTTGCCTTAAGAAATAGCATAGTACTGAAATCCACTGTTGCCTTAAGAAATAGCATAGTACTGCAATCCACTGTTGCCTTAAGAAATAGCATAGTACTGAAATCCACTGTTGCCTTAAGAAATAGCATAGTACTGCAATCCACTGTTGCCTGGCAGCCTTCCACTGTTTTCCTATCCTGTTCAATGCAAAGTTCTTGATTGATCGTGTAGTTTTGTTGAACGTGAACCTGTGTTTTGTGATGTTACGTACAAGTGTGTCATAAATGTGTAATAATCGTCATTATCATTCTCTTGAGGACTTACTGACTTATTTTATAATAGACTAAACACTTGTCTAAACTCTTACATCTATGCAAAAAAGATAGTTTGAATGTGGTGAGAAAATGCACCAACTATGTGCACAACATTACAGATGTTATACAGGCATTTTATTAAAATTTGTGATTTACAGATGGAACTGCTCCATCACCAGCTAAAAGGCAGCGAACGAACAGTGAAACAGATGGCGGTAGTGGCCAGTCACAATCAGCCAGCGCAAGTATCTTGGGTGCAGATATAGTTGAAAGGTCGCAGCCATTTTCGTTTTTCCTCACCAAAGTCTGTGGAATCGAGAAGAAGTTTAATTCTGTGCTTTCCATCGGATTCAAAGGTATGTACATTCCTATTCATTGAACTGCAGGGGGCCATTTTATACGAATCTCAACGTCTATGTGATTTTGTGTGTCTGGGCTAAATATTGTCAGTTTTATGTGCTTGTAATTGTAATTGATAACTTCTATCACACTGGTGTCTAATGCACAAGGTAGCAACTGATGGTGCACTAAAACCAAGCTGTAATCAGGTCATTGTCTAGGCAGCTTATTCGTTCATTCATGCATTCAAGTATTTATATAGCACCGCTTCAATGGTGGCTACTCAGAGGTGCTCCCAACGCCAGCACGGCCAAATAGGACAGTTTTCAATCTAGTGTAGAACGTATCAGTGGGAGTTCTTGGGAGCAGGCGCAGCTCCAGGGGGAGCCTGTTCCATGCTGTCGGGCCCACCACTGAAAAACCACAAAAATATGCACACAATATTATAGATGTTATACAGGCATTTTATTTATCCATATCCTTGTCCTGTGTGGCCTCTCACTTAGTCAATGGGGCAATATGGTTCTTTATTAATTCTTTCAAATGGATTGTGATTGCAGAATACGGTTTTGTTTAAATGATAGGTGAGGATCAATATGATAGATATTTAACTGATGATTGCTGATTCTAAACTTTTCACGGCCGTCTTTACATGTCCTACACATGTGCTCCATGCACTATTACCCCTCTTAAGCATACTGGTTATACTTTGCGACCCCATGTTCATTAACGGGTTCTCTCGACTGCTGACAGTCTGGCTTGCAAATCTTTCATAATTAGGATGATTTTCACCGGAATATAGCGCTTAGTACTTTAACCTGGACGTGATATACACGTGTAAACCAAAATGCGGTTAGCAGTTCGATTAATAAAGGATATACTTACTTACGTACTTTTTAATAGATTGTTAGATTCCTTGTGAATGACTGAAATGGCACTAATGAAGTTTCCAGCTAAGATTTCTTTTGGTTACATTGGTGTTTGGCTTTCGAGTTATTTCCATCTGGCAGTGTATTCAAGGGCCATAGTTCTTAATATCTTAAATGTCTCTGAGCAGGTGTAGGTCATTTAAGAAACATGTACAGGAGGGTTGTTGCAGTAAACTAGAGCAGCGGTTCCCAAACTTCTCTGGGTCGCGACCCACTTGTGAATATCGTGGCAGTCTCGATACCCACCGTGTAATATTAAGCTTTGTGCACTAAAATTTGCTTCATAAATTGGTATCGAAATATGCGGATTTGCGTACAGCGCTTACAAATTTAAAGCATTAAAAGGAAATTTAGGTAAAAAAACAGTTTACAATTTATTGCAATCCAGGTAGTTATAGCCCAATCATAGCCAAATGTTGTTGCTGCAAAAAATAAATGTTTCTCGAAAAAATTTGGCGAACCACTTGCCAGAGCTTCGCGACCCACTTTTGGGTCGCGACCCACAGTTTGGGAAACTCTGAAGTAGAGTACGAGTGAAGATTTACAACGTGTCAAAGTCTCAAAAACGATTCAATAAGTTCTATTAATATCTGATCTGTATGTCAGGGTCTTACTCCAATCAATCAATCAATTAATCAAACAGAATTCGTGTAGTGCCCCTTCAAGGTCTCTACTCAGAGGCGACCGCAGTATTTGCATGCGATTTTCTGTTAATACAGGAGGGGTATAGGTATGGATAATAAAGCCATGACATTTATATTCAAATGTGTACTAAATCATTTGCTGGCTGCTTTGACCAAAAGAGTTGCTCTCATCTTGAGATGAATTTTATTACGCTAGATTTTGATTTAGGTATTTTACAGATGCATTGTAAATGCACCGCTCAGTCATAAAAATATCAGGGGTGATGAGTTTATAGTTTCAACAACACTATGCAACTTAATTGTGTAAGAATTAAAGAATGTTGATTAATTTAGACTTTTAAGCTATTATAATGAATTTAGTCATAATTTAGGCATTTTTATGCTTTCATTATTTGTGGGGAAACTGTAAAATGTCATTTAGTCATTCCTTTGTGATTATGCAGTGAGATTTTTTATGCCTTAATCATTAGGTGAGGTTAGATGATTGGATTAGAATTGATCCGATTACCATAGATGAACAGCACATTTTGACTGTTTTCTGGGAAGGTCATTGAACTATTCTTTACCAGAGTAGGTTCAGAGAGTGCCTTCTGTTTTGTGGATTGTAGCCCATGACCCTGTAGTTGTGGTCTCCATGGGTCATTAGTTAAGCCAGTTAGCTTAATTATGGTGTTATATAGTTGAAGATCACTCAGAGAACAGCGGTGTTGACAGCTTTATGGTACTTTTCTTTGCAGATTTACTGTGTCCAAGTCTCGGAACTTTACAGAAATCAGCTCAGGTTAGTCGTCTGTTTCACTTTAGTTGTATATTTATAATTGTTCTTAACCCAAATGTTGGACGATAGCAAGTTCAAGTCAAAATTTGCATGTACCAATGAAAACCAGCTTTTAAGAACCTCAGACAGGTTTTTCTTATCCTTAACTTAGCTATAGGAAACAACAGAGACAGTCCTAAATGTTTTCAGTTTTTATCTTGTTGGCCGTTTGAAATCTCTTTGGTAGACATGTTTCAATGCCTTTGAGTTTACTCTACAGCAGCGGTTCCCAAACTTCTCTGGGTCGCCACCCACTTGTGAATAGCTTGGCAGTCTCGATACCCACTGTGTAAAATTAAGCATTGTGTACTAAAATTTTCTTCATAAATTGGTATCGAAATATGCAGATTTACGTACAGC
The DNA here is from genome assembly GCA_963556255.1 of Allolobophora icterica. Lineage (NCBI taxonomy): Eukaryota > Metazoa > Annelida > Clitellata > Crassiclitellata > Lumbricidae > Allolobophora > Allolobophora icterica. The sequence goes on from OY744610.1 coordinate 50,723,585, forward strand.
GCTTAGAAATTTAAAGCATTAAAAGGAAACTTAGATAAAAATAGTTCACAATTTATTGCAGTCCGGCTAGTTATAGCCCAATCATAGCCAAATGTTGTTGCAGCAAAAAAATAAGTGTTTCTAAAAAAATTTGGTGACCCACTTGCCAGAGCTTTGCGACCCACTTTTGGGTCACGACCCACAGTTTGGGAAACTCTGCTCTACAGGAGTATGTAAGTGGTTATTAGGTTAATTAAATGTTGCAGAATCAATAGATGAATGACCATAAATGCAGTTCAAAGTGATGGGATAGCTTTGTTTAAGTAATGACTTTATGACTGTGTGTTGAGTCTGTTGACATGCATTTCTCTGTCATAATTGACTTAATCTAATTTTCTAATGTTTTTAAATTGTAGTTCAATTACTGCATCGACATTTCATGGCTGCTTTCTCAGTATCCTCCTCAATTCAGGTTAGTCTGTTGCTTCATGTGCGTCTTCTTTTGGTGTGGAGATGGTTGAATGGTAACATGCTGGCACGAAGATCAGAAGTACATGGGTTCGATACCTGCTAGTCCCATAAAGGTTAACTCAGCCTTTCACTCTCTACACTCCCTAGGGGGTGACTGAAATGAGAAGTAGGACAGATGGGCACCTTGCAGGCTGCCGTACAGTTAAATTCGACTCCTGTTAAACTTGTTATCGTCTGTTACTACTATATCATGTAACGTTACTGCGTACTTGTCAGTTTGAGTTAATAAACAAATTATATCATTATTATTATTATTATTATTATTGGCACAGATCATTTGACAGTTCTCGTAGCTTATTTACCGGGGTAATTTCAATATTATTTCATTATATAGCTATATTATGTCACATTTTTACTTGTGCAAGGTCAGTATTTGAATTTGAGATGCAATTGTGAATGAAGGACTTGCTGAGTGTTCTTACACAGTAATTGTAACACGGAGAGTTGAACTGTATTCTCTAAATTACAAGCTAAACGCTGTACCCAATCGGCTACTTTGCCTCACCTGTAGGATGCGTGCTTAGTAAATTTAATGTAGGGTTTGTCATTGTTCTTAATGTAAAATTTAGTTACACCATTTGAACGTGTTTGTTTAATCACTGCCAACCAAACCCTTAAGGTTAGTCTGTGATTTAGCAGTATGTGTGGATGTATATATGCATGGGTTTGTTGTAATTTGATTTTATTCTTCATGCTTGTATTTCTTTCTGATTTTGGTTGGCAAATGATTAAAGCATATAATGCCTTTCACCTTTGCTCAAAGTGAATGAACAATTAGGTCTTCTTATTCTAGCATATATGGTTCATGTCCAGCTATTAGCAAGTGTTACCATGGGTGTGTTGAACAACCAACAGTCTGCCATTGAAGAATCTTGCGTTACTTTCTTCCTCTGATGTATTTTCCAGGAGTCAACCACTGCTTGTGGTGCATGGTGCCAAGGGAGAGGAGAAGACATCGCTACAGGAAGAGGCTGCTCAGTATGACAACATTCGACTGTGCCAGGCTCCGTTAGAAATCACTTATGGCACCCATCACACGTACGTCGATCTAAATTGCTTCGGTTTAAAGAGTTAAGATATTTGTGCATTTACAGGATTTCCGAAGCATTCGTTAACTTTTGTATTGCAGCTTTTTTGTTGTCCATGCGAATATGTAGATCCCGTTGTTTTGTCCCTAATGGCAGCTATTTTAAAACTCTGCTGTTGCCCATACTCTGGTAGTACCAGTCCCTGGACTGGATAAAGGAGGAGGGTAACATCAACGGCCCTGGCAGGTATAAGGTATTGTTAAACACTGAAAACAGCAACAGAGCTATTTATTTTATTTTATTTATTTATTCCGGATATTTCTAAAGCGCCTCTCGAAGTTAACTACTACTCAGAGGCGCTCCCAACTACAGCATTTGATACTGTGCTGGAATTTTCATGCCGAAGCGCCACGAGCAATTGCGAGTGAAGGACTTGCTCAAGGTCTGTACGCAGCGGCTAGAGTGGGATTCGAACCTGCAACCCTCCGGTCACAAGGCGACGACCTTACCACTGAGCCACCATGCCCATTCACATGATCGCCGTGACCTCTTAGTTCCCCATATCAGACTACTCTGGTTCAATCCAGGTCTTTGCTGCATAGGTACCTCGCTCTAGAACTGTCTTCCTCCTCCTGTCCACACCACCATTCTCTCTGGTAGCATTGCTTCTTCCTTTTCTCACCTTAAATCCTGCATTTTCTCGGGGGTCTTGCACTCTGTTAGCGCCTCTGAATGGTCTACACCGTGAGAGGCGCTTTATAAATGTCCATATACAATGCAATACAATTTCATCGTTGTGTGTCGAAGGTTAATACCGTATTAATTTAAAACGTGCCTAGTTTGCTGTTTGTAGCTTAAAAATTCAAAAGGTATTAAGTTTTTAGTGTCTAGTTTGCAGTGTGTGCTGTTAAAAATGTAGTCGGCTCATAGTTTCTAATGTGGTTTTATCGACGTGTTTGGTTTTGTAGGAAGATGATGCTGTTGCTGTATGAGTGCGGTCTGAGGGTTGTTATTCACACAGCGAATCTAATTGAGCGAGACTGGTACCAGAAGTCTCAAGGGTGAGATTGGTGCTCTGCTTGATTTTTGTATTATCTGGTTGGGCCATGGTGGTGAACAGCATATTGTTGTGGTAACCTCAACAGCAGAATACAATACAATACAAGTGTCTCTGAGTAGTTTGTTCTGTGAGAGTGCTATTTAAATTAAGTAATACAATACAACTGAAATTTGATGGCGCCCCTTACAACAAGTGCAAATTGAATCTGGGAAATGTTTGGTTGCCCCCAGGGTGCCTAAACATCCCAATTTACATTTCAGTGTGCTTGATAGTGTAGTGGTTAGCGTGCTGGACTGTTCTGCCCTCGACAGTTCAAATCTCTCTGTCAGGGCAGAAATTTGGTTCAAGATTTCCGCTCCACCTGTGCCTCCTAGCCAACTCAGTTAGCATGAGTTCACTGACTGTACACTGTCGGTGGGAAGAAGAGACGGTGAGGAGAGGACTGGCCTCCCGCCCTCGTATGCCGAGGCTAAGAAAATGAGGTCGCTAACCCTTCCCCCCATGGCTGCCTCACATAAGCCGTGGCTAGCTTAAGGGACTGCTCTTCTTCTAACAGCTGAACCTGCTAACTGGTTGTACCACCATCCCATCGAGCAGTTTGATTAGAGTGTAATGTAATGAACTGGGCATATTCAGTTTTTATGATTTACCACAACATGTAAATTATGTTAATGATTTGGTTTGAAAATTCAATGGTTAAACTAAGTACCAGATAGTAATTGTATTTGAATTTTATGACAGTTGAGTTGTCTAACTGAGTGGATGAGTTTTTGAGCGTCAACTGCTATCCAGTGACTACTCTCTTCAGTTGGTCTTGGTAGGTGCTATGCATTTAGCTGAGCCAAATATCGATTGGTCATTTCACCCTGTTTCTTACTGTCCTCAAAACTGTGTTGTTCGATCATCGTTGGGCTGGAAGTGCTCTGGACTCGTCCTGAGTAGGCATCGTGAAGGGGCGCTATATAAAACTGCTTTAATGATAATTTAGGAATGAAACTCATTTTACCTTTTTTGAAGTATGTACATGAACTTATCCTAAGTAAGGAAGGTGATTGAAGGAATTTTTTTTAGACAGATAAAGTTTGTGATGAACTTCACTGAGCGGTTGTCATAATAAGCCATGGCCACGTGCCCAAAGTTTCCCCTAAGCCGAAAGTTCAGTGTGTGGGTTTCTGCCTTGCTGCATGGAAAGAGTTTTTACCTTATCTACACCATCTTTGTACTTATTTCCACAAGGCAGTTCACTTACTTTCTAGCGCCTCCTTAAGAGTTCTCTGTTTAACCGTGGCTGGACTGGGAGCACCTCTGAGTAAGCTTCTTGAAGAGGCACTATATAAGTTATCAAAATGAATTAATTTAATTATTTGACCATAGCTACAAAACTGCTGTGGCGACATTCAACTTAAAGGGAGCAGTGCGTTTGCTTGAACTGTTTATTACGTTTATGTTGTAGAGTTTGGGTAAGTCCGTTGTTTTCCCGGCTGCCATCAGAAAGTGCTAGTGCTGGAGATTCGGTGACTCACTTCAAGCGAGATCTTCTTGAATATTTGGGTGCTTATCGGCAACGGGCATTGGATGAATGGATGGCAACAATTCGACAGTTTGATATGTCGTCTGCAAAGTTAGTACCGTTCTTTGAGTTTATTGTTTTAGTAACTTGTAGCTATAACAGCTTGTTTAATTTCAATTCAATTCAATTCAACTTTATTAATCCGAATTCAATACAAAAGTACAGTAGGCACCAGTCGGAATGTAACACTTTCCGGATACAATAGGGAAAGCCCAAGAGGGACATAGGTCCCGCTTTATTAGGACTGCCTATTTGTTACATAATAATAAGATGGCACCAAAAAAGAAAAGAAAATGAAAATGATGGGGACAAAACCAGGCCCCGAAAATAATGTCCTTGAGGTATAGTATGAATGAAAAGTAAAGGACAAGTTGAAAATACAAGAAATTGAATTCCTTTAAATGGATACTTAGTGGAATTAACTTAGGAATACTAGTTACTTGCGCGTGTTAATAACTGATCTTTGATCTTTGTTAAATTTTCCATTCCATGCATATTAGTAGTAACCCATTAGATCAATTAGTTCTGTGCATATTAACCTTGAAGGGTTATGGAACATGCTAAATTAGATATATTCACCCTTTCATTTGTTTATTGAACCCAGCATAGCGATAATAATAACCATTTCATACATATATGTTCTGTCTGTAGCTTGGTTAACGATAGTGGCTTTCAGCAGCCCGTGGAAACTTGTTGGTCCCTTCCATATGATTATGCGAGCACACCATGCTTCTTGTGCATTAGACCATCCTTATGGAACAGGATTCTATTAAAAATATGTACTGTTCTGTGACAGACAGCTGAAGAAACATTTTCAAGCCATCTCAAGTCGCACCAATTTAGATTTGCTAGATATCCAGGGTTGGTATCATTGCGAGGGTTCGTAAAAGTCAATGTGTAATTGGCCAAATAAATATATAGAGAGAAATAAAATTTGATTGAAAGAATCATCAAAAATATTTCTTGTACATGTGGTATGTAATTATTTGATGATGCTGTTGTAACAGGTTAATCAATTATTGTGTTTGATATTATATGCTTGTATATATTATTTCATTGTTAGGGATGTTCCAATAATTACCAGGTAAATGTACATGTAACTGTTTTGTTGATAGGGTTGTGCTGATTGGCTCTGTGCCTGGAAGACATATTGGTGAAAAGAAGAGTCACTTCGGTCACCTCAAACTTAGAAAGGTTATTGTAACTATAATTCAATCAATCAATCAATTCTTTTATTGTTCCCATGAAGCAGTTAACAATGGTAATACAGAGTAAATTGCAAATAGTTGAATACTGATAATACAAGCCAGATCATATAGTAAACATGTAAACTGCTAAGGGAGACAAACGGATACCCAAAAGGGACGAAAGTCCCACTAAATGAGGGATACCTGTATACCATGTAAAGCAGTAGGATGATGGTTTATATATACATATAATTTATATATCACCACTTCCAGAAAAAGCTAAACAAGGCTCTGTATGTGCTTGCCTATATGATATTAAATGTCATTAATCATACCCAAGCATACCAGTTCCAAATAAGGATAAATATAAAAATGCAGCAGTAAAAACTATGACGATAAAGTATGGTATTAGATATTTATAGTGCCTATTACATATTATTACTGCTCCCTGTTTAAAAGAGCCCTGTTGAAGTAAGTTAGTGAGTAGTTAATCCAAGTACTTGCCGCCATAGAACTCTTAAGAAGTTTCTTCCCAATTTCAGATGGAAAGTCTAATGGTTAGCATGCCGGACTGTCTACCGAGAGGTCAGGGTTAAGATCCTGCCAGGGTAAACATTTGTGCCAAAATTTATGCTCCACCTGCACCCCCTAGCCAGCTCAGCTGTAATGAGTATACTGATTGCACACTGTCAGTGGGAAGATCATGGTGAGGGAGAGGTCTGGCCACGGCTCTTATATGCCAAGGCTACGAAAATGAAGTTGCTAATGCTTCATACGTTACACTGTCTGTCAGGGTTGGCTTAACCCTCTAACGATGAGCATGTACTAAAATGCATGGAAAACTAATCCCTCTCATCGTTAAAGGTTAAGGTACTGCTCTTATTCTTCAGCAGTATAAATGTAACTACACCAATCCAGGAACAGAACAATTTTGTGCCTTCCGATATATTTTGCCCTTAGTCCTGCTTGTGTATATAGGTATGTATTTATGTATCTGGGATTTGTTGAGCACTTCTTAACAAGGACCCCTCTCAAAAGCGATGTATGGCTGTGCATGTGCCGACAGCCACATGTGTGTTTATGAGCCAGTGTGCCGCAATTGTGTTATGATAACTGCTGTACTCTGGTGGTGCCAGTCCCAAGCCTGGGTTAATGAGGAGGGCAATGCTAATCATCTTCGTTATAAACCAGCGTAATTTTACAGTAACTACCTACCTACTGTGTTATGATGTAAATTGCACTATGTTAGAAGTTCATGGCATTTCTGATAACTTTTGTTTTTTGTCTGCATTTCATGAAGGTTTTGCAAGAGTCAGGACCTGACAGTAAAGCCATATCCGGTTGGCCAGTAATTGGTCAGTTCTCGAGTGTTGGGTCACTTGGAGCATCAAGTGACGTGTGGCTGACCTCGGAGTGGTTGCTCAGTCTTTCTTCGGCTAAGGGATCCAGTAGTGGATTGGCAGAGAAGGCCAAACTCCAGCTGGTAGGTACAAGGAGCTTCGTTGACATGTGCCCACACATTTCCTCTAAGCTGATTGTGCTGCACGGAAAGAATTTTTAAAGGATTTACTTATGTTCAGTAAGGGTTGATGTGAAATATTCAAGAAGAATGATAGAGAACAATGCCTGTTAGCCTAGCATAAACCGTGCTTTGTGAGATATTTGAAAGGTGCTGTAGTAAGGTATGATGGTACTTACATGAATGCATACATGCAATCACTTATATACATACCTACATACTAGCATATAGTTTATATAGTTTAGTATAATCTGACATATACTTACCTTCATGGGCATCCGGAGGGGGAACAAGGGGGCATTTTGCAAAAAAATTAGATCGTTTGATTATTATGATTATTACAACAGTCCCAACAGCCCCCTACACGATTTTCAGTGCGAAAAGACAATTATTTAGGTAAAGTCCTTGACATTATTTATTTTTAAAATTGTCACGTGTTCTGTGTTCATGAATTGCTTATTCTATGCAAAAACATCATTTTGCTTCTCCCTAAAACATTTTGCCCCCTACAAAAATTCCTGTGGGTGCCTATGCTTATCTTGATAAGTTCTGTTCTGCTATTATCACAAGAAGATAAATGGTCCTGGAAAGAGGAAGATAGCTAGAAAAATAAATTTATGGGCAGAGTTTCTCAAATTAGGGTTACTATTTCATGTTTTGGTCGTTTAGACAATTGTCGGCACAGGAAACAAGAGTTGAGCAATAAATGTTGTCCAATTCATTTGATCCATGAATGACAGAAGTGGTTCCAGTTCCTTTTTGATGTTAAATCCCATATGATACAATACCATTCGTGTTGTAAATCTATGCATCACTTTACAGTTTACATTTATGTTGATCCTCTCTCAAATGGCAAGGTATTGTCAGTAGCAATCACTGTCGGTATCAAGAATTTGTGTGTGCTAGACCCATGCTTGGTGAGTTTCATGCAGAAGTATCAAATCTGCATATACTCTTCATATCTTGGCAGTTGCTGAACTTGTCTGCAGCTTTGTACGGATGTATGTTACATGGAAAATCAGCATAGCAGTTGTTTAGGTTGAGTTTTGTTTTTGGAAAGGTCTTTCCATCAAAGGAGAATGTACGGTGCAGCCTTGAAGGTTATCCAGCTGGTGCGTCGATACCATACAGTATTCACACAGCCCGAAGACAGCCGTTCTTCAACTCTTACTTACAGTATGTTTTACCATTTCTAGTGCACTATTATTTTATTTAAAGCCTTGTCTCTCCACCGTTCTCTCTGGTAGCGTTACATCCTCCTTCTCCCATCTTAAAAGGCTTTTCTCTTGGGGTCTTTCACACTGGGAGCGCTTCTGAATGGTTCATGGCTAGAAGCACTTTAGAAACATTAGCAGGAGGTGCCGGCAGTGTGACACACTGGATGCACGTGCATCCACTCTAATATAGCATTCACACAGCTGCACACAAGGATTAGGCATCGCATTAATATTTTGACAATTTCACTGTGTAATTTTGGTTTACCATACAGTTTGTAAATAAATAATATATGATAGCATATGCATGTGTTACACTGTACTTTTATGAGTCACGCTGAGTCATTTTCAGTGTTTGACTACGAGTGGAAGACAGGGGACGAGTGTGGATGGGAGGAGACGGGAGAGGTGTGCGTCCAATTTTTGAAGCCTGGCGGCGCCCCTGAATATTAGAATGCAAATACAATACAATATGTAAGCATAAAACGATGAATAAGAAATGGTTTTATCTTGTTGGTCTTTTTCTTCGACCATGGAAACCATTCGTTTCAGTCATAGCTTTCTGTTGTCAGGTTCAGAAGCACCTCTGAGGTGTTTCTGTCGAAGAGGTGCTTTACAAACTTCTTATTACAATTATTGTCTATTTTATTTTCTAAGAAGTGTGACATGGATGAATTTTTTTACAGTCAGTGGAAGTCCAGCTGTCGAGGGAGAAGTCGTGCATCTCCTCACATCAAGACCTACGCTCGAGCCTCGCCTGATGGGACACGGCTCGGCTGGTGCCTTGTGACAAGGTTCGACTTCAGTCTGTTCTGTTCTTCTTCTCTCTTCAGTCATATTCTTTTGTTTCCTTTTGGGGGATAGATGAATGGTGACACTCTTGCTCGAAGAACATAAGATCTTGAAAGATGCGGTTCGATACCAGTAAGTTCCCTGTTGGTCGACTCAGCCTTCTACTTCGTAGGGGGGGGCTGTAAAATGAGTGGGCGGCTAACAGGCTGCCAAGACGTGTGTTCTATAGATCTTGATAATTATACTGTCATATGTTTCAATGTTACTTACTGTGGTTTGTCAGTGAGCTTGTCATTAAACGAATAAAGTCAAACATGGTACACAATGCGGCACGGTGGTCTTTGTGGTAGTACGTTTTATCTATGATCCGACGACCTGTGGCTTCGATCGTGCTGAGAAGACTCTGTAACAACCCTCAACCTCAGATTCATATTTACTGACCTTGCACATATAGAAGGGCAATAAATAAATGTGAAATTGATATTTATGCCACTTCTGCCTAATTGTAATCTGAAGACCTCTGTCATATTCAGTGTGTGTTTTGTAATGGTCTCTTAACAGGACCAATTAAATTACGTATAGTTTTGCAAATTGTTGTTTTAGTTCTAACATGTCGAAGGCTGCGTGGGGAGCGTTGGAAAAGAACGGAACGCAGGTCTTGATACGTTCCTACGAACTGGGCGTTCTCTTTCTGCCTTGTCATTTTGTAAGTTCAGGCAGATCTTGTAATTTTATCAAGTGTTATTATTATTATTATTATTATTTTTATTATTATTATTACAAACATTTTTAATGCGCGCAATCACACAGTAATGCGAATCAGAGGCGCGGTTAATCAGTCGCCAGGTGAATTGTAGTTAGATATCCAGATGTTTGAAGGCCAATGAGAAATAGTGAGTTTTGAGGTGTTTCTTGAAAGAAAAGGAGTTTGAGCAACCGATAAACATTGGCGGTCAATTCCACTATCATCTCATATTTAGATGATGGCAATAAACAATGATGCACTTCAGTTAATGGTGCTAAGCAGTTATGCTAGACTTGCTCACAGTCCTAACACAACTCCTGTGTCGGTGTGGTTGAATCTGCACACACAGTCACAAGACCGATGCTATGATGTATAATAACATGATGTAGATGCCCTTGACTGAACCGAAGGACTCGACCTTAACACTTTAATGACAAGCTGCGTTGGTTTCCCAGTCGCTTTTAGTGCACTCTTGTCATTAAGTGTTAACGAAGTCATTGTTGTCAATGAAAAAATTGATGTTTGATTCTGGATAAATGATAGTATCATGATGATCAGCCTTTTACTGATCTGTTGAATAGCATCGAGGGTAATATACATGAAAATAATGTACTTTGAAAGAATGTTTTTCTTCACGCCAGGATTTTCCTTTGGCAGATCTGTGTTCGTCACTGGTAAAGTTTGTATATTTCTAGGATATGGATAGTTTTCTGGTTGCTGATCTGACTTCGTATGAGAAACCGGATGAGAGAAAGTCTCCTTTTCCGTTTCCGTTTGATCTTCCACCAACACCTTATGGCAGAGATGGTAAATAACTTGGTTATGTTGATCCTCGAGTCTATGCTTTGTGATTCCTTAGATTTTCTTGTCGGAGCAAGTACTTGTTCGATTCCAGTAATACATGGAAGTTGATGGAACACAATCGCCATGCATACCGAGTATAGAATACAGCTTTGCAAGTAATAATAAGGGTTAACTACGTAAAAATTAACTGTGATTGCAGTAGTTCAACATAACTGGTTTTCATGAGCAGTGCTTAGGTAAAGGTCAACGACAGCGTAATGTTGTGTAATGATGGTCTATCAGTAGCACACTTGGCTTGTAAATGTATTGTATTATATCTAGAAATTTATAAAGTGCCTCTCGTGGAATAACTATTCAGAGGCGCTCTCAGCACAGAAATCCCATGGAAACAAAAATGCCTTTAGGTAACGCGAGACCGATGAGGAAAAGCCAGTCATTAGTTTGGCCCTAAGCAGAGGCGGAAGGTCTTGGCAGATGGTGGGACCCACTATAACAACCACTGATGAACGTGGGTCGAGCCTACTGAAATGACTACATCTACCACTATTGAACGTGGGTCAAGCCTGCTGAAATTTCCCTGGACAAGTTCTTCATCTACAAATGTCTTGGACACCAAAGAGTAGAATTTGGTAACAGCATAAGCTGAGAAGTAAACAGTAAGTAGTTTGATGCACTGGCCCGATGTCCAGGACCTTTATATCATCCATTGCCGGCGTACCACTTTAACAATGAGCTGCATTCGTTTCCCAGTCACTTTTAGTACACTACTGGAAATAAGTGCCTGCCCAACAACGTTCCTCTCCGGGTCATGAGAACTTTACCTTTACTTGTGTAACTTAGCATTTATGTAGCACCAAAGAAACACCTCAGTAGTGCTGTTTCTGTGGTGAGTTGACTATATACCTTAGATCAGTTGTTTCTGTGTTATCTTGCAGATAAGCCGTGGATCTGGGACGTTCCGTATACGGATAAACCTGATAGCAACGGAAACATCTGGTCGCCTTCATAGCTGACCAGAAAATAAATTTTCAGTCATCGGACTATGCCAGTCACTCAGTCATATTCAGCAGATGTACAGATTGTTCGTCAACTCAGAAACGGACCAGCATGGGAAAATACGCACACATACAATAATTTATTTTCGTGTAGTCAGGAAAGCTGACAGTATAACTGAAGTATCTGTTCTCAATTATCTTTCGTAATTATGTGAAATTCATGCAGCACTTATTCACTGAAACTAGTGTTACAACAAGCAAATGCTACAAATATTTAACAGAAGTTTTTGTGTATTTATCTGTAGAAACAGTAGTAAAGCAATGAGTGTTATTGGTGATCTATTACTCAGCTTCAAATGGCCAATGATCCTCGTGAATCCTCCTAAGTCGTTTGCATCTTGTTCGCAAAAACCAATGACAAGCAGGTACACGAAAATGATAAATGATGCAAGGTAGATGATAATTCTGAATCAAAAATCTTCCAAGCACCTGAAATAGGTTTTAAAAACCAGTGTTGAAATAACTGAATTGAATGCAGTTTTCAGAAGCTAGAAGGGATGTTTTGTATTGGCCCAACTCACCATGAATGTAGAATGCACTGATATCCACTGAAGGTCTAGAGTCGCATGAGAAGTACTTGAACAATACAGCTTTTCATGGAGAATGGTAGACCACACGGTGTTTGAGTACATGTACATATATAAAACAAATTTGCAATGAGTTACAAAAGTATAGGAGGTCAGACGTGGGCACGAGTCCTTCCAGCTTCTTACCATTTGGACACGTGGAGTTTATTCTGTGGATTTGTAGAATTTGTCTGATGTTCAACGTAACAATTGAACGACTAACTGCATCATTGGTTCCCAGTCTCTTATGACACTCTTGTCTGTAAAGTGTCAAGTGATGTGCAGCAGGACCAGGATCATTGTGTTGGGTGACTCCTACTTTTCAGGAACTACATGTACTGTATTGTGATTATTCTACTGTATTCTAATGCATTGTATTGTACTGTATTATAATGTAATGTATTGTATTGTACTTTATTATAATGTAATGTATTGTATCGTACTTTATTATAATGTACTGTATTGTACTTTATTATAATGTACTGTATTGTACTTTATTATGATGTACTGTATTGTACTTTGATATATTTGCGCTGTATTGTGTGATATTGACAGGCTTCTACCAAAATGAATATTGAATACTGATGTATATAATGGACGTTATATGCTACACTTGGTCCCTTGAGTTATCAATTACTCTGCGTATTCAGTCTGTGCGGAGCAGTTAACGTTCAAAACAGATTTTTAAAATGGTGATGTAGATATAGAATGGTTTTCACGCTGTTCAGTGCAGAACTCATTCGACTTGTGTCAGTCAAAAGTTAGCGAGTTATTGTTCTCTTGTTGTACGTTTAATTATATTGGGTCATCAGTCATTGTTAAGCATTAACTGCAGTCTCCTATCTGGTTTGTGTCATTGTACGACAGTCTTTCTGCCTGTGTGTGTGTGTAGGTGTGTGTGTGTAGGTGTGTGTGTAGGTGCGTGTGTGTAGGTGTGTAGGTGTGTGTGTGTGTGTGTGTGTGTGTGTGTGTGTGTGTGTGTGTGTGTGTGTGTGTGTGTGTGTGTGTGTGTGTGTGTGTGTGTGTGTGTGTGTGTGTGTGTGTGTAGGTGTGTGTGTGTGTGTGTGTGTGTGTGTGTGTAGGTGTGTGTGTGTAGGTGTGTGCGTGTCAGTCTGTCCGTTTTTTGGACTGTCTGCTTCTTTGTCCTGCTTTCCTACTTTGGCGATATAGCATTACCTTCACTATTAGGCTGAGTTGTGTAACACTTTTTGTTCTATGTTAGGTGTAAATGTATGTCTAACGATAGGACAACTTGATCTTATTACCAAACCTAGTGCCATTGAAGTGGACCTCTGTTCGTACGCTGATCAGGGTCTGTAGCTGATGTAGATGGGCCAGAAATATGAGCCTTTCACACCCTCAGTGTCTCCTACCAAGTGCTGAACCAATACTGCAATATGTCTCAGTTGATAAGGTGATACTTCAGTTTTGAGTGGAAGCCCGTGAGGTGGTGATGAGGAGGAGGATGGAGGACGGGTTGCAGTGATGATGAAGGAACCGAGAATCTTCGGAATTCAGAGGGGAGAATGGGAGATCGTTCCAGAGGCGTGGTGCTGTGTTGGATATGGCTCCGTTGGAGAACGAGATGAGTGGTGACTGGGGGTCGAGAAATACTGAGATAGGAAGATGATTGGGTGGGGCGGGTGCCTGGATGGTGAAGAGGTCACGGAGGTACTTGGGCTGAGAATATTGTAGGGAGTTGTAGGTTAGTCATAGGACTTTGAAGTGGATTCGCTCTGGGATTTTTAGCCAATGGAGTGATTTGAGGACGGGAGTGATATGATGATGTTTGGGCTTTCTAGTGACAGCTCTGGCTAGTGAGTTTTGGATAACTTGCAAACGCTTGATTTGGGTGGATTCAAAGTTGAGGAAGAGGGAATTGCAGTAATCAAGCTTTGAGTGAACAATCGAGGTAGCAGTGGTGGAGGCAGTTTGAAGGTCGAGCATGGGCCGGATGCGTCAGAGGTCACGAATGTGCATGAAGCAGGATCGCGAGAGGTTGAAGACGTGGTTAGATCAGAGGCGTAACTTTGGTCTAGAAAGTGGGGGTACCAAATTTCGCATTGTTTCACCTTCAACACTTAATTAATTATAATGGCGCCCAATGAATCTATATTTGGCGTCATTAATGCGCAATTCCGAATAATGATGATGATGATGATAACAATAAAAATAAATATAATAGGCCATTAATAATGATACTAAGCATAATAATAAATTTAATAACAATATAATAATATAATAATGGCAATAATAATAATAATTTAATTTAAAATTACTAACAATTAATAGACGTTTTCATTATTGAAGCGACGTGTTTCGATCATAATTGAAGTGACGTAACAATAGGCTTTATTCTCTAAATTTAAACAATTACATTTTATAGACTTTCATAATTGAAGTGACGTAACAAAGGCCTTTATTGTCTAAATCTAAAAATTCTAATTACAGACGTGTTTTTCTTAATCGAAATGACGTAGGCCTAGGCTACGTAACAATTGCTATAGTCTTTTATTCTCTAACTTTAAACTTAGTTACAATAGACTTTTTCATAATTTAGGTAATGTAACCAAGGTCTTTATTCTCTAAATCCGAGATTAAAAATAATAGACGTTTTAACAGTTAGAATGAGTCTGAATGACGTAACAATAAACCTCTATTTTCTAAATTTAAAGTTATAATAACAGTTGACTTTTCATAGCTGAAGTGACGTAACAAAGGTCTTTATTCCCTAAATGCAAACGTACAATGACAATACACTTTCGATTACTGAAGTGACGTAACAAAGGCCTATATTGTATAAATCTAAAAATTACTAAATAACGTGTTTCATAATTGAAATGACGTAACAATAGGCATTTATTCTCTAAATGTAAACTTATAATGACAATACACTTATTGATAATTGAAGTGACATATCAAAGGCCTTTATTGTATAAATCTAGAAGTTACTAAATAATGATTGTGTTTCACAATTGAAGTGACGTAACAATTGGCCTTTGAAAATTGAAATTTACAATCAACTTGTGTCATAATTAAATTGACGTAAAAGGGCCTTTATTCTTAAAATTTAAATTTACTAACAAAAAGCGTGTTTCATAATTGGGGGTACTAAATTTCGCATTTTTTTTTATCTTCGCGACTGTTAAATAATTTTAACGGAATCGTTTATGTTGCAAGCACTATATGATTGCCCGTCCTAAGACAGTGCCAAGGTGGTTTGAAAAATCTGAAGATGTGTTATCCAGTGTGCCTGAAATTTGTTATTGCCTGTCCCGAGTTATTATAAAGCAAGTTTTCGTACGTAGGCCCTAGGCCTACGTATAGAATTTTCCATCCCGTATCGCGTTGACCAACGCCAAAGTAAATTTGCTAAAGCACGTTTAAACCCGTTAATTTAAACCCTTTATTTCAAAGTGAAATATCGTTAGTTTAAAAACGGGGAATATAGTTTAGACTTGTTTTATTCAGTCTTGTTGTCAAGACCTTAAACCTCAAGACCAAGACCAAGACTTTGAACCTCGAGACCAAGACCAAGACTTTGAACCTCGAGACCAAGACCAAGACTTTGAACCTCGGGACCAAGACCAAGACTTTGAACCTCAAGACCAAGACCGAGACCAAGACCCAAAAAATCACATTCAGCCCAAGACTTCTTTTTCTTAAAAAATAGTCAAATCGGACTACTCGCTATTTTAATGAAAACGTGAGTCTTTTATTTTATTCAGGCAAATTAACTTTAAATTGAGACTGCAGAAAATTCTGAATTCGTATTTACAAACGTCCTTCATGCACAATGTTAGGCCTATTCCAAATGCCTTTTGTATTTTATAAAAACCAATTCGCTCAGAACTTTCTGACCAAGACGTGCCATGTGGGGCCTCATAAAAATTCCGCCATGTGAAAAAATACGTTCTACAGGGACTGAAGTCACTGGCACGCACTTTTTGAACAATGCCAATCAATATTTTTATTATTGTGCCTTCCTATAGAGGTGGTAGTCTCCGCCTTGCTTCGTGTATAAAAGAAATTGATACCCCCACTTTTTAGACCAAAGTTACGCCCCTGGATTTGAACCCAGATCCCTGGCCATCTGGTTTGACACAGACGCCTCGCTGTGGTCGGTTCAACCTTCTGGAACAAGTTACCCAGCATCTTACGACGTGAGCTTATCGGTCTTTCTTCACCTCTATTCCGCAAGCTCTTGAAAACCATTTTGTTCGATCCTGGTTTGCCGTCGTTAGGTCAAGAGCGCCTCTGGTAAGTTTCTCGTGAAGAGGCGCTATATAAATCCGTGATTACATTAAGTACATTGACACTCCAGCGCATAGGTGTAATTTGTAGGGGTACGAGGGGTACCCGTACCCCCCCCCCACACACACACTTTTTGGTACTGTACCCCCCACTTTTTGAACAGTGCCAATCAATATTTGTTATTGTGCCTTCCCAGAGACCGCAGTCTCGGCTTTGCTTCGCGTATGTAAGAAATTGGTATCCCCTACTTTTTAGACCAAAGTTACGCCTCTGGTCCAGCGTGCAGAATGGCATAGCTTATGGCAGTTGGCCCTATATATACAGGAAGATCTTATATGGTTCGGACCTAGAGCAATCGCAATGAACCGAACGACTCTGGTATTTGCTCATACAAAAACCATGTACATAAAAGAAAAAACGACACCCGTCCACAGAGATTATATTGGAGGTCTTTGGTCGTATATATCATCGACGACATCCAATTCAACTGTCGCGAGTCCCCATTGACGCTTTCATTCGAGACGCAAAGCGAATAGACAGCGCACACAATATGTAATCAGCCAACTTTCGCTGCGAATAATCACCCAATTCCGCAACCGGTTCGCATACATACCGATCTGGCAGTTGAAACGTAATAATGCGATCTGACAGACATGGCCGGCGTTTGGACAGACGTGTGCATATGAATAAAATTCCGCGTCTCCAGACAATATAAACAGCGAGTAGCCCAATGGAGTCGAGCTGGAGCAATCGTAATCGTAATCTCGAGATTTCTACAGCACCCAAAAAAGAAGTCGCGGGAACCAGCTTATTCACAGGCGCCCAGTTAAATCATAATCAATAGGCGAGGCCGGGGGTGAAATCGGTTTCAGGTCAAGATCGAAAGGGGTTAACCAGGAAGACAGGCGGCTAAGGTAGGTGCACGGTGTTTAGGGTTGAAACAGCAAGGGAAGTAAGGGAAGAGGAGGAATCGGAACAGGATTTGTGTAAGAGCAGTGTTTTCAGATTTGCGTGAAAGACGTGGAGAGATAGAAAGTTTTGGTGAGTTCTTAGGATGGATCTGATATTTCTCGTAGTACTGGTGGGGAGTTTGTTCCAGAATGGCTATGCAGCGATTCGCAAAATGTTAGTGATGAGCTGACGGAAGAGCGGAGAAGTGTTAGGCCTACTGTTAGAGCAGAACAGTACGAAGAGTAGCCCAGTGGAGTCGAACTGGAGTAGCCCACATTGTTTGCTCTACCAGTCTGGTGTCAATGTAATGTAAATCTCCGAAATTTCTCAGCAAGAAAGACTGCTCATCGGCGTGATAGCCGGGTTGTTTGGTCGGTTTCGATGACAGGGCAGAATCCGGAGAGGCATAGGCGACGAATTTTGCTTTTGTCTCTGGGTGCCAGTCAGGGGCAGATCCAGAAGGTTTATCAAAGTTTTAAAGGACCAACGGAACTTTTTTAGGAAATCATCTCCGAAAAAAAACTGATGACTTTTTTTAGTCATCCGTGTGTAAACATAAGAAAATTTTAAATGGCCAGGTCTAGTGCATATTTTAAGATAATTCTCTCCTAAAATTTGACGACTTTTTTTTAGGAATTCATCCCCCGAAAAAATGTGGCGATCTTTTTTAAGGAATACCCCAAAAAATTGAATTTAAGGCCGAATTCTTCTGGGTGCCAGGCCCCCACTGAACTTTTTCTCTTGGTGCATTGGCAACCAAGGCCCCCAAGAAGTCGGCGCCTATGCGGAGAGGTCAAGGCGCGGAAGCAGCATGGTGCTACGATGGAAATCGTTTGTGTTGGTGGTTGTCGAGGTGGTGCAGGGGTAGCACCGGAACGCGACGTGTGTAATTCAGAATTTCAGACTGCTATGTCCTGTGTGAGTTTTTTAGTTTCTGTGCACGGAATTGCAAGGTAATGCGGATAAGTAAAAAAGATTTCCAGAATGCATTAATTAATTATCCAGCGCCAGTCGATTTAGTCACGCCTCACAGCACTAATTCCACAATTAATCGCGAATTGGACTTTACGATCTTCAAAGAAGAAACTTCATTTCGATGGTTGAGCGCCTAATGTGTGCACACGGTGGCTATAGACGTTTCGTGTGCAACGATGCGTTAAATCTCGTCAACTCTGTCTTAACCGATAGCAGCCACGCGACGGCTCTGTTAGTTTTGGCAGTTGTATAAATTTTTCGTTGATAGGTCACTGGATAGTTGAAGAAAGGGCGAAATAGAAGGGGTTTGAGCGTGGCAAAGGGTAACAACGGAAATGAGGTGCCAGGAGCGGGAGAAATGGTAACGACGGGATTGCGGGGTAGCAAGAGAGCCGAGAAAGCATTGTGCAATTGTTGTATTGAATTGTAGCATGGGGTATATCAGATGATGTGATAAAAACACAAAAGTCTTTCTAAGTGTATCTTACAAGGAAACATTGCATGGTAGGCTTACTTCTAATCTAGACTAATGACATTTATAGCACTGTTATCGTAATTATACCAACATTCCCACATGGGGAGTTTGGGACCATATAGACAGGAACGTAACAAGCTAAATTGCGCCTGTGCGAAGCGTAAATATACTAATATACGCCCCTCGAAGATCAACTTAACTTATTACGACCAAATTTGAATTTGCACATATTTACTATGTTCAAACGACAATATTTAAATAAGCTATCATGTATTTATCTATTAATATTTCATTAATATTTCATTTGAAATGGATATTACATGCCACGATACAGTTATTAGTTTAATAATTAAATAATTCCTTCTCAAAATTCCCCCTTCTTGAGTTGCGCCCTGTTCCATGACACCGCTGGAAAACCCTCGCTACGGCACTGCATATAAGACCAACTTTCCTCCACGTGGCACCTGTATAATTATAGGCTCATATAAATCCCATCTACAGACATAGTTGATGGTCGCTTAGAACAATCAAAACGTTTATTACACACTGGAAAAACTGATGCCGCCACACTGTCTTATCGTATTCCTCCGCCTCTAGCTTTTGTACTTCCTCCTCTTCCTTCCTCCCGTTCCTTCGTCTCCTTCTCCTCCTTCCGACATTGGCCCTGCTCTTCTTCCATTTAACATGCCCTTTCCATCCCATTCTCTTATTGTATTCTTCCTCTACTCCTCTTTTGTACTTCCTCCTCTTCTGCCACCTACTCCTCCATCCAGAGGTTCAATCCCCGAGGTCATTGGAGCAACCTCCCTCCTCTTCCTCTTCCCTCCCCCGTTAATGATGGCACACACACTGACAGCCCCCACCCTATTTCTTGGATGGAGCATTTGCTCCAAGGTTTCCATGGTGTTGACGCCTCTGCCTCCATCTCCCTTTCCCAAGTGTTACTTTCCAGTCGACTCCATCCCTTTGGGTAACCACTTCGCTCCTCTGATCTTAACACGACTAATACGATGCCGTAACCTCAGCAGCAGCAACTACAGCAGCATCTGTCTCAGGTGTCATCGCCATCGATCAACACTTACCACGGATGCTGGATTCTATTTCGGCCTTTGGAGAACAATTCTTAACTTGGCCAAAGTACACCCAACCATTATATTAAGGAGCTACATAAGCTGTGAGAAAGCTATTACTGTAACGTAATGAAATATAATTTCTATAGCGCACCTATGCAGAGATCTTGCCGAGTCCATATTAGAAATCTATTCACAGATATATATATATATATATATATATAATTATTATTCATGTATATAAATGTTCAAAGTTACAATATATATATATATACATAAATACACAAATAAACATAAATTGTACATACTTATATATGTATATATATATGTATATATATATTTGTGTGTTGTATATAGATATTCAAAGTTGCAATATATATTATACATATTAAATATATTATATATATAAGTATATATATATGTTTGTGTTGTTTATACATATTCAAAGTTGCAATATATATATATATAAGTATATATATATTTTTGTGTTGTATATACATATTCAAAGTTGCAGTATATATAAGTATATATATTTGTGTGTTTGGTTAAGTCATCAGCCAATATAATTGTCATTTCTAAGTCTCTCCTATCGACACCATGCGATGTCCTTTGGCTGGTGACGTGTCACTTGATATTGGATTATTGTTTCCGCCGCTGTCACTCGCTTCGCCCGCTTCACGTAATTAAGAAAACCGCGTCGAGACAGAGGAGGAGAAAGACTAAGAGGAAGAGGAGACGGAGGAAGAAGAAGAGGATCAGGAGGAGGAGGAATAGGAGAATGAGAAGAATGTGGAGTATGGGACATGAGAGGAATGGAAAAGAGAAGGATGAAGCGGCGGAAGAGGTGAAGAATGAGAATGAGGAGGGTAAAAATGGGAGCAGTTGCAGGGTTGAGAAGTAGGAGGAGTAGAAAAAGGGGAGGAAAATGAAGAGGCAAATTAGGAGTAGGTGACGGTGAAGAATGACGAGAGGGGAAGAAGAGGAGGGAGAAAAAGAGGAGAAGGAGCAGGAGAAGGATGAGGAGGAGGAAGAAGTGGAGGAAGAGGAGGAAGGGGCGGAAGAGGAGGAGGAGGAGGAGGAAGTGGAGGAGGAAGAGGAGGAGGTGGAGGAAGAGGAGGAAATGGTGGAAGAGGAGGAGGAGGAGGAAGTGGAGGAAGTGGAGGAAGAGGAGGAAGTGGAGGAAGAGGAGGAATTGGAGGAGGAGGAGGAGGAAGGAGAAGTTTTACAGAAGGAGGAATATGAGAAGGAAGAAGAGGCGTGATGAATTAGATGGATGACGAGAGGACGAATAAACACGATGGCAGCAGTAGCATCAACAACACGTCATCAGTCTGACAACTGTCATGACCTCAGTCAATTTCGAAACATTCGGCGGCATCATCGCATCGGAAAATAGTCGGACAAATTAAAACAGTCAGTAAACAACAAACAACTCCAGAAATGAGCAACAACAACAGCAACAAGACTTTTAGGATGGCTTATTTTATAGATTTAATTCTCCGGCTAGAACACGGGGACCTTAAATGTTCCAAGGCGCAGCGGTATTAAAGGATATTACCTAATAAATCCATTGAAAAAGGAGCAGGGTCGAGGCCATACGGTCGCTATATAGACACGCAGGGGCGTCTATCCCTCTCAAAGTCATTGGAGCAACTTCCCCTTCCCCCTCTTCTTCCCCATCCCCGTTCCTTCCCTCCCCCTAAAATGGTGGCACACACTGACAGATCTCCCCCCCTATTTCTTGGATGGAGCATTTGCTCCAAGGTTTTTATGGTGTAGACGCCCCTGTAAACACGTGTACATTTAGGAGAGTCTGTCGTTTTTACAATACGTCACATTGCTTTACAGTGTAGTGTAACTGTGTAATTAATAAATCTCTTGAATAAATCTCTCGTATGCACTCCTATCCATCTCCTATGATGTGTCATTTAGTTCAATAAAAGGCAGAGTTACATTACATAGCTTTAAATAATACTTCACCATAACATTATCCTACTTTACTGTTAAAGGTTCTTGTTGCTTGCCCGTTTCAATGTGCATTTCTGAACTCTGTAAGGAGGGCAATTTCAGATAACGTTTCTATTGTAAATTACTGTATTACTATTATCAAACGATATAAATACTGTATCGCGTTATTTACAACCCTATTCGTTACATTACATCAAGAAAAGGAGACAGAAAAGACAATCGTAATCGTAAAATACTAATTTCAAAAGCGCCACTCAAACTAAGCTCTGAGCACAAGCTCATTCACGAGCTCTGTGTCGTGTCTAAGTGGCAAAAAAAATAGGGCAAAGACGAGAATGAAAGCACTATGATCAAAGAAACTCGAAAGAACGGAAATAGCGAAATAAAACGAATGAGATCAGCAGTGAGGCATTAACATGAGACCAATGTGTCAACGGGCAGCAAACTTGACTCAACACTGTCAACAGTTGCAATCGAGTACTCGAATCGAATCGAACAACTCCAATCCAATCGAGTAATTATCTCGAATGTAGCAACGTATATATAGTCTTGTCCCATTCTCTCCGCGAATGGACTTCGAAGGCCTTACTTTATAGTCGACGTCTAGCCTACGCGTACGATTTCCTAATTAGATTACAACAACGATTTATGTTTTCTCAGCAATGATTAGACTAATGAATGAGTCGTTTAATCGGAAACATTAAGGCCTTTGCGCGGTTCTTCCAGCGGATGTATACACGCGTAATTCGGTTCTGCGATGACGTCTCGCCTTCGTCTGCTTCCATCCGCCTCAAACCAGCTGAGGTGTCAATCACTGTCTTCACGGTGACGTCAAGTCCCGCCAGCACCTGTTTTTCGATCGTCCTGCGCGAATTAGTTTCATAACGTTCGCCTTTGTTTCTCGCGATTCGATTTCATTGTTGTTGGCGATGGATGCTATTAGTTTTGTTTTGTTGCTTGAGGATTGGGATGATGTTTCGCGTCTAGACTAAAATAGGCAGTTAGTCCTTTTAGGCTTAGAATCGGTTTTAGTCCAATTGTAGACTGTATGTCTCTCTGTTTCTTTCGCTTCTGCGCGTGTATGTTTGTGTGTGTCTACTCTCCTCTCCTTTTTGTGTGTCTACTCTCCTATCCTTTCCTCTCCTTTCCTCTCCTCTCGTCTCCTCTCGTCTACTCTCTTCTTTTCTACTCTCGTCTCGTCTCGTCTCGCCTTTCTACTCTCGTCTCGTCTCCTGTCGGCTCTTCTCCTTGCCTCTACTCTACTCTACTTTACTTTACTCTACTCCCCTCTCCTCTCTTCTACTCCCCTCTCCTCTCTTCTACTCCCCTCTCCTCTCTTCTTCTCTCCTCTCCTCTACTCTCCTTTCCTCTCCTTTTCTTTACTCTGCTCTGCTCTACTCTCCTCTCCTCTACTCTCCGCTCCTCTTCTTTCCTCTCCTATCCTCTACCCTACTCTACTCTCCGCTCCTCTACTCAATTTTCCTCTCCTCTATTCTCCTCTCCTCTCCGCTCCTCTCCTGTACTCTCCTTCCTCTCCTCTTTCCCTCTCACCCTCCTTCCCTCCGACCCTTTCTCTCTACCTGTATAAATCGGTTTGAGATAAATAGAAAAGGATTTTCTGGCAGCTGACTACATTGTTTTTGTTCTTCCATTTCTGAGACATTTTCCTGCCATTATCTTCCAATGATCTATCATTCCCAGCCATGTATGAACATGTTGAAAACTGAAATACTTTGCTGCTAGCCCCTTGATTTTCGGCATTCTCCCTGTCAGGCGGCAATGTCTGACAGCTCAGAATTTGGTCTCTTCCTTTAGAACTTTCTGGGATAAGCTGCGACGCGGATAGACCTGTCACAAAAGACTTAGATGAAATTGTCTCCGCCACGGCTGAGAACCTTCAATTGAAATATCGTCACCATTGTGAAAAACAATACTAGCTCCGGCTGTACTCATTGTCCATCAGTGTTACGCTGTCTTCACCTGTTGTCGGACAAAACAATTTCACTTCCTGTTGCTTTGTTTTTCTGGCATCGTACACCTCAGCCTCTACCGGTTAGCCCGTCTCATATTCGATCGGTACAAGCAGTTTCACTTTCGTTTTCGCTTACACCGTGTCCCCGTTGTAGTCCTTGACGACAGGACAGAGCAGGATCGCTTCCGGTTTCGTGTTCGTCCTTCTGGACGACGAGGACACGACGCACATTGTGAGGAGGTTCTGACGGAACTTGGGACTGGTCAGAACGTAGATGACGAAATTGACAGAGGAGTTGAGAATGGCCAGCATGTCTCCGATGGCCGTGTAGTAGTAGTGCCAGTGGCCGCAGGTGGTCGTCGACTTATCGAGGACTGTCCAGAGGATGTGGTCGATGAAGGTCGGCGTCTGGCAGCAGATGAAGACGCAGACCACGACGACGAGGACAAGGGTGATGTCCTGCTGGTACCCGGCCATCTTCATCTCCGTTCGCTTCCTCGCCTGGATCTTCAGAGCGCGGATGAGGTTGGCGTTGAGGAAGGCGAGCGACAGCAGAGGACCTCCGTGCATGACGAGAAAATAGAGGACATTCGTGTAGAGGATTCTGTAGACCTTGTTGCCGCCGAACGCGCTGATCTCGAAGATCTCCTTCGACGTGTTGTAACCGACACAAACCTCGGCTTTCTCGTACTCAAAGAAACGAGGGATGTTGTAGAGAACAGCGAAGAGCGCTATGTAAATGACGTGTCGTCGCACATTGGAACCGTCGCAGAGCTTATCGGTCTTGAACGGTTTGCAGACGGCCTCGTACCTGTTGAGGGAGACGAGTACGGTCAGACAGATCGTACCCGTGTAGGAGATGAGATAGAACGGCCAGAGGAAAGGCATGATGATGACGTAGAGGTCGCTGTAGCTCTTCAAATACCCGGTGTAGTAGTAGATCGGGGAGAGGGAGTAAAGGGGCGCGGCCGTTATGAGGACGAGGGTGTCGGCAACTGCCAGTGCCTGCAGGAGGAAGGTGGTGACGGAGCGAGCGTTGTCCCTCAGGAGGACGATGAAGGAGATGGCGTTGCCGACGATGCCGAGGCAGCAGGAGATGCCGACGACGATTGTGTAGACGAAGAAGTCGAAGAGAGTGCATTCGTTGCTCAGGTCGAACTTCTTGTAGGAGGACGTGTTGTCGCTCGTGTTTAGGCAGTTGGCCATCGCTGCAACTGGCTCTCTGTATCTGTCTGTGTCTGTCTTTGTGTGTGTTTCTCTGTGTCTGTCTCTGTGTACGTCTCTCTTTGTCTCTTCTGTGTATGTCTATGTGTCTGTCTCTGTCTCTGTCTGTCTGTCTGTCTGTCTGTCTGTCTGTCTGTCTGTCTGTCTGTCTGTCTGTCTCTCTCTCTCTCTCTCTCTCTCTCTCTCTCTCTCTCTCTCTCTCTCTCTCTCTCTCTCTCTCTCTCTCTCTGATCGAAAAGGAAGGTACTGTTGTTGAGGGCGATGACGAAGACAATGATGTGTTTTGTTGGCGTTAATGGCGATGATGACAAAAACTATTGTTTCCAAGAATGACGTGGGATAATTTCAGCTACTGATGACCTGATCTCATCCAGTGACTCCCATAGAGATGACGATGTTGACGTCAATATTGTCGCAGCTGATGATGACGCTGAAGTTGACACTCGATGAGTCACAGTGACGAAATCATCGTCATTGATGTCGGCAGAGTTGGCGAATCAAGTTAAGTTCCGAATAAAGTCTTTTTCTTGCGAACAACTGTCACCCTGAAAAAGACCCAAAGACAAAGGCTCTACTAAAACTGAACACTAGGGCGCCATCGATTCAAACTATGCGGATAAAATCACACTGAAAGAAAGCGTTCAGAATAAACAAAGATATGCACAACTTTCTGCTGGAGTTTGAATTTGAACTCAAGTTTTTTTTATTGAACACCGTATAACAATCAGTATGTAAGTGGGATACGGTAGCCGATTGCTTAGAGCGCTCGTCTTGTGGCGCAGAGAGCACATGTTCGAGCCTCTGATATATTAATCAGTGATGGGCAATAGTTAACTTAAAAGTTGCTAACTTTTAGTTTAACTAAAAAATTTAGTTAAGGAAGAAGTTTAACTAAAAAATAGTTTAGTTAAAACCATAGTTTAACTAAAAAAATTTTGTTGCTAACTAAAAAGTTTAACTTAAAAAATCAGCAATATGCAACTATTTTTCCACAGTGAACATTGAACACTGTCAACAAAAAACATTTTAACACTGCATGCTTTTAGCATTAACAGCCTGTGCTTTCAAATTCATACACTACTTACAGTACACATGTAACTGTATACCAGAACAGTACTCATTGCATAGTTTGAAGGTGAAATTGTCATTGACGCTTTGCATTATTACAGTTCACTTAACGTCTTTTATTGTGAAAATGTTTGTCGTAAAAAGTTGGAAAAAACTTGGAAAAAGTTTAACTACTTTGTTTAGTTTAGTTAACTAATTTCCAAAATCAGTTGCCAACTTTAGTTAAACTAGTTTTTTTAGTTGGAAAATAGTTTTAGTTTAACTAAAAAAATAGTTTAGTGCCCATCACTGATATTAATGCCACATACCTGTTCTATTTTAAGTATTACATTGATTATTAACAATAGGCCTGTATGCATCTGATACATTGGTAACGCATGTTTTCTCTTTGCAGGCATAGGGCCTACACCTAACATATTGCATTCTTAAGGAAATCCTCCGAGACAATGAACATTTTATTGTTCCATGCAGGGCTTTTTTCAGCCGGAACGAGCCGGAACGGCGTTCCGGCACCTTTTTTCAGCTACTAAAAATATTTTTTTTATTTTATTAATAAAAACAACAATTTTGTTATTATAATTTAATTTCAGTGTTTTTGAATTGTTTTCAGTGTTTATTCAGACCCTACCCACACCCAATCCCGTTTTTCTCGTGATTTTAGCCCACCCATAAATGTTGCGTTCCGGAACCTATTGTTCCGTTCCGGAACCTTTTTTCTAGAAGAAAAGCACTGGAAGTTCAACTTCCATGTAAATCAGCTTGTCTCAATGATTAATTTCTTTTATCACCAATATTATTGTAAAATCAAACTGTTGTTTGAGCCAAGACCTACAATCAAAGTGGACGTATTTCAGTCCACCTGCAGACGAGGATGGGGTGGGAGCGATTCTACAGGCGCTACACAAACTCGTTTCATCCATGCTGCCCTTCTTCCCACTCCGTTTCACCAAACCTGGAGGTGCGATGGCGAGTAAGACCGCGTAATGACAAACAACAGCAACCTTGTTTTTACAATGAGGAAAAGGTTCTTTATGAATTGGCTGTTACAGGCTTGACCTCACATCGGCACTTCCGTTTTAAGGTGTTGCCAGTCCGTGACTGGACAAAGGAGGAGGGCGACTCTATTTATCTTTATTACGACGTATAATACCGTCGTAAAACAGCAATTATACACACAATGGGTTTCCTTTCGTCATAACGAGAAGTAGGGTCTTAAGAGATTTCTGAAGGCGCTACATCAGTGTGCTGGTAAGTAAGTAGTATCGTTCATATCCTCAGAAAGAGGCAAAAACTGTCGTCAATGACTGATGACCGCAACAATTACTTCTCCAGAATGTTTGGTAGAATTGGTTGAAGAAGAGGAGGAGCAGTCCCGTAAGCAACACTGCAGGCACAGGCACCCATCAATCAATCAATCATCAATCAATCAATCATCAATCAATCAATCATCAATCAATCAATCAATCAATCAATCAGTCAATCAATCAATCACTCAATCAATCAATCAGTCAGTCAGTCAATCAATCAATTTATATAGCGCCCCTTAAAGCCAGACGGAAAAGATCTGTCTTCAACAGCTGATAGAACGGAGAGGAGCGGACCCTGCATGGGGAAAAGATGGATCTCCAGGGGAAGCCCGTTCCATTTCGTTGAACCCATCACTGAAAATCACCGGCGCTGTATAATTGCTGTGCGAGCATAAGGAACAGCCAGGTCACCGTGGGCAGCGGAGCGAAGACGGCGACCATTGTGAGGAGAGACAGAACAGCAGAGCTCTTGAAGATAGATATACGCGCATCGTACAAGACCAGACCAGAGAGGAAAATCCTAAAAGAGATGCGTTGGGGGAAATGGAGCCAGTGTAGAACCTCCCGCATGAAGTGAGAACCTCGATCGGATCCGAAACGCAGCCGCACCTGTATCATATGGGTGTTGTACCCATGGGTATAAAGTGTCATGCGACTTCATTTTCTTAGCTCTGCTATATATAAGGACGAGCGGCCAGTCCTCTCCCTCGCCATCTCATCTTCCCACCGACAGTGTACAGTCAGTGTACGTAATGAGTATGTGCTGATTGAACTGATTTTGCTAGGGGGCGCAGGTGGAACGGACGTTGCGAAACAGAGTTCTGCTCTTGCGGGGAGTTGAACCCCGAACCCTCGACGATTGACACTCCAGCAGTCTTTAGCCACTAGAACATCAATTTGTAAAAAGATAATTGCACGCCTCGACTTGGCTTCTTATCATGAGACAGCCGGTGGGACGCATTGATTTAGTATAGATACGTATGCTATATTAAATATTATATGTATATATATATTTAATATATATGTGCGTATTAATTAATTAATCACTAACTTCTATCGGGCGGGTGTCTATAGTGCACAAGGCATCAACTGATGGCGCACCAAAACTAGGCCGTAAACAGATCAATATCCAGAAGATAACGTCGGCTGAGAGATAGAGAGAGAGAGAGAGAGAGAGAGAGAGAGAGAGAGAGAGAGAGAGAGAGAGAGAGAGAGAGAGAGAGAGAGAGAGAGAGAGAGAGAGAGAGAGAGAGAGAGAGAGAGAGAGAGAGAGAGAGAGAGAGAGAGAGAGAGAGAGAGAGAGGCAGTCTAGGGTGGTTAAGCAATTTATATAAATATTTATATAAATGTATAGGGGGCCTATATAATATGCCTACACACATACACACAAACACAATTATGTTACAGTAATCTAAAAAGTAGCTATATCAATAAATAAGCAAGGTCAAAATGCAATACAATTTATAGACCTGAGTACGACAGGTCTAGAAATTCCAGTAGAATAATCTATTACAATTAATTATATTATAGAGCCATTTGCGCTGTCTATCTGGTTAGCAGAAACTGCGCAGCTGTGAGTTATTACCGTTGTCTGTTACACCGTGGGCGGCAAATTGCGAAGGGAGTGGTTGTGCCGCGTTTGGAAAACATCGGTGGTCGAAAAGATTTGACTTATGAGTTCAACTGTGGCGTAAATATTTCGTCGTGCCAGATGATCAGAGTTTTCCCACATGTATTCTGATGTTTTCTACCGTACAATGAGAGTTTTTCCACTTTATTCCGAGGTATCGTAGATCATTCGGAGTTTTCCCATCATATTCGGAGTTTTTCTATCTTAATCGAGTCTCACTTGATTTAGCTCCCTTGTGAGGTTCTCAGAAGTCCCTTTACAGGTATCCATACAAAAAATTATATTTCCATACATATATGCGTACATTCCGAGGTTTTCTAGCTTAGAGACATTTTTCCAACCTTATTCAGACTTTTCCAAACGTTTTCGGAGTTTTCAAACTTTATTCGGAATATCTCCATCTTTTTCGCAGTTTTCCACTTATTCTGAATCTTGAAAAAGATGTCCTGGCGTTCGCTCACGGTCCATGTTGTTCGCTCCACCATGAACATCCAGCGCCATGGTTCTTTACGCTCTTCTAAGCAGGCAGAGCTTCTGGTTACCCGCGCCCTAAGGCAGCGCGCTCTTTCCATCGTTGGGTATGCAATCCGGAATTGGCTCCCTGTGGCGCTTCGCTTGGTCCCAAGTACCCATACCGCCACATTTTACTGAAATCTCAAGACTGTACTTTTCAGTCAGGGTTGGGTCTGGAGTTTTTCTGAGTAGATAACATTGCAGAGGCGCTATATAAATTCTCCATGTGAATGAATGAATAAATGATTACTAAGGTCCTGTGTCCCTATCAATAGAATGATCCTTCTCTCTATAGACGCATGCATGCCTGCCTGCCTGTGTGTGTGTGTAGGTGTGTTTGTATGTGTGTGTGTGTGTGTGTGAGTGTGTGTGTGTGTGTATGTGCGTGTGTGTGTGTGTGTGCGTGCGTGCGTGCGTGCTTGCGTGCGTGCTTGCGTGCGTGCGTGTGTGTGTGTGTGTGTGTGTGTGCGTGCGTGTGTGTGTGTGTGTGTGCGAGTGTGTGTGTGTATGCGAATACTATAGAAAGAGGTGTGAAAGTAACTTCTTAATAAGTAACTTCTATTGTGCGGATGTCTAATGCACGAGGCATCGACAGATGGCGCACCAAAACTAGGCTTTTTTTCTTCACGGAGTTCTTCACCTTTTTCTTTCCCACCTTTTCCCTGTCTTTTCCATACTATTCGCTTTGTCGTGTGTTTTTGTGTGATAAAAAGATGCTTGCAGACGAATGTGACAGGATTTAATCAAACTGATCCGTAATTATGAATCAAATTAAAAGCTCGAGCACAAAAATATTCCTGAGTTTGCGATTTCGATGAGGCTATAAATCATACAAACTATAATATGCTGAATAAACAATTGAAATGGGGACATAACGTCAACTGGACTAACACTAAACGGACCAATAAACTTGACAAATGATTCAATGACCGAGGACAATTGAGATCATATATTTGTACTCATCGCCGTCAAATGGCTGGCGTCAGGAACTGATGATAATGATGATGATAGTCATATTCTATAACTGATTCTCAACGCGTTGAGGCCCGAGCAATTCATTCTATCAGAGACTATTCATTCTATCGGAAACCATTCGTTTTATAGGAGGCTATTCATTCCATAGAATGCTATTAATTCTATAGGATGTTATTCATTCTATAGGGGGCTATCAATTCTATCAGAAACAATTCATTCTATCGGATGCTATTCATTATATCGGAAACTATTCGTTTTATAGGAGGCTATTCATTCTATAGAATGCTATTCATTCTATCGGAGGCTATTCATTATATAGAAGGCTATTCATTCTATCGGAAACTATTCATTCAATCCGAGACTATTCATTTTATCGAATGCTATTCATTCTTTCTGAGGCTATTCATTCTATCGGAGACTATTCATTCTATCGGAGGCAGTGCTCGAAATGGACCGGAACGCACCGGAACGCCGTTCCGGTTCGTCAGCGTTCCGTTCCGGTTCGTCAAATGAATTATTGTGGAAAATACTATGAAACCTTTATCATCCCAGATACTGAAATTGTTATGCGATCACTTCTAACTTTAGTTATGATGCAGTTTACAACCTATATAAAGGCAATCATTCACAAAAATAATTACTTTTCAGTTCATTTCAGAATTTTGCATATGTTCCCAAAGTGGAACGTTGGGTCACTTTGACTATCATAAGCACCATGCATTAGTAAAAATTTAACTTTTTCAAAATAATTCAGATATGCAGTTTCCAAAAGTTGCGATTCACAAATATTAAATTTCATTTAACTAAAACAGTTTCAGGAGAATTAGACACTGAAAAGTCGACAGTGTTCCTTGGTATGGTATGTTTCAAAGCACATTTCGTGGAGACGCTTTTCGCATTTTCACACATCTTCCTAGTGTTGCTGCGGCAGTAGGGGCAGCTGCCTTGTGCTGTGGACTAAATGACATGGTTAAGTCCATCATATCGGAGCAACGCAGGCACCAGTGCTGTTGGACCACCCAGTCGTTGACGCGGCCCACCCTTCAGAAGGTCGCAAACCACGTCGCGTCAAAACAGAGGTCTTGCATGGCCTCTCGTGTTGGCTGGGCTTCGGTCGACAGACCAGCCACAGCGCCATCAGCGATCTTATTCACCGCAGTCTAAATACAGCGGGTACCCCGGCGATCAAGGAGCCACCGGGCATGACCAAGTCCAAAGGGAAGAGACTGGACGGTGAGACTCTAATCCCTTGGAGTGGCAGACGCCCTCTGACATTGGACGCGACCGTGGTAGATACGGTGGCCGCATCATATCTCCCTGAGACAGCGGTCGCGGCCAGGGGCGCAGCGGAGAAGGCGGCCACAAGGAAGCACACGAAATATTCAGAACTCCAGATGAGATATACCTTCATGCTGATCGCCGTGGAGACACTGGGGCCCACTAATGGAAAAGGTCTCGCCTTCGTTTCTGAAATCGGCCTTCGGTTGACGTGAGCCCCTGGCGACGCCCGCGAGACAGAATTCCTCTTCCAGAGCATGTCGATAACATTTAAGTATTTCAATGCAGTCGCATACCAGGGCACCATGTCGAGGCTGCCCGGGATCGAGAAACGGCAGGCCTATCCAAGCTGCACCTAACTATACGTCGTGATGACACCAGAAATAGATTTTATTACAAAGATAATTATATCCAGGGCTGTAGTCGAGGGTATATGCGGGTATACAACATGTACTCAACTCTAGAGACCAAATAGTCCTACTCACCTCACAAAAATATTTGTACAAACCTCTAATTTGTTTCGGAAAACTAACCAGTAGCGTGTACTCACCTCTAATTTGTTTCGGAAAACTAACGGGTAGGCCATCATAATAATAATAGTAATAATAATAATAATAATAATAGGCCTAATAATAATAATAATAATAATAATAATAATAATAATAATCAATATCACATTCAATGTAGCCTATTTGTGGAGTAACAAAGGCAATTTTCAGTATCAACGCACAATAGTGGTACGTGTAAGGACAGTGACCCAACGTTCCCAAAGTGGAACACATATAAAATCAGCTACGTTGCTCAGGCACAAAGCGCTACCACTGAAAAATTTGACCATACACAGACAAAATAAACACAGTTCGTTTAAAATGTACAATAAAAACAATTAATTGTCACATACTTGTAACATACAGTTATTTTCAATATTTAGAAGCAAAAATGTCAATTTTTTTCCAATTTGCATCTCAATTTTAATTATAAATTACCAAATCAGACTCGTTATCAAAGTAAATAAACACTCCTCCATCGTCGATCAAGCCAATAAATATTTATGAGATGACTTATAGCCTGTTTCACTATCCCCCCAGAAGTTTTAATAAGGTGTTCCACTTTGGGAACGTTGGGTCAAAAAAGGTTAAATTAACGTGAATGCTCCCATATCTTTGACTAGCGTTCCGTTTCGTAAAATTTCCATTTCGAGCACTGATCGGAGGCCATCCATACTACAAAAGAGATGATTGGTCGATATATGCAAACACCTATAGCCATCCGGCAACTGTTAATTTCCAAAAGAAAGCAATTCACAATACATGTATTAGAAGAGCGCTACACAAATTCTCTGAAAGAACGAATGATCAAAGGAGCAAATAAACGAACGCGCGAAAGAACAAGCAACAAAAGAATGAACGAACGAACGAAAGCATTCGTATACGCTCATTTATTCCGAGATCACCTACCTCGTCCTCCCCCACAGCCTAGACGAGCACCTCAAATAGCACAACCCGCTGGTGTAACACGAAACGAACCGAAACCCCGTTCGGCAAAGCCAGCAGTTCTCGCGTCATTGGCGAGACCTGGCGCGAGATATTCCGTCGAAAAAGCAATCTACTCGCGCGAGAATTCCTGTTTCCGGTTGGAGTCCCAGAATCTCCAGCAGCATTGTTTCTTTCCAGTGGCTTCTGATGAGAAATTGTGAGTGTGCCTAGCGTCGACTAATTTCGTCGATGCTTTTCTACGTGATAAAAAGACATCGGACCAAGGCGTCTCGTGCGATGTTCCCCTCTGAGATAGGGTTTCGATTAGCTGCTCCGAGTCTTTATAGTCGACATGGGGAGCCAGTGTATAGGGTTTCGTCTGACGTGCATCATGCTCCGCCGGACCTTGGGGCTGAGCGGAGAAGAAGGAAATTATCTCCGCATATAAGCAACTTCATCTCGTCTTAGAGGACTTAATGAATCAGTGAATTGGAGACATGCTAGCGAATACACTGACAGAAGGACACGCAGCGAGAAAGGATAGAGAAACTACTACATATAGACATATATATATATATAGACAGACAGATAGACAGACACACAGACAGACAGATAGACAGACACACAGACAGACAGACAGATAGACAGATAGACAGATAGACAGACAGACAGATAGACAGACAGATAGACAGACAGACAGATAGACAGAAGTATAGACAGCCATACATACAGACAGACAGACAGACAGACAGACAGATAGACAGACAGATATACATACAGACACACACAGAGATACTCACCGATAGACACAAAGACAGACAGATGCAAAGAGACACAGACACACACGTACACGGACAGAAACAGGAGCAGTGAGAAAAGTAGTAGAAGGGAAGCGGAGACCGATCCAGGCGTCAACTCTCCAAGGAAATTGATTTTATGTCAACTACAAATGATAATTTATTCGCCAGGAATTTCTTAGTCTCAACCTCCAACCCAGGGACCAGCGACGAGGGAAGAGTTGGAGATGGTGGGGGAGAGAGAGAGAACGGCAAAGAGAATAGGAACGGGGAAGAGGAACAGGAGGAGATGCGAAACACAATTCGCCTCTCAATATTCAACCAACCTGCGTCAAAGAAGGATAGTACTAGGGAGAAATCCATAAACCACCTGAAATAATGCAGTACAATTCAGTCAAATAAATAATGTAAGGCCCATGTGCAACGAAATCCAGTGAAATTCAATGAAATTCGATAAAAATCCAGTAAAATCTGACAAAAACCAGTTAAATCTAATAAAATTTCAATAAAATCCAGTGAAATTCAATGAAATTCAATAAAAATCCAGGAATAATCCGACAAAATCCAGTTAAATCCAATAAAATTTCAATAAAATCCAGTAAAATCCAATAAAATTTCAATAAAATCCAGTAAAATCCAGAAAAATCTAGTTAAATCCTATAATTTTTTTTTCAAATCCAGAAAAAAACGGAAAAATACATAGTGAAATTTTAAAAAATTTAATGAAATACAATAAAATCCAGAAAAATCCAGTAAAATCCAATAAAAATTCAATAAAATGTAGTAAATTCCGATAAAATACAGTTAATGCAGTTATATCCAATAAAAATTCAATAAAAATTCAGTTAAATCCAGTAAAAGTTAAATCCGATACAAAATCCAGTGTGGAGTGACAGAGACCTGCACTTGCTGAATGGCAAAAGATTAGTTATAGAATGTAGACACCCAGTATCGCGTTCTAAGCAGCGTGGTGACCTAATTCAAGTCTGCACAGGCGTAACTTTGGCCTCGAAAAATGGGTGAACGGACCAAATTTCACATCGTTTCCCCTTCACAACTGTTAAATAATTATGACGGAACCGTTTATGTCCCATGCCTAATAATAGCAACAACAACGATGATGATGATGATGATGATAATGATGATGATGATGATGATGATGATGATGATGATGATGATGATGATGATGATGATGATGATGATGATGATGATGATGATGATGACGATGATGACAATAATGCTCGGTAATTGTTTGAGTCCCGAGGGCTCAAATGAAAGTTTCTTTCCGAGAAAATAATAATGGGAATTGTTTCTTCTGGGTAAGAAAAGTGGGGTCACGTAGCCTCCACTCTAAAAAGTGGGATACGGGTACCCCTCCTATACCCCCAAAAATTACACCTATGCGAGTCTGAACGGAACCGTTATTTCGGTGCTTCGATCTAACTCGGGTGGCTGAGGGCGCGTGATATAGCGATTGACGGATATCATACATGCATGAAGAGGTGCTATATAAATGCTCGATTGAATGAATGAATGAAACGAATGTGATTGGCATCAGTTCGATTCGGGTGTCAGTAAAAGGGAAGATTGGTCACTCGCAGAAGCTTTTACAGAGTTGTCACATTTACAGAGTTACAGAATGGCAACTAACTTCTTGTTTATTTGCGTCTATTCTCCAAAGGCCATTGACGAATGCCCCTAAGGCTCATTACCCTTAAGACCTACGACGCTTTCCATAAGACCAATAGCGAATCCCCCAATGGCCAGTGATGTATATATATGGTGGCATATGGCCCTAATAAATGATGCACTCAGCCAGCAATGCATGCATGCACACATACATACATGCCTACATACATACATACATACATACATACATACATACATACATACATACATACATACATACATACATACATACATACATACATACATACATACATACATACATACATACATACATACATACATACATTGTGGGAATTGTAGAAAAAAGACTAAGGGTTGAACATTTTATCCGTATTTTACAAACTGAAGTCAACGAAATTTGAAAGCAGCTGATCACAATGCTAGCAGTTTTTCCAAGTCAGACTCAAATCAAAATCCATTCCTTTTATGAGAAAATTCAAAAATGCATACATGATACACCATTGATATTTCTTCTCTTTGTCAGAGACTCAGAGTCAACTAAATGCTAAATCACACTAGCACAACTGACGGGTTTGCAAACGACCCCCTGGGGTGTGCAATGAAGACTTAACTGTGGGGGTCCTAAGAAAGACTAGGGGGTTGAACCCCCAATCCCTGACAATTCCCACCCTACATGCATACACACATACATACATACGAACATACATACACATTCCTAACTTATTCGGAAATTTCCCATCTTATTCGGAGTTTTCACACCTTATTTGCAGTCTTGAACATAGGCCTACCTACATACATACATTCATACATACATACGACATAAATAAGTACATCGGGGCCTACCATGCACACACATACAATACATGCAAACAAACGCCCACATGCATAAGAGCTCTAGTCATGAGTGCTATGCTTTTAGTGGTCGGAAGTGGGTATTCTCTTGTGTCAACCAGACCCATCAAACGATGCTGACCCTGCTGCCTTCGGTGCAGCACGGATAGGGACTATATAGAAAGGGAGTGTCTGGACTGGATCACGTCACTCGGTCACGCATTCGATTATACATGCGTGACAGTCTCCACTGACCGCAGGCACAGGTAACTCCCTCGACGTTTAGAGTTCTTGCATCAGATCCGGTGGAACGTGGTCCACTTACCCCACCCTCTGACTGCGGAACCGTAACGTGGTCCACTTACCCCACCCTCTGACTGCGGAACCTTACCCACAACTTTTTCATATCCTGAATTAACAATATCCTAAACAAATTTAATAAGAGCCTGACATTCTGCAGTGACTTCATACTCTTAACGAAACAGTTATATACACAGTGTGAGAATTGTAGACAAAAGACTGGTGGGTAAGACTTTGGTTTTGATCCATGTGGAGTTGAATATTTTATCCGTATTTTGCAAACTGGTTATATTGCCAAAGGTTACATCACAAAAGATTACATTTCCTCACTCATACATTACTAGAGATTACATTTCGTCACTCTTACATTACAAGAGATTACATTGCCAAAGATTACATTTCCTGACTGCTACATTACCAAAGATTGCAACACCAAAGAATACATTTCCTCACTGCTACATTACCAAAGATTACATTTACTCACTATTACATCACCAAAGATTAAATTCCCTCACTCTCACATTGCCAAAGATTACATTACCAAAGATTACGTTACCTCGACCTTACATTTCCAAAGTATTACCTTACCCAATAATAATAGGACGTAGTTTACTGGATGAATTAATCGGTTCCTTGGTTCTGCAACCTCTGTCCCCGGTGCATACTTTGTGACACGTGTGGGATGCTATGGTTGTCGATCACGTCTTTTTTATGCTCCTGTTTCGAAGTCGCAGTGAATCGCCCTCCCCACCCCCCCCCACACCCCGCCTCCCACTGTTGAAGCGACCGTTTGAAATGCCAGCAGATTGCAACGATGAGTTATGTGCGTGTCCTTGAGTCCCTGTGCGTGAACGCGTGCCTATGTGTGCCTATGTCTGTGTCTCCCTCTCTATACCCTTTATCGCTTTAATTGCCCTTCTGTCCTCGGATGCACTTGATGATAGTCATGACATTTATCCCACGCGTAATTACCGACGACAGAAGCCACTTCGATTATATATGTATATATGTATATCTGTTACAGGCAATTCGTAAAACCGGGGATTTTGTAAAATGCCTGAAATTTTTAGGCAATTTGTAAAATCCCTGATTCACTCAGGCACTTAACAAAATCCCTGAAAAAACCAGGGATTTTGTAAAATCCCTGAAATCAGACGACGAAAATTTGACAGATTGCCTGAAATGAAAATGACGAACATAATCGAAATTTATTATGCAAACAAACCCTATTTTCAAAGGTCTATCATTTTTAGATGGTAGTTTATTAAAAGTTCAGTTCTCAAGTTGTAAAACCAGAGATTTTGTGAAATGCCTGAATGTTTATTATGCAAACAAGTCATATTTTAAAAGGATTAACATTTTTAGATGGTATTTTATTTTAAGTTCAGTTCTTGAAAGCTACAGCAGTTTTCTGTTTTCACACGACATACTCGAATGACATCGACTGTTGCACTTGATTTATTAATATTTAATTGACAGATTAATTTTAGAACTGACCTAACCAAAGGAAAACCAGAAATGAAATAGTGCCGGTGTCACGAAATAGAGTATTCCCCAAACATGCGTATCCCCTTAGCGAAATGGAGTATTCGGTTTAGTTTGCATTTTTGGCGGTTTCTAAGTGTATTCAGTCGTACTGTTTGGATTTATTGCACACATAAACTTTTTGAATTGCGTATCTTTAGTTTGTACGTCGACCTGAAATCAATTTACTTTGTTTATGGTGATTTTGACTGGAATTTCGTCGAGGCTATCGTGATGCGTATGACGAGGGGGGATAGAATGGTTCATCCCACCGGATACTCTAAACCGGTTTATTCCATCCGGGGGGATACGCTTTAGGGAGGATAGAATATCTCGGGACACCTGCTGCGTTTTAATTTGCAAATTAGCAAGGGTAGGGCCTACTCGTCTGACCACAGTCTCAATCTCAGCCAGTCGTAGATATTTCGGTCAACTTCTAATTGCTGCCACGGCACATCAAAGAATTAAAAGGAAATAGATAATCAAAGTTCACTGGGCGCTGCAAGACAAATATGTGTAAATTTTTAAAGGAAAGGTGAAGTTGTCGAGCGGTATTAATTAATTTGTGAGGTATCAATAACTTCGATTATCCTGCAACTTAAAAGTTCACTGAACGCTGCAAGACAAGTAGGTGCAAATTTTTCAAAGGGAAAGCGAAGTTGTCGAGCCGGTTTAACACCGGATTGGCTCGACAATTTCACTTTCTCATGAAAACTTAATCTGTCAATTAAAAATTAATAAGTCAAGTGTAACAGTCGATGTCATTCTAGTATATCGTGTGAAAACAGAAAAACTGCTTTTCAGAACTGAACTTAAAATATATGTTCATACCATGTACAAATGTTAATCCTTTAAAAATAAGGCTTGTGTGCATAATAAACTTTCAGGCATTTTACAAAATCCCTGGTTTTACAACTTGAGAACTGGACTTTAAATAAAATACCATCTAAAAATGAAAAACCTTTGAAAATAGGGCTTATTTCCATATAGGCCTAAACTTCGATATGATCGTCATTTTCATTTCAGGCAATCTGTCAAATTTTCGTCTTCTGATTTCAAGGATTTTACAAAATCCCTGTTTTTTTCAGGGATTTTGTAAAGTGCCTGAGTGAATCAGGGATTTTACAAATTGCCTAAACATTTCAGGCATTTTACAAAATCCCTGGTTTTACGAATTCCCTGTAACATATATATTATATATATATATATATATATTTCGTGTATATATGTGTGTATATATACACATATATACACTTAGTTATATAAATATAAATATATATATATATATATTTACGTGAATTATCACCTATAGAATAGGGCGACAGACTGCATAGGAACGGTAGGCCCTATAAACCGCACTTGATTGAATAATGAAAGACAATCATGTGTTAAGCGTAGGACCCGAAGAAAAGTAGTGGAGAGCAAGAACTAATATCGAAACAGCAGAGACAAGAATTATCCTGAAACCTCACTGAGAATGGTCGATGGGTAGTTTCAAGGGTCCAGGGCCGATTGGTCAGAACACTCGCCCTGTAACACGGAGCGTAGTACTACTGTACTGGTTCGTACCTCCACCGAGGCGGTCACTCTATACTATAGGTACCTTGAGCAAGACCTTCACGGCTCACGCACATTTGCACAGCGCCATTGCTGCTCTATCGTATGGTCATGCGTTTATAATGGTTTATTACTGAACTTTGGAAGAAGGGCCACATCAAAAACAATGTTTTTAAAGGTATCGGAAGAATGTACTTTATTGAAAGCAAAAGTAAATCCAACTTTACGTACTTAAGTAAACGTAAAAATGCTCATCACAAATTTTACTTCTGCAAAAGTAAAAAAGTATTCTTCCAAATAATACTTTAAAAGTAAAAAGTAAGAGTTCCGAGTCTTGGCAACAACGGTGGCGCATATTTTATACGCCTCCCCAGCCTGATGGGGTATACTAACAAGAGGGATAGAGACAGGATTGAACGTTTGTTTAGGCGACTAACCCGTGGCGAATTCCTCCCTGGCGATGCTGATGGCGTCAATAAGTCAGACGAACGACTTTTTCATGCTCTCATGAGGGATGCTAATCATGTGCTGCGCGGCCCATTCCCTCCTCTGCGCAGCAGTGGACGCAACCTTCGAGCGAGACCGCATGAATTTACCCTACCCGAAAAAGACGATAACAATTTTACACCCCGTATTCTCTGCAACGCTAATTACAAGACGATAATTAGCTGCTCGTGATACTATATAACCCTGTAGCTTGTTCTAATTGAGTTATGTTAGCTGTGATGTTCAATAAACGAGTATTCATTCGTTCATTCATTATTTCTATAGTTCGATCGACCTATTTACTTTCAAGAAGACCAAATTCTCATAATGTTGTCATTCAATCGAGTTGGCCACGTTTATGGTTCATTGATAAGATCACAGCACATCCTTCTGTGTTCTTAAATTTAAAAATTGGCGACAAATATGGCCAAGGGTGTTCCAAATTATCAATGGATTCACTCATTACGAATTGGAAAGAGCTGAGAGATAATACGAATAAAAGTGCAAACTATGTCCACTGTTTCGACATATTTAATAATTTCGCGCTTACTTTCCAGGAATTGCCGCCACGAGTCACGCGTTTTGGGTGAAGCCTTGCTGCTAGTCACAGACTCCATAATAATAATAATAATAATAATAATAATAATAATAATAATAATAATAATAATAATAATAATAATAATAATAATAATAATAATAATAATAATAATAATAATAATAATAATAATAATAATAATAATAATAATCTTTATTACTTCAAACTGACAGACGCAGTAAGATTACATTGAAACATGAAAGTACAATCAAGATCTTAATTAAATACACGGTTTGGCAGCCATGCAAGGCGCCGCCCTAGAGGGGGGCTACGGGAATCGATCCGCGAACCTAATGCTCTCCTGGCTATGAGTGTTACCATTACTCAATCCCCTCCCCATAAATATATTTCCAATCGCGCGCTGTATACAAATTTGTATTAGCTCCTTCAGCTTCGCCCTTTCCCACAAATTGTCATAGCGCAAATTTTAGTAACGAAAATTGTAACGAAGTTGTAATACTGAAAAGTGGGTTAAATTTAACTTCGTTAAATGTGTTTCCGTTTTGTGATACCTCTTTACAAGTAAAAGTACTGAAACTTTTACTTCAGTGCAGTAACGCGTTACTTTTACTTCGTCACTGTACAACACTGACCAAAAACAGTCGTATTGCTTTGTTCGTGTTTCAAAGTCTACTTTCCAACCGAATCTTAATTCTCCCGGTGCGATTGGCCATTTTACACACATAGTGAGCAACGCTGTCGTGTTGTTTAAATCGGCAGCCATTTTGTTTTCGATTGGGCGTCGATGTGCTTTAGCGCTCTCGAAAGCTCTGTCATTGCTTATTCATGGCTTGATTTATAGGCATTCGTTGGAATTGGGCGTCGGACAAGCGTGGACAGCGAAAATAGCAGAAACACCCGGGCTAAATACTTTGACTGTCAGCAACGCAATCATCAAAGCTCGTTTCTAATTCTCGCTTCTACACAGCAC
Source organism: Allolobophora icterica (assembly GCA_963556255.1). Taxonomy (NCBI): domain Eukaryota; kingdom Metazoa; phylum Annelida; class Clitellata; order Crassiclitellata; family Lumbricidae; genus Allolobophora; species Allolobophora icterica. The sequence goes on from OY744610.1 coordinate 50,765,441, forward strand.
AGCTTATCGGAAATGAACACCGTTTTTTTTCTTATTTAAGTTTGATGTGTATGTTTTGCCAATGAGAGCAAATCGAAATGTACCCTTTTTGACAGTATTCTTTCGTCTGTGTGAGTTTAATTTATATCGTGCGGCAGTGCATATTTTAACAGATTTGGACTACTGGGGCAAAGTCAGCCACGACTAGGGGCCTGGGGAGAGTTTTACAGCATTTGCTGCCAAATGGAGCTCATTTTAGCCACTTTACCTGGGACAAATCACCCAAACTACTGGGACAAACCTTATAACTACTGGGGCATTTGTCCCACTAGTTACACAGTTAAAATATGCACTGTCGTGCGAATCGATACAGCAACGGAATACATTACAGTGCTCTGTGTTGAGATTGTAATCAAATGGCTTGGCGGCCTGGCTTTCCTGTCCTTGTGGAGATATGCAGGTGCCACGCTGCGGCACATCTACGTCGTGCCTTCTCTGGCATTGAACCTTCCTTCTGAAATAGTCCTCCGTTGCAAATAATATTGCACAGGGCCTACTATTGAAGGGTCTCTATCCAACAAGCATTTTCAAATAAAAAAACTCTACTATTTAAATCCTCAGATATGTAGGCCTAGAGTGCCTTTGTGAGGTGCTCAAAATGAGCTATATTGTGTTACGATGCATGCATACAAACATACATCCATACAATGTATACATACATAAATACATACATACATACATACATACATACATACATACATACATACATACATACATACATACATACATACATACATGTATACATACATACATACATACATGTATACATGTATACATACATACATAGTTACATATATACATACATACATACATACATGCATGCACACATGTATGCATACATACATACATACATACATTGTCATACATACATACATGCATGCATGTGTACATAGATACATAAATACACACAGACAGGCAAACATACATGCATACTCATTCATTCAGAGACTTATAAAGCGCCCTCTAGGATACCCACTCAGAGGCGCTACCTGCCCAACTCCGTCGATAAAGAACAGTTTTCATACGCTTGTAAAAGTTGTTTGCAGAGTCCGTTTCGCTAAAAGAACACCCACATCGGAAGGAAGGTTATTCCACTGTCGGCACAAACCACTCAAAAGGCTCGATGTTGCGTAATAATGTTATAGGGACTATATACATATACATGTATACATGCACACAAACACTTACGTATACAGACTACATAGTACGCCCGTTAGCCACACACACACACACACACACACACACACAAACACACACACATATATATATATATGTTGTATGTAGGCCTATTTACTTCTTACATCAAATTATATTATAATAACATTATTCTCATTAATACATTGTTCTAAGTACATTGTTCGAAATAAAGTATTCCCATTACATTATTACTGTCGCGTTCTGATCTTGAACAGCTGTTTTACAGCGTCTTAAAGGTCTTTAAAGGGCGCTATGTAATTTCTTTCAGTTGAACACAAGTAGTTCGTGATGTACTTCAATATACTAGGCCTGAGCAGAACATTTAAAGTTACTATCTCTTTTTGGAATGACCTTTATAAAGATGTTCTCTGCTCCAGTATAGGCCTACAGATTCTCTAAATGAGCTATATCCTGTTTCGTGTAAACATTATAACGATCTTCTTCACCAAGGTAGGCCTACAGAGACCTTTTATAGGAGCTATATCATGTTTCGAATGAACATTGTAATGATATTCTTCACCAAAGTCGGCCTACAGAGACCTCTATAGGAGCTATATCATGTTTCGAATGAACATCATAATGATATTCTTCACCAAAGTAGGCATACAGAGACCTCTATAGGAGCTATATCATGTTTCGAATGAACATTGTAATGATATTCTTCACCAAAGTCGGCCTACAGAGACCTCTATAGGAGCTATATCATGTTTCGAATGAACATTATAATGACGTCCTTCACACCAGTTGTCCTGGCATATCTGCACTCACCGCGAACGATATTAATCGGTTGGAGGGGAAAGTGCGGCTCCGTCCATTCCTGCGTCTTTTGAAAGGACAGTCAATCAAGTAATCAGTCAACCACGACGACAGCGACAGTCAATCAAGTAATCAATCAACCCTGACGACAGCAACACGATAGACTTCGCAATCAAGCGTCAGTCAAGCAGAGATGAGAGGTTCGCAATCGAAAGTCTCCCCTAATGGATCGGTTCAATATGCTTACAGTTTCAATTTACCTCCGAAGAAGACCCAAACGTATTATATGGTAGTGCTGTGATTTATATAGCACTATCTACAGGACGAAACCGTTGATTGGTTGACAGCACTAGTACTTCAGCTAACGTGTTTTTTTCGTCCTGTCTCCGGACAAATTGCATCAGATGGCGACATAATTATGCTGTCGGAACTTTGTAGATGCGTCACGTGTCTTAATTATTCTGATTGATTTATGTTTTATTTAGATACAGTTTTCAATTTACGCCTTCTAATACAATAATTGGATTATTCTCATTAATCTCTTCTCTTTTCGTTTGTTGTTACTTGATTTCGTAGAATTTTTCTTACCTTTCAGAAGTCCTTTCTTTCTCGCTTGTTCGTCCGTTGCCGGATTGAGCCGATTTACTTATTCTAGACGGTCTCTGAATTTCATGGTCTTATCCATTACCGGAATTATCCGGAATTATCCGGAATTAGTTCCTATAGATGGTCTGTATTGTCCTATGTTTCTCTTCGCTCTGATAATTCTGTTAGGCGCGCTTCGGTTGGGCGAGTTGGGTTCGGCATCTTTTATGGATGCGCACCTATCGCAGAAACCGACTCTATTCCATCCTACGCAGTCTCCGAAACTGATGCTTAGGCGACGTGCGCTGCAGCAGGGATGCGATCTGATCAACGGCCGTCTTGGATGGATGAGTGGGCTCAATGGTTGCGTGGACAGAAACTTCGGCTGGTAATGATGATGATGATGATGCAGATGGTGATGGTGAGGTATGATGATGATGATGATGAGCCTTAATGCAGATTACGCAAAGAGGCCAAACACAAGACGTATACATTGTATGCATGTACATGTATGGGAGTATGTATGTATGCATGTATGCGTGTATGTATGTATGTATGTATGTATGTATGTATGTATGTATGTATGTATGTATGTATGTATGTATGTATGTATGTATGTGTGTATGTATGTATGTATGTATTTAAGTATGTGCGTATGTATATTTGTATGTATGTATGTAAGAGTGTATGTGTATATATATGTATGTATATTTGTGTGGTTGCGTGTATGTATATTTGTATGTATGTATGTATGTATGTATGTATGTATGCATGTATGTATGTATGTATGTATGTATGTATGTATGTATGTATGTATGTATGTATGTATGCATGTATGTATGTACGTATATATATGTGTGTGTGTGTATGTATGTATGCATGTATGTACGTATGCATATATTTGTATGTGTGTATGTATGCATGTATGTGCATATATTTGTATGGATGCGTGTATGTAAGAGTGTATGTATGCATGTGTACTGTTCAAGATCTTGATCGGCTACAGGACCCCTTGAAAGGGTGAAATTGCAACAAGGCGATAGATTAAATACAGCATTCCTGTTGGCGTCCAATCAGACATCTTGGTTATTGGCGCCATCTTGTTTGATCGATTGATACGTTGACAATGTACAGAGATCATGAAAATCAATACATCAATCAGAGGTGGAAACAAAGACTTCTTTTCTTGTAGTCCTATCCTTCTGTTTTCCGTTTGTGGTCGATATTTCTTCAGCCTTAATTAAAATCAATTTGTTCTGAAAATGGAGAAGAGACTTTTGTTTGTGTGAATCGCGGATGTTGACCATCGAAGCGATTACTGAAAAGTCTGAAATGTTTACGGCTAGGCGTATGTGAGCGCTCGTGAATAAGCTGGTGCCCTGCGCTTGGCTTTCGAGCGGCGCTTTTTTGTTGTTTACGATTACGAAAGATGTTCTAAGTCATCCATTACTAGAAACTCTACCTCGTATCATCGTACCCAGGGGCGTCTACACCATAGAAACCTTGGAGCAAATGCTCCATCCAAGAAATAGGGGGAAGATCTGTCAGTGTGTGCCACCATTTTAGGGGGGAGAACTGGAAGGGGAGGAAGAGGGGAAAAGGACGTTGCTCCAAAGACTTAGGGGGATAGACGCCTCTGGTCGTACCTATGCCCGCACTAACACGGGCCTCTTTTCTATCAGATTAATTGGTGTTGTGACTTGGAGAAAATCTCTATGGAAATATGCCTATCTCTTAGTTTACGGATATTCAAAAGCAAATTATGTATGCGCACTTACCTTGTGGAATCAATAGGATAATTGACCTTTCCTGTCTCGCTCGTCCTATGTACAGTACAATAATTGATTGCAAATCGATCTGTGTTTCTCTGTAGTTAGTTAAGATATTGCAGTTAGTTAAGAAGTATTTTAAAGTATTTTCTATTTCGTTTCTGTTCTTCTCCTCTTTTCCTTTCTTATTACTTTTTTTCTGATTGTTTTCTTTTCTTTGTTGACATTGCTAATTTACCCTTGCTGGCTCTCCCTGATGTATTTGCCTTATCCTCCGTCATTCTTACTACACTTAGTAATTAGGAGCCCCCTACTAGCGGGATCTTTGATCCCTTTTGGGTCCCCTTTGTAACCGGTTAAGTTGTGAAATGTCTTCCTCTTAATTGTTGCTGTTTGTTTTCTGTTGTTTACCTTGATTGGTTGCAGGAATAAATTTTATTTTATTTTATTTTATTTTATTTTATTAGTGAACTCCCTGTAACAATTCCAGACTAGCCATTCGCGCATGCGTTTCTTGTGTCTCTGATTCAGTTTAATTTATGTAGCGCGTGCAATGAATGCATTCGTACAAACATGCGCGTTCTCGCTGCGTGTATACGCGATGATGAACGACCTAACGCTAGCTGGCTAATAATAATGTGAGAGGAAAGGTACTTTAGAAAGCAATCGAGGCAATTTTTGGTTATTACTTTCATGGCTCGTAGCTAACGCAAAGCAACAGCAGATATTACCCAGCAGGGACATTCTACAGAACTAGCGCGTAGATACTCTGCCAGGGAATGAAGGGGCGTTTCCCGTGCTAAAAACAAACTATCGACACACCCGTAGTGACCCTGATCGGCCAACCCCAGACACCGGATGTGACGCAAATACAGAACACGAATACAAGCGCCATGTTTGTGCGCAGTCCCGTCGTGCATTGCGACGAGCGACAATCGGACGAGGAAAGCGGAGAAAACTTTTGTTTCCCGCCTAAGCAATTAATTCGCAACGAACAAAGGATCTGATTGAGAGCCATACGCCGTCACCAAAGCGCCGCCGCCGTTGTCAACGGCGCCTGACTTCAATTTCCTCGAGAACCGGAAGCGATCATTGTAGCAGACGGTAACATGCAACTTCTCGATCGCATCAATCTCGATGGCTGAGAAGAAACTTATAATTAAAATGACAGAGCGCTGCTCGGTATTTAAAACAGACATGACGAAAACAGTTATAGACAGATAGACAGAAAAACAGAACGACAAACAAACAATAAAACAAACAAACAGACGGTTAAGCAGACAGACATACATATAGACAAACAGAAAGCTGACAGAGTCAACCAGACAGGTGGACAGACATACAGAGTGGCATACAGCCATACAGGGAGACAGAGACAAGCAGACAGATGGACACACATACACAGTGACAGACAGCCATACAGGATGACAGAGCCAAGCAGACAGATGGACAGACATGCAGAGTGACAGACAGGGAGACAGAGACAAGCAGACAGATGAACAGACAGAAAAGTGGTTAGACAGACAGACAGACAGACATACATACAGACAGACAGAGACAAGTAGAAAGAGGGACAGATAGACAGACAGATCTGCAGACAGACTGAGAGACACAAACAGATAGACATGGAATGCTATTAGTGTGGCCTTGAAATCACACGCCTCTGACGCCAGAGGTATGACATTGTCACGGAATCATGCACGAACGTAATTAACAAAACAAAGGAATAATTAACGATTAACTGCACTTAATGACCCGCGGGGACATATGGACGCAAAACAGAAATTCCATCAGCGCTGTCTCGGAGGCGTCTTTCTCCAGCTGCCACCTATTACGCTTCGAAGACAAGAGAAAAAGATTTCTTTGTCGGCAATTATCAGTCGCTTCTTTTTTTGCCAGGAGAATTTCCGGTGAATTATCATTGAAGCCAAGCAGACAATCAGTTGTTACGGTTGGAATTGTTCGATGACTTCCATGGAACCTTCGATCACTTTGTCATCGATTCCGTCTTATTCACCCATTTTATATATATATATATATACATATATATATATATATATATATATATATATATATATATATATATATATATATATATATATATATACTTGTTCTTCAGTAGCTTTGTCTCTCGGCCAACTCGTCACTACACATCTCTCGTCATTTTTTTCGCTCACTTCCTCTATCACTATGTCTGTGTGTCTGTGTGTCTGTCCCTCTTTCTCGCTCTCGCACTCGCCTTTCACCCAAAATATCACTCTATCTGTGTGTCTGCCTGTCTACGTGTTTGTTTGTGCGTGTGCGTCTGTCTGTCTGTAAATCTGTTTATCTGTCCCTCTTTCTCACCTTTCACCCAAAATATATAATTTTAAATCATCATGTCCAATTCATCCAGACGCTGACTCGCTTGCTCACTCGTTCATTCACATTAATTGCTCATTCACTCTTTCAATTGTTTGCTCACTTGCTCCTTCAGTCAGTTAATGAGTCATTGAATCACTCACTCACTCACTAACTCACTCACTCACTAACTCACTCACTAAACCATTAGCTCATCCATGCAGATACCCAATCACCCAAACCCGCCCACCCACTCATTCACTCACACTCTCACACGCACTCACACTCACCCATTCATCTACTCACCCACTCACTCACGCACACTCACTCACTCACTCACACTCACCCACTCACTCTAACCAGCCGCCAGTTTCTCGCCTAGAACAAAAAACAAGTAAGAATGCGTTACAAATGCGCTGACAGTGGCGCCCCTGGTGACGGCAGGAAACTCATCGCAACGTAAACGGAGAACTGCGCCATCTATGCACACGACAGAGAATGAAGGAGCGACCGATCGCATCAAGAGCCAGCA
>OY744610.1:50775158-50837658 GCA_963556255.1 Allolobophora icterica
AGGTCCATCCCATTATCACGTCGTCTGGAACTGCAACTGGCGTCACACGCCATCAGGCCTAGCGTCAGTCGGATAAGAGAGGAAAGGGAAGCGTCTACAGAGTGGAATGTAGGCCTATTTGCATGTATACGTTTTTAAGCGAAGCAACAATCGATGGCGCCTTATCAATCGTCTCACCCTTATCATCATCATCATCGTCGTCATCATCATCATCATCATCATCATCATCATCATCATCATCATCGCTGTCATCGTCTTGTCTTGCCCTGCATTACTTTAGGCTGCATCTCCATTTATTGTGTAAGAGAGCATGCGGATCGCGGTTCGCTTCCCGAAGGTGGCTTATTTCAGAGATTGAGAGTTGAATCTCGAATTAGTTCAGTCCGTACACGGGGACCTTAAATGGCGTGGCACCCATCCAAACGGGGAGTAGTAGTGAAGGATCTCACCCGATCAATTCGTTGAAAAATGAGTAGGGTCGAGGCCATACGGTTGCTATAGAAATTTAGAAAACGTCTGCATGTACATTTACCGAATGTAAATCTCTATCATCATCGACTCTTTCTCTGTCTGTTTGCCTGCCACTTCGAATCTGTTTCTGTGTAACTGTCCATCTATTTGTCGCTTCTCTCACCTGTCTGTAGCTCGGATTCTAAGTAGGCCATACGAGGGTCAGTCATGAAATTATCAAAGGACCGTGGCCAAGATAACATCCGGTGGATCTGCAAACGACCAAGAACATTTCTTTGAAGCAGATCGTCACGAAGACGTCATCTCTGTCAATTAGAGATAGTTCTAATGATACGATCTGGTATTATAGACACGCAATTGATGTCCCGTATACGTAAAAGGATTATACAGAGTAGACATGTATGTACAGTTGTACATGTGGGTGCATACGAGCATATCTGCAGGAATACAGACTATAAGCGTACATATTCATACAGAATTTCACATAAGTATCCATCCGTCCATCATTATTCCATCGATTCATCGTTCCATTGCTGCCATGATGATACATCAATCCAGTTATGGATCCGCCACTGATCCATCCATCCATCCAACCAACCAACCATCCATCCATGCATCTATTACTCCATCCATGATCCATCCATCTATGCATTCATCCATCGATGCATTCATCTATCCATCCATCCATGCATCTATTACTCCCTCCCTCCCTCCTTCCTTCCCTCCCTCCCTTCCTCCCTTCCTCCCTCCCTCCGTCCCTCCCTCTATCCATATTTTGATGATGTAAACCTAGCTGGGCTAAAGCTCTCTTAACTAATTAAGCCGTAAGGTAAGTTAACATACGGCATCTCCATTTTTTTATGCATCAAAAAGTACATCGAGTTATACGATGACGATCTTTAGTCATCATCTGATTCACTTGGACGGCTGCAACTCTCTTCGAAACGCAGCCGCCTCCGTATAAGTCATCAATGATGTCGAGGTCCTAATCGGTTGCCATGGCATCAGGGAAGCGGATTTGACGTCACTGCACGGAAAACGGAAGTCTATCTGCATCAGGAGCCGTCGCCCGCCCTGTCGTATAGGGACCCACAGGAACGCCGGCGCGAGGATGGCTGAGGCTGAGGCTGAGGCTGAGGCTGAGGCTGAGGCTGAGGCTGAGGCTGAGGCGTAGATGCTGTCGCGTTCGTTTCGACGACAATCCAATTGATTCGCTTGAATGAAGTTCGCTCGAGTGTTAAGACTTAGGCCGACACACGCGAAGATTGGAAAATGGAAGAGGCGAAATATGAAGATCGATGGAAGAGGACGCCGAGGAATGAGAAGGAGGAGGAGGAAGACGAGGAAGACGAAGACGAAGAGGTGGAAAAGAAGGAGGATGAAAAGGAGGAGGATGTGGAATGAAGAGGAGTAGGAAAAGAATGCAGAGTATGAAGAAATTTAAGATTAGGAATCGAAATAGATGCATGGAAGAGGAGGAGAATGAAGAAGGAGAAGGAGCGAAAAAGGAGGAGAATGAAGAGGAAGAGGAGGAGGAGAAAGAAAATGAGGCGACTTGGAATAAAGAGGAGTAGGAAAAGAATGCAGATTAGGAAGAAATTGGAGACTAGGAAGAGAGAACAGAAGGAAGAGGAGGAGGCGTTGGAGGAGCAGGAGTATACGTAATTGGAAGAGGAAGAGAAAATAAGAGGATGAGGTAAGAGGAGATGAAGCAGGAGGAGAGAGATGTAGGAGGAGGGTGAGAGGAGGAGGAATAGAAGATGGAGGAGGAGATGGTGGAGCAGATTGATGAGGACGAAAGGAAGTAGGGCAGAAAGGAGATTGAGGAAGACAATGATGAGAAGGAGGAGGAATAGAAGGTGAGTAGGAGGATGAGTTGGAGGATGAGTTGGAGGATGAGTAGGAGGATGAGTTGGAGGATGAGTCAGAGGATGAGTTGGAGGATGAGTCAGAGGATGAGTTGGAGGATGAGTAGGATATGAGTTGGAGGATGAGCAGGAAGATGGGTAGAAGGATGGGTAGGAGGATGAGTTGGTGGCGAGCAAGAGTTGCAGGAGATAGAGGAGAATTAAGAGTTGGCTGAGGAGTAGTACAATGACGAGAATGCGGTCAATGAGTCAGAAGGCTGAAATATGTCGGATGGGGACCATTTTATGTCGGACTGTGTCTTGATGTTGTTTGGAGGAATTCAATGATGAGAAAATGTCTAGGAATATCGAGTAAATCAAAGTCGGCCATCTCTTGATTTGGATGGCTCTGTCTAACAATTTGACATTGATGATGATGATGATGATGATGATGATGATGATGATGATGATGATGATGATGATGTTGACGACGACGACGACGACGATGATGATGATGATGATGATAGCAATAACTATGACTACAACAACAGCAATAATAATAATAACAATAATAATGTGGATGAGTAGGAGGCGGAGGAGGCTTATGAGGACGAATAATGCGAGGATTATGGGATGAGGATGAGGAGGACAGTGACGAATGTACGTGCAGTTGGATGTAGGAGCAGCTTGTCGGTCCATCCCTTGCACCGGAAGCACCGGATGCCTCGCGACATCTGTCGCCAGAACAGGTTCCAACGAATAACAAATAACTCCCTCTGGCCAAGCAGAGAACCGAGACGGTCCACCGTGTGCAGATGTGTCATCATTTCCGCCGATATTCCTCTCATTTCTCTTCGTAATCACCCTAATGGGGTTCGTCAGCCAGTTCCCCCACTCCCCTCGCCCAATCTCGTCCGCTTCCAAATCGTCAGACACGGAGGCAACCGGTTTCCATGTCACGGACTGGATCGGATGTGCCTCTGTTCCGATATCGGACCTGAAATGACCGGCAAGGCTTCGGCAGCGCGGTGAATAATGGCAACTTCCTACGTATTGAAAATGAGGCGAACGCTTTGATTTGCCTGTCTTCTTCTCGCCGGTGTGGTGCCGGGTTGCTGCCCGTGCGAAAATGGTTCCGACCGGATCCACTTTGGCACAGTGTAGTGAAGCGAGTTTTAAAGTATATGTTGACTTTGCTACAAGATTCTTCCTAGATAACAATATTTTAGTAAGTTGAAAAATAGAAACATATATGCGAAAGTGTCACTGCCAACTCTCTCTCTCTCTCTCTCTCTCTCTCTCTCTCTCTCTCTCTCTCTCTCTCTCTCTCTCTCTCTCTCTCTCTCTCTCTCTCTCTCTCTCTCTCTCTTCTCTCTCTCTCTCTCTCTCTCTCTCTCTCTCTCTCTCTCTCTCTCTCTCTCTCTCTCTCTCTCTCTCTCTCTCTCTCTCTCTCTCTCTCTCTCTCTCTCTCTCTCTCTCTCTCTCTCTCTCTATCTATCTATCTATCTATCTATCTATCTATCTATCTATCTATCTATCTATCTATCTATCTATCTATCTATCTATCTATCTATCTCTTCTCTCTTCTCTCTTCTCTCTCATCTCTATATATCTCCTTCCCTCTCTCTCTCTCTTCCTCTATCGCTCTGTCTTTCTGTCCGTCTGCAGTCTCCGCGTATGTCTGTCTGCCTGTCTTTGTGTCTGCTTGTCTGCGTGTGTTTGTATGTCTGCCTGTCTGCCTGCCTCTCCGCCCGCTTGCCTGTCTGTCTGTTCTTATGCAATCGTAATTAGGACTCATGAGTACACTGATCGTATCCTGTCAGTGAGAATTTCAGACGGTGAGGAAAGAGATTGGTCACGCGTCCTCGTATGCCGAGGCTAAGAAAAATGAAGTTGCTAACACTTCATACGCATAACTCCCTCCGTAGGGCTAACATAAAGGACTACTCTTCTTCTATTACTTATGACTTATGATTTCATGCAAAAGCAGCAACAAGCAGTAGATCTAGCAGTTCTATTTTTAGAATAAATTGCAACGTGCTGATCACATGAGCCAATAATAACATTTTCGGAACTACTTTCGCTGATTTGGCTTGCCACCGGCCCAGCTGAAAAGCATGTCTCGTGTCGCTTCTACTTAGGCGGATGACAGTCACCCTGTCGTCTCGTTCGTCTGCTCCTCTGTCAGGGTGGCACCCGTCTAGCAACGTTTCAGCCATTTTCATTCTTAATTGAGTGGACGTTCTCTGCTTCGGGTCTACGAAGACTCCCGAGAATTGTCGACCAGTGACTGAGAGGAGAGAGCTCGAGAAAACAAGTCAACTACGTCCGAAGTGGAAGTTATACTTAAAAGAGACTGGATGAAACCAAGCGTTCATACATAGGCCTACATACATACAAACATACATACATACATACATACATACATATGCATGCATGCATGAATGCATACGTGCGTACAATCATTATACATATATATATTCATATATATATGTATTATTTTAACTAGAACTAGAAGAACTGCAGTCCCTAAAGCTAGCTTGAGGCAGCCAAGGGTATGAAGTGTTAACGATCTCATTTTCTTAGCCTCGGAATATGGGAAGGGGTGCCCATTTCCCTCCCTCGCCGTCTCATCTTCTCGACAGTGTGCGGTCAGTGTACTCATTATAGCTGAGTCGGCTAGGAGATGCAGATGGAGCAGAAAGCTCGAGCTAGACCCGAGGAAATAAATTTGCCGTGTATATTTATGGTCGCTTTGTGAGTTAGTTTGAAAAGCGCTTTATTAAGTGTTTTGATGCATGCATACATACATACATACATACTTACATACATACATACATACATACAGACATGCATGCATACATACATACATGCATACATACATACATACATACATACATACATACATACATAAATACATACATACATACATACATACAAACATACAGACATGCATGCATGCATACATACATACATACATACATACATACATACATACATACATGCATGCATGCATACATACATACATACATACATACATACATACATACATACATACATACATACATACCTACATACATACATATATGCATACATACATACATACATACATACATACATACCTACATACATACATATATGCATGCATACATACATACATGCACACATGGACACATACATACATACATACATACATACATACATACATACATACAAACATACATACATACATACATACATACATACATACATACATACATACATACATACATACATACATACATACATACATACATACATACATACATACATACATACATACATACATACATACATACATGCATACATGCATACATGCAAGCAGATAAATACTCAGGAGTTAATATGCCCAATAGACCTCCGCTATATAATATATGCGTCACTCACAATTTATTAGGCGCTAGTTCTTCCGATGGAATACGACACATCGTTCCACCTCCACGTCGTCACCTTTGCTCCTCACTGCAATATAACAGGCAATCGCAGCGGAAGTGGGAGAGACCTTGAGATCTGATTTCTATCGTCACTCAGGCAGTCAGTCTAACTTACCAGGACACGCTGGCCCATGTTCCGGTGCTTGCCCGGTCTTCTGCTGCGTCAGCCAGTAGTCTCTCCTTGTTGTTGTTGTTGTTGGATTTGGTTATTACTGAATCAGCTACTCTTCTTCTTGAGTAGAGTTGTTTTTCAGCACGCGGGCATTTCCTCCGTAGAAACGTGCTCTATAAACTTCTTGTTCCCTCGACTGCATTTCCAGTTCGTTAAACTATCGGACACGAACTGTTATTTTGCATAATTTTGCTCTACCAAAACATGTTACTTAACCAAAGCGATGGAAAACATAATTGCTACCATTCTACTAAACTATTTGAATGCATAGGCTATTGGGACACTATTGGGACATGGTAGCCGATTGGTTATAGCGCTCGCCTTGTATTGCGGAGAGTACGGTTCCGAGCCTGATCCCCTGAGAGAGTTGTTGTGTATGGACCTGGAGCAAGAGGGGACCACAGAGAACAAGCAGAGGAGGGGCACCAGAGATAGGGAGGCAGATGAGACCAGAGAGAGGAGGCATAAGAGAGGAGACCAGAGAGAGGAGGCATAAGAGAGGAGACCAGAGAGAGGAGGCATAAGAGAGGAGACCAGAGAGAGGAGGCATAAGAGAGGAGACCAGAGAGAGGAGGCATAAGAGAGGAGACCAGAGAGAGGAGGCAGAGTTCTTAACTTCAAAATTTCAGTTTTTCACCGGAGTTGGGCTGGGAGCGCCTGTGAGAAGGCTATAGTTGTCTTGGAGAGGCGGTCTATAACTAATAATAATGATAATATTCGTTTAATATCTTCAAACTGACAATAACGCAGTATGATTACAAATCAGTATGAACGGATGATCACAAGTTATTACAGGAGTCGAATTTAACTGTACATGGCAGCCATGCAAGGCGCCCATCACGTCCTACATCTCATTTTAACAAACGCGCCATCTCGCGAATGAAAGGCTGAGAGGACCTAAATTTAGGAGGGTTGCGGGAAGCGATCCCGCTACCGCTTGCTCTTCACGCCAGTGATGTTACCACTACTCTATGGACCCCTTTCTGCCTTTCAAAAGTGAATGAATGAACGAACGAATGAATGATTGATTGATTGAATGAATGAATGAATGAATGAATGAATGAATGAATGAATGAATGAATGAATGAATGAATGAATGAATGAATGAATGAATGAATGAATGAATGAATGGACTAAGATCGCAGCTGAATTGTTAATATTACTTTAAGGAAACTTGTTCCAGAAGCTTCTTATTTCGATCACAGCATCCGCGTCTTTCTAAGGGTTCGCAAAGAACTGGCTCAGACCAGAATTCAATTCTATTTCTAATTTTAGTTTTTACGGAACTCGACGCAAAATATATTTGCCGTTTCCAGGTAGTTCGCTAAAAACGCGCTCGGCTGGGAGTTCAATTTTGGAAGCCAATATATTGTATTACCTATATTAAATTACATGAGTAAAAATACATTCTATTTTCTACATTTAATTACATGACCAAAATTTAGTACATTCGATTATCTATATCAAATTATATTAATAAATTTTTCAATGTTTTCGTCAGTATTGCTGCGATATATTTATCCCCCGGGAATGGGACTTAGTGGTCATCAATGTTCATCCATCATTTCTGACATTTCTGTCTGCTTCGTTCCAATTAGCAAGCATTTCGAATTCATCCTTAGTCAATTCTCTCCAATTTCCGGAGTAATTTCGTCAGCTGCCCAGCGACTGAGGAAGTCCAGACCGCGGCCAGGAATGTCAAGAGTCTCTCTGACCCCCCGGCATTGTTCGATTACCCACCTGCAGCTGACTAAGCGACACCCCGTGACGCATGATGCGTATACCGTCAAACGCACGGACTAAACGTACGGACACGGAGAGACGCATACTAAGACAAACACAAACGTTTATGACGTATGCATAATCTGCGTTCAACATCAGCCGCCGACAAACAGACTAACACACGCAGAAGCACAGAGACACATAGAAAGACACGGAGACCACCGCAGGTAATCTACATAACGAACCAAAATCAAGAGCCCTCACCCCATTTGACTTTTGTATGAACTGGTCATCCAATTCTGTCATACTGCTTTCCAAAGAAACAACTGACGTTATTAATTGTCGAATTTCCACCAATCTCATAAGGCACCTCTTAGCTGCTAACTCAATATTGCCCTCCATGACTCTGCTTTCTTCCAATACTGGCTACTTGACACTCCTAGCTCAATATCGCCCTCCAAGACTCTTTGCCTTCTTCCAATACTGGCTACTTGACACTCCTAGCTCAATATCGCCCTCCAAGACTCTTTGCCTTCTTCCAATACTGGCTACTTGACACTCCTAGCTCAATATCGCCCTCCAAGACTCTTTGCCTTCTTCCAATACTGGCTACTTGACACTCCTAGCTCAATATCGCCCTCCATGACTCTTTGCCTTCTTCCAATACTGGCTACTTGACACTCCTAGCTCAATATCGCCCTCCATGACTCTTTGCCTTCTTCCAATACTGGCTACTTGACACTCCTAACTCAATATCGCCCTCCAAGACTCTTTGCCTTCTTCCATAACTGGCTACTTGACACTCCTAACTCAATATCGCCCTCCAAGACTCTTTGCCTTCTTCCAATACTGGCTACTTGACACTCCTAGCTCAATATCGCCCTCCATGACTCTTTACCTTCTTCCAATACTGGCTACTTGACACTCCTAACTCAATATCGCCCTCCAAGACTCTTTGCCTTCTTCCAATACTGGCTACTTGACACTCCTAACTCAATATCGCCCTCCAAGACTCTTTGCCTTCTTCCAATACTGGCTACTTGACACTCCTAACTCAATATCGCCCTCCAAGACTCTTTGCCTTCTTCCAATACTGGCTACTTGACACTCCTAACTCAATATTGCCCTCCATGAATCTTTGCTTTCTTCCAATACTGGCTACTTGACACTCCTAACTCAATATCGCCCTCCAAGACTCTTTGCCTTCTTCCAATACTGGCTATTTGACACTCCTAACTCAATATCGCCCTCCATGACTCTTTGCCTTCTTCCAATACTGGCTACTTGACACTCCTAACTCAATATCGCCCTCCAAGACTCTTTGCCTTCTTCCAATACTGGCTACTTGACACTCCTAACTCAATATCGCCCTCCAAGACTCTTTGGTTTCTTCCAATACTGGCTACTTGACACTCCTAGCTCAATATCGCCCTCCAAGACTCTTTGCCTTCTTCCAATACTGGCTACTTGACACTCCTAGCTCAATATCGCCCTCCAAGACTCTTTGCCTTCTTCCAATACTGGCTACTTGACACTCCTAGCTCAATATCGCCCTCCAAGACTCTTTGCCTTCTTCCAATACTGGCTACTTGACACTCCTAGCTCAATATCGCCCTCCATGACTCTTTGCCTTCTTCCAATACTGGCTACTTGACACTCCTAACTCAATATCGCCCTCCATGACTCTTGCTTTCTTCCAATACTGGCTACTTGATACTCCTAACTCAATATTGCCCTCCATGAATCTTTGCTTTCTTCCAATACTGGCTACTTGACACTCCTAACTCAATATTGCCCTCCATGAATCTTTGCTTTCTTCCAATACTGGCTACTTGACACTCCTAGCTCAATATCGCCCTCCAAGACTCTTTGCCTTCTTCCAATACTGGCTACTTGACACTCCTAGCTCAATATCGCCCTCCAAGACTCTTTGCCTTCTTCCAATACTGGCTACTTGACACTCCTAGCTCAATATCGCCCTCCAAGACTCTTTGCCTTCTTCCAATACTGGCTACTTGACACTCCTAGCTCAATATCGCCCTCCAAGACTCTTTGCCTTCTTCCAATACTGGCTACTTGACACTCCTAGCTCAATATCGCCCTCCATGACTCTTTGCCTTCTTCCAATACTGGCTACTTGACACTCCTAACTCAATATCGCCCTCCAAGACTCTTTGCCTTCTTCCATAACTGGCTACTTGACACTCCTAACTCAATATCGCCCTCCAAGACTCTTTGCCTTCTTCCAATACTGGCTACTTGACACTCCTAGCTCAATATCGCCCTCCATGACTCTACCTTCTTCCAATACTGGCTACTTGACACTCCTAACTCAATATCGCCCTCCAAGACTCTTTGCCTTCTTCCAATACTGGCTACTTGACACTCCTAACTCAATATCGCCCTCCAAGACTCTTTGCCTTCTTCCAATACTGGCTACTTGACACTCCTAACTCAATATCGCCCTCCAAGACTCTTTGCCTTCTTGCAATACTGGCTACTTGACACTCCTAACTCAATATTGCCCTCCATGAATCTTTGCTTTCTTCCAATACTGGCTACTTGTCGCGTGAGGAGATCGACAACAACGACGAGATGGCATCATCATTATGATGTAAGCGTCGTTGCCGGTCGAGATAGGACGATGACGGACGAAAAGCCAGTCGCCACTTGGGCAACAATGAAGGCCGCGAGGCCCAGGTGTAATCGGACACCACACAGCCAAGGTGTAATAGGACACCTCGCGGCTATGGTGTAACCAGACACCGCCCGCGCTGCAGGCGAGCGACGACCCGCGTATCGAGGAGCAATCTGACACTAATTGACGATAGCTTGACGTGGGGAGGGGGGCTGACTGATGCACGCTGGAGTTCCTACTTAACAGAAGGGAACGGAGAACACGGGACTTGTACTGCTGACGAACGCGACGTGTGAACATCGGTCGAGCGAGAAACATCGGGAGGAACGACCAGCGGGGCGGCAGAGTATAGTCCGTCAGATTCAGAGACTGACGCGAAAGAACGATCTGTAGCTAGGCTGTACGAAGCAACATTTGAGATAGTCCGATTTAATATCTAAACGCTTTAATACTACGTGGAAGTTCCCGTAGAGTTAGTGTATATATATTTGTTTCTTTAATTAAATTCATTTATTAATTAAACAAAGTTCGTCGTGAATCTTCTATAGAAAAGTTAGGCACGTTAAATAAAAGTGCAAGTAAAAGAACAAGCAATCGAGGGTCGACATCAACACACGGCAAACACACGACGGGAAACCTTCGATTGCGACATTGGCGCAGTCGACAGGATTTTCAACTGAAGACGTCACGACGAAAAGCGGAACCGGAAACGGAAAGAGGAATCTCAACAGATCGGGACCAGCGGCGAATACAACCCTTCGCAACTGGAGAAGTCGAGTGCCGGACTCCTGAGGACGAAGGACTCGAAGGAACCGACAGCAACAGGCAAGGACGAGGAACAAGAGCGCCAACGGACGACCGACCATCGCTAGCAACGACGGACGGGAGTGGCAACGGAGGACAGCGGATCAGCCAAGATACCAAAAGACGGAGCTCGCTCGACGTATCAGAGGGTAAGTCCTTACTGGTAGTCGTGGTAAATCTGTGAGGTTGCGGTTGAGGTCTGGATGAGGATTGGTGTGCGAATAGCCGAGGCTTTTGCGTAGCTCCTTTTGCTCAGTTCTGTTCTTGTTGTATTTGTGGTAGAATTTTAGGACGTTGTTTTCTTTGATTTCTGACCAACGGTGACTCTCCTCTAACTTACTTATCTTTTTCTATTAGTGAGCGGACTGTTGGAAGATGGATAAGTTGTCGGTAGAGAAAAGAATGAGGGTGCAGAACACGCCCCATCACAGACTAGTCGCATATCTGATAAAGATGGGACTAGGAGAGAAGGAATTGGATTCCATGAATATGAACCAGCTCCGAGAGGCTAGCGCTGAAATAATTGTTTCTGGACGGGAGGCCCCGCCAGAAGTAAGGGAGGAAGTAAGCATAGGTAGCCTAGAGAACTGTATTCGCTCGACAAGGCAGAGGCAGCTAGTCGGGCTCGAACAATTAAAATACGAGAGAAGGGAAGCGGAGAGTGTGGAGAGGAGAAAAGAAGAGGAGGAGGAAAGGCAGAGAAGGATCGAAGAAGAGAGAGAGAGGAGACTAGAAGAGGAAGAAGAAAGGCAGAGAAGTGAAGAGAATGAGGAAGCGGAGGAACTGAGGAAAGAAGAAGGAGAGGAAGCGGAGCGGAGACTCAGGCTGCTTGAGGAGAGAGCGGAGAGGAGAGAGGAAGAGAAGGAGGAAAGGCAGAGAAGGATCGAAGAAGAGAGAGAGAGGAGACGACAAGAGAAAGAAGAGAGACTGAGGCTCCTTGGGGAGAAGCAGGCTGAGAAGATCAGGCTGCTTGAGAAGCAGAGCAGGCTGCTTAGGGAGATGCAGGATGAGAGACTATGGCTTCTTGAGGAGAAACGGAGGAGAGAAGAAAAGGAGGAAACAGAGAGACTCAGAATGCTAGAGGAAAAGCAGGCTGAGAAGCTCAGGCTTCAGGAGGAGAAGCAGAGGAGAGAAGAGAAAGAGGAAGCAGAAAAAGTAAGGCTTCAGAAGGAGAAGCAGAGGAGAGAAGATGAGGAGGAACAAGCTAGAAGCAAGCAGGTGAGCGCGTGTGCGGTCCAGCCAACCGTGACCAGAGCTCAAGACAGACAGGCAGACAGACAAAACGAGACACGACAAGACGGACCGCCATTGATACAAGAGATAGACCAACATGCATTGCCGACAAGCCCGGATTGCATTGAAGTGGAGGAGACTTATGTAAGAGAGTACATGAAAGTGTATATTACGGGGCTCCCTGTGACATCGTCTCTAATAGATAGCGGGGCCGAATACAATTGTGCGCGAGCAGAACTAATCAGGCCGCTCAACCTACCTGTGGTCAAGCAGATAGAGGTGAAGGGACTGAACGGTCAATCAATGATTGTGGACGTGGTGCGGCTGAGACTAAAGGGGTCTCAGGCCGGCGAGGATAGGGAGGGGGAGGTAAATTACGCCCCTGATGTTCGGATATGGGCGGCACTCATTAAAGACCTTAATGAACCGTTAGTTATCACGCCCACTACAGCCGACTTGCTGCGCGAGACAGCGTTGTATTCGAGTCACGCGGCCAGCGCTCCTGAAATAGACCAAATTTCAGAAGCGCAGGCGGTCGCAAGGACTGAGACGAGTGAGGAAGAGGAGAGAGGGGAGGAGGTAGAGGGACTTAGGACGCTGATAGGCGAGGATTACTTCACGGTCGCTCAAGCAGACAGTGGGAGTGCAGGAGAAATCAGCCCCGAAGAAACGGATAATGAAGAGCTATTCTTCAATCCTGAGATACCACCCCCACCCAAGGAAGACACAATAGTAGGCAGAAGCAAGATGGCGGCCGAACAAGCACAATGTTCGACACTAGCACCATTCTTGGCCCACGGGAAAATTGGGGCGAAGAGCTTCTTCACTGAAGACAATTTGCCCTTTCATAAAGACAAAATAGCTGGGCATTCTGTAAAACAACTGTGCTTGCCTAAAGAGAGAATAGACAAAGTCATCATCCAATCACCGGAAGCGCGAGGAGCAAAGAAGGAGGGCCAATGGCAAGGCCCGGCCATCATCGCTCAGGTGAAATCGCCCTACACATACATCGTGGAAATAGGGGGCAAAAGCCGCTTATTACACGCAAATCGGATTCGCAAATATAACGAAAGAATACAGCAAGCATTGATTAACAATTGCTCCATTCTGTTCGAGAAGGACGAAGACTTCGGTCACGGGGAAGCGGGGGGTAGCTTCGTCACGAGGCAGACGAGGCCCAGTGCACAAGTAGACCCTGTTGCCGTTGCACACTTAACGGTACCCGAGCGGAAACAGCTGTTTAGTCTAGTAGACAGGTTTCCAGATGTGTTCTCGGACAAACCAGGTTTCTGTCCCGTCCTAGAACACACAATCACTGTTAGCGCGGAGTTCAGGCCGAAGAGTTTGCGAGCCTATAAGGTGCCGGAACTGCTCAAACCGGAGATGGAGAAGCAGACCCGCGAACTTTTGGCCCTAGGTATTATCACTCCCTCACATAGTGACCTGGCAGTACACTCGATGACGTGGCCGGATCACATGAAACACCTAGAGAAATACTTAATGACTATTCAACAGTCGGGTCTGACCCTTAACATTAAGAAGAGTTCGTTTGCTAGGCGACAAACAACGTTTGTAGGTCATCTGATCGGATCAGGGAGCATTGAACCGGATCCTATGAAAATCGCAGGGCTAGGGAAAATCCCTCAACCCGAGTCCAAAAAGGACATACGGAGATTAATTGGCTTCTTCAGTTATTTTAGGAACTTCATCCCTAACCTGGCTGAGACAGCCAGAATTCTCACTGACTTGACCCAGAAATCGGTGCCTGCTAAGATACCCTGGCGAGTTGAACATCAAAATGCGCTAGATAAACTTACGCACGATTTGAATAACGCTGTATGTTTGCAGACAATTGACTACGGCAGAGAGTTTGGTTTATCGACTGACGCTTCAGACAAAGCAGTCGGTTGCTGCTTATTCCAAATTCAAGACGATGGAACAGAACGGCCAATATGTTTCGCCAGTTCTAAATTAGATGCTACGCAAGCGCGTTGGTCCACTGTGGAACGCGAAGCGTATGCTGTAATCTTTGCGTTGAAGAAGTTTAGGAATTGGATTTTTATGTCAAGGACCACCCTCTATTCTGATCACAATCCCTTGACTTTCCTAACTCCTTCTACGCCCACAAGTGCTAAACTTGCGAGATGGGCTCTGGCACTCCAGGACTTTGATATCGCTTTTAAATATCGTCCTGGGGCGCTGAATATTCCCGCTGATCTTTTGTCCAGACTATGATTGAGGAAGAAGGCGGACTACCATGTAAGGCACCGCGACAACTGTAAATATAATTTCTAACTGTGCTGATATTTTGTATTTTCATGGGAACGACGAGGACATGGTCTGGAGGAAATCGATGGAGGGAACGACATCATTCTCAGCCGGGAGGCGAACCAATGACTGGCTTTGTCCTCCCCCGGGAAGGGAGGTGTCGCGTGAGGAGATCGACAACAACGACGAGATGGCATCATCATTATGATGTAAGCGTCGTTGCCGGTCGAGATAGGACGATGACGGACGAAAAGCCAGTCGCCACTTGGGCAACAATGAAGGCCGCGAGGCCCAGGTGTAATCGGACACCACACAGCCAAGGTGTAATAGGACACCTCGCGGCTATGGTGTAACCAGACACCGCCCGCGCTGCAGGCGAGCGACGACCCGCGTATCGAGGAGCAATCTGACACTAATTGACGATAGCTTGACGTGGGGAGGGGGGCTGACTGATGCACGCTGGAGTTCCTACTTAACAGAAGGGAACGGAGAACACGGGACTTGTACTGCTGACGAACGCGACGTGTGAACATCGGTCGAGCGAGAAACATCGGGAGGAACGACCAGCGGGGCGGCAGAGTATAGTCCGTCAGATTCAGAGACTGACGCGAAAGAACGATCTGTAGTTAGGCTGTACGAAGCAACATTTGAGATAGTCCGATTTAATATCTAAACGCTTTAATACTACGTGGAAGTTCCCGTAGAGTTAGTGTATATATATTTGTTTCTTTAATTAAATTCATTTATTAATTAAACAAAGTTCGTCGTGAATCTTCTATAGAAAAGTTAGGCACGTTAAATAAAAGTGCAAGTAAAAGAACAAGCAATCGAGGGTCGACATCAACACACGGCAAACACACGACGGGAAACCTTCGATTGCGACACTACTTGACACTCCTAACTCAATATCGCCCTCCAAGACTCTTTGCCTTCCTCCAATACTGGCTACTTGACACTCCTAGCTCAATATCGCCCTCCATGACTCTTTGCCTTCTTCCAATACTGGCTACTTGACACTCCTAACTCAATATCGCCCTCCAAGACTCTTTGCCTTCTTCCAATACTGGCTACTTGACACTCCTAACTCAATATCGCCCTCCAAGACTCTTTGGTTTCTTCCAATACTGGCTACTTGACACTCCTAGCTCAATATCGCCCTCCAAGACTCTTTGCCTTCTTCCAATACTGGCTACTTGACACTCCTAGCTCAATATCGCCCTCCAAGACTCTTTGCCTTCTTCCAATACTGGCTACTTGACACTCCTAGCTCAATATCGCCCTCCAAGACTCTTTGCCTTCTTCCAATACTGGCTACTTGACACTCCTAGCTCAATATCGCCCTCCATGACTCTTTGCCTTCTTCCAATACTGGCTACTTGACACTCCTAACTCAATATCGCCCTCCATGACTCTTGCTTTCTTCCAATACTGGCTACTTGATACTCCTAACTCAATATTGCCCTCCATGAATCTTTGCTTTCTTCCAATACTGGCTACTTGACACTCCTAACTCAATATTGCCCTCCATGAATCTTTGCTTTCTTCCAATACTGGCTACTTGACACTCCTAGCTCAATATCGCCCTCCAAGACTCATTGCCTTCTTCCAATACTGGCTACTTGACACTCCTAGCTCAATATCGCCCTCCAAGACTCTTTGCCTTCTTCCAATACTGGCTACTTGACACTCCTAGCTCAATATCGCCCTCCAAGACTCTTTGCCTTCTTCCAATACTGGCTACTTGACACTCCTAGCTCAATATCGCCCTCCAAGACTCTTTGCCTTCTTCCAATACTGGCTACTTGACACTCCTAGCTCAATATCGCCCTCCAAGACTCTTTGCCTTCTTCCAATACTGGCTACTTGACACTCCTAGCTCAATATCGCCCTCCATGACTCTTTGCCTTCTTCCAATACTGGCTACTTGACACTCCTAACTCAATATCGCCCTCCAAGACTCTTTGCCTTCTTCCATAACTGGCTACTTGACACTCCTAACTCAATATCGCCCTCCAAGACTCTTTGCCTTCTTCCAATACTGGCTACTTGACACTCCTAGCTCAATATCGCCCTCCAAGACTCTTTGCCTTCTTCCAATACTGGCTACTTGACACTCCTAGCTCAATATCGCCCTCCAAGACTCTTTGCCTTCTTCCAATACTGGCTACTTGACACTCCTAGCTCAATATCGCCCTCCAAGACTCTTTGCCTTCTTCCAATACTGGCTACTTGACACTCCTAGCTCAATATCGCCCTCCATGACTCTTTGCCTTCTTCCAATACTGGCTACTTGACACTCCTAACTCAATATCGCCCTCCAAGACTCTTTGCCTTCTTCCATAACTGGCTACTTGACACTCCTAACTCAATATCGCCCTCCAAGACTCTTTGCCTTCTTCCAATACTGGCTACTTGACACTCCTAGCTCAATATCGCCCTCCATGACTCTACCTTCTTCCAATACTGGCTACTTGACACTCCTAACTCAATATCGCCCTCCAAGACTCTTTGCCTTCTTCCAATACTGGCTACTTGACACTCCTAACTCAATATCGCCCTCCAAGACTCTTTGCCTTCTTCCAATACTGGCTACTTGACACTCCTAACTCAATATCGCCCTCCAAGACTCTTTGCCTTCTTGCAATACTGGCTACTTGACACTCCTAACTCAATATTGCCCTCCATGAATCTTTGCTTTCTTCCAATACTGGCTACTTGACACTCCTAACTCAATATCGCCCTCCAAGACTCTTTGCCTTCTTCCAATACTGGCTACTTGACACTCCTAGCTCAATATCGCCCTCCATGACTCTTTGCCTTCTTCCACTACTGGCTACTTGACACTCCTAGCTCAATGTCGCCCTCCAAGACTCTTTGCCTTCTTCCAATACTGGCTACTTGACACTCCTAGCTCAATATCGCCCTCCATGACTCTTTGCCTTCTTCCAATACTGGCTACTTGACACTCCTAGCTCAATATCGCCCTCCAAGACTCTTTGCCTTCTTCCAATACTGGCTACTTGACACTCCTAACTCAATATCGCCCTCCATGAATCTTTGCTTTCTTCCAATACTGGCTACTTGACACTCCTAACTCAATATCGCCCTCCATGAATCTTTGCTTTCTTCCAATACTGGCTACTTGACACTCCTAACTCAATATCGCCCTCCAAGACTCTTTGCCTTCTTCCAATAGTGGCTACTTGACACTCCTAACTCAATATTGCCCTCCATGAATCTTTGCTTTCTTCCAATACTGGCTACTTGACACTCCTAACTCAATATCGCCCTCCAAGACTCTTTGCCTTCTTCCAATAGTGGCTACTTGACACTCCTAGCTCAATATCGCCCTCCATGAATCTTTGCTTTCTTCCAATACTGGCTACTTGACACTCCTAGTTCAATATCGCCCTCCAAGACTCTTTGCCTTCTTCCATAACTGGCTACTTGACACTCCTAACTCAATATCGCCCTCCAAGACTCTTTGCCTTCTTCCAATACTGGCTACTTGACACTCCTAGCTCAATATCGCCCTCCATGAATCTTTGCTTTCTTCCAATACTGGCTACTTGACACTCCTAACTCAATATCGCCCTCCAAGACTCTTTGCCTTCTTCCAATACTGGCTACTTGACACTCCTAACTCAATATTGCCCTCCGTGAATCTTTGCTTTCTTCCAATACTGGCTACTTGACACTCCTAACTCAATATCGCCCTCCATGAATCTTTGCTTTCTTCCAATACTGGCTACTTGACACTCCTAACTCAATATTTCCCTCCGTGAATCTTTGCTTTCTTCCAATACTGGCTACTTGACACTCCTAACTCAATATCGCCCTCCATGAATCTTTGCTTTCTTCCAATACTGGCTACTTGACACTCCTAACTCAATATCGCCCTCCAAGACTCTTTGCCTTCTTCCAATACTGGCTACTTGACACTCCTAGCTCAATATCGCCCTCCATGAATCTTTGCTTTCTTCCAATACTGGCTACTTGACACTCCTAACTCAATATCGCCCTCCAAGACTCTTTGCCTTCTTCCAATACTGGCTACTTGACACTCCTAACTCAATATCGCCCTCCATGAATCTTTGCTTTCTTCCAATACTGGCTACTTGACACTCCTAACTCAATATCGCCCTCCAAGACTCTTTGCCTTCTTCCAATACTGGCTACTTGACACTCCTAACTCAATATCGCCCTCCATGAATCTTTGCTTTCTTCCAATACTGGCTACTTGACACTCCTAACTCAATATCGCCCTCCAAGACTCTTTGCTTTCTTCCAATACTGGCTACTTGACACTCCTAACTCAATATCGCCCTCCATGAATCTTTGCTTTCTTCCAATACTGGCTACTTGACACTCCTAACTCAATATCGCCCTCCAAGACTCTTTGCCTTCTTCCAATACTGGCTACTTGACACTCCTAACTCAATATCGCCCTCCATGAATCTTTGCTTTCTTCCAATACTGGCTACTTGACACTCCTAACTCAATATCGCCCTCCAAGACTCTTTGCCTTCTTCCAATACTGGCTACTTGACACTCCTAACTCAATATCGCCCTCCATGAATCTTTGCTTTCTTCCAATACTGGCTACTTGACACTCCTAACTCAATATCGCCCTCCAAGACTCTTTGCCTTCTTCCAATAGTGGCTACTTGACACTCCTAGCTCAATATCGCCCTCCATGAATCTTTGCTTTCTTCCAATACTGGCTACTTGACACTCCTAGCTCAATATCGCCCTCCAAGACTCTTTGCCTTCTTCCATAACTGGCTACTTGACACTCCTAACTCAATATCGCCCTCCAAGACTCTTTGCCTTCTTCCAATACTGGCTACTTGACACTCCTAACTCAATATCGCCCTCCATGAATCTTTGCTTTCTTCCAATACTGGCTACTTGACACTCCTAACTCAATATCGCCCTCCAAGACTCTTTGCCTTCTTCCAATACTGGCTACTTGACACTCCTAACTCAATATCGCCCTCCATGAATCTTTGCCTTCTTCCAATACTGGCTACTTGACACTCCTAACTCAGTATCGCCCTCCAAGACTCTTTGCCTTCTTCCAATACTGGCTACTTGACACTCCTAACTCAATATCGCCCTCCATGAATCTTTGCTTTCTTCCAATACTGGCTACTTGACACTCCTAACTCAATATCGCCCTCCATGAATCTTTGCTTTCTTCCAATACTGGCTACTTGACACTCCTAACTCAATATCGCCCTCCATGAATCTTTGCTTTCTTCCAATACTGGCTACTTGACACTCCTAACTCAATATCGCCCTCCATGAATCTTTGCTTTCTTCCAATACTGGCTATTTGACACTCCTAACTCAATATCGCCCTCCATGAATCTTTGCTTTCTTCCAATACTGGCTACTTGACACTCCTAACTCAATATCGCCCTCCAAGACTCTTTGCCTTCTTCCAATACTGGCTACTTGACACTCCTAACTCAATATCGCCCTCCATGAATCTTTGCTTTCTTCCAATACTGGCTACTTGACACTCCTAGCTCAATATCGCCCTCCATGAATCTTTGCTTTCTTCCAATACTGGCTACTTGACACTCCTAGCTCAATATCGCCCTCCAAGACTCTTTGCTTTCTTCCAATACTGGCTACTTGACACTCCTAACTCAATATCGCCCTCCAAGACTCTTTGCCTTCTTCCAATACTGGCTACTTGACACTCCTAACTCAATATCGCCCTCCAAGACTCTTTGCCTTCTTCCAATAGTGGCTACTTGACACTCCTAGCTCAATATCGCCCTCCATGAATCTTTGCTTTCTTCCAATACTGGCTACTTGACACTCCTAGCTCAATATCGCCCTCCAAGACTCTTTGCCTTCTTCCAATACTGGCTACTTGACACTCCTAGCTCAATATCGCCCTCCAAGACTCTTTGCCTTCTTCCAATACTGGCTACTTGACACTCCTAACTCAATATCGCCCTCCATGAATCTTTGCTTTCTTCCAATACTGGCTACTTGACACTCCTAACTCAATATCGCCCTCCATGAATCTTTGCTTTCTTCCAATACTGGCTACTTGACACTCCTAACTCAATATCGCCCTCCATGAATCTTTGCTTTCTTCCAATACTGGCTACTTGACACTCCTAACTCAATATCGCCCTCCATGAATCTTTGCTTTCTTCCAATACTGGCTACTTGACACTCCTAACTCAATATCGCCCTCCATGAATCTTTGCTTTCTTCCAATACTGGCTACTTGACACTCCTAGCTCAATATCGCCCTCCAAGACTCTTTGCCTTCTTCCAATACTGGCCACTTGACACTCCTAGCTCAATATCGCCCTCCAAGACTCTTTGCCTTCTTCCAATACTGGCTGCTTGACACTCCTAACTCAATATCGCCCTCCATGAATCTTTGCTTTCTTCCAATACTGGCTACTTGACACTCCTAACTCAATATCGCCCTCCAAGACTCTTTGCCTTCTTCCAATAGTGGCTACTTGACACTCCTAGCTCAATATCGCCCTCCATGAATCTTTGCTTTCTTCCAATACTGGCTACTTGACACTCCTAGTTCAATATCGCCCTCCAAGACTCTTTGCCTTCTTCCATAACTGGCTACTTGACACTCCTAACTCAATATCGCCCTCCAAGACTCTTTGCCTTCTTCCAATACTGGCTACTTGACACTCCTAGCTCAATATCGCCCTCCATGAATCTTTGCTTTCTTCCAATACTGGCTACTTGACACTCCTAACTCAATATCGCCCTCCAAGACTCTTTGCCTTCTTCCAATACTGGCTACTTGACACTCCTAACTCAATATTGCCCTCCGTGAATCTTTGCTTTCTTCCAATACTGGCTACTTGACACTCCTAACTCAATATCGCCCTCCATGAATCTTTGCTTTCTTCCAATACTGGCTACTTGACACTCCTAACTCAATATTGCCCTCCGTGAATCTTTGCTTTCTTCCAATACTGGCTACTTGACACTCCTAACTCAATATCGCCCTCCATGAATCTTTGCTTTCTTCCAATACTGGCTACTTGACACTCCTAACTCAATATCGCCCTCCAAGACTCTTTGCCTTCTTCCAATACTGGCTACTTGACACTCCTAGCTCAATATCGCCCTCCATGAATCTTTGCTTTCTTCCAATACTGGCTACTTGACACTCCTAACTCAATATCGCCCTCCAAGACTCTTTGCCTTCTTCCAATACTGGCTACTTGACACTCCTAACTCAATATCGCCCTCCATGAATCTTTGCTTTCTTCCAATACTGGCTACTTGACACTCCTAACTCAATATCGCCCTCCAAGACTCTTTGCCTTCTTCCAATACTGGCTACTTGACACTCCTAACTCAATATCGCCCTCCATGAATCTTTGCTTTCTTCCAATACTGGCTACTTGACACTCCTAACTCAATATCGCCCTCCAAGACTCTTTGCCTTCTTCCAATACTGGCTACTTGACACTCCTAACTCAATATCGCCCTCCATGAATCTTTGCTTTCTTCCAATACTGGCTACTTGACACTCCTAACTCAATATCGCCCTCCAAGACTCTTTGCCTTCTTCCAATACTGGCTACTTGACACTCCTAGCTCAATATCGCCCTCCATGAATCTTTGCTTTCTTCCAATACTGGCTACTTGACACTCCTAACTCAATATCGCCCTCCAAGACTCTTTGCCTTCTTCCAATACTGGCTACTTGACACTCCTAGCTCAATATCGCCCTCCAAGACTCTTTGCCTTCTTCCAATACTGGCTGCTTGACACTCCTAACTCAATATCGCCCTCCATGAATCTTTGCTTTCTTCCAATACTGGCTACTTGACACTCCTAACTCAATATCGCCCTCCAAGACTCTTTGCCTTCTTCCAATAGTGGCTACTTGACACTCCTAGCTCAATATCGTCCTCCATGAATCTTTGCTTTCTTCCAATACTGGCTACTTGACACTCCTAGTTCAATATCGCCCTCCAAGACTCTTTGCCTTCTTCCATAACTGGCTACTTGACACTCCTAACTCAATATCGCCCTCCAAGACTCTTTGCCTTCTTCCAATACTGGCTACTTGACACTCCTAGCTCAATATCGCCCTCCATGAATCTTTGCTTTCTTCCAATACTGGCTACTTGACACTCCTAACTCAATATCGCCCTCCAAGACTCTTTGCCTTCTTCCAATACTGGCTACTTGACACTCCTAGCTCAATATCGCCCTCCATGAATCTTTGCTTTCTTCCAATACTGGCTACTTGACACTCCTAGTTCAATATCGCCCTCCAAGACTCTTTGCCTTCTTCCATAACTGGCTACTTGACACTCCTAACTCAATATCGCCCTCCAAGACTCTTTGCCTTCTTCCAATACTGGCTACTTGACACTCCTAGCTCAATATCGCCCTCCATGAATCTTTGCTTTCTTCCAATACTGGCTACTTGACACTCCTAACTCAATATCGCCCTCCAAGACTCTTTGCCTTCTTCCAATACTGGCTACTTGACACTCCTAACTCAATATTGCCCTCCGTGAATCTTTGCTTTCTTCCAATACTGGCTACTTGACACTCCTAACTCAATATCGCCCTCCATGAATCTTTGCTTTCTTCCAATACTGGCTACTTGACACTCCTAACTCAATAT
Source organism: Allolobophora icterica (assembly GCA_963556255.1). Lineage (NCBI taxonomy): Eukaryota > Metazoa > Annelida > Clitellata > Crassiclitellata > Lumbricidae > Allolobophora > Allolobophora icterica. The sequence continues at coordinate 50,798,440 of OY744610.1, forward strand.
CGCCCTCCAAGACTCTTTGCCTTCTTCCAATACTGGCTACTTGACACTCCTAGCTCAATATCGCCCTCCATGAATCTTTGCTTTCTTCCAATACTGGCTACTTGACACTCCTAACTCAATATCGCCCTCCAAGACTCTTTGCCTTCTTCCAATACTGGCTACTTGACACTCCTAACTCAATATCGCCCTCCATGAATCTTTGCTTTCTTCCAATACTGGCTACTTGACACTCCTAACTCAATATCGCCCTCCAAGACTCTTTGCCTTCTTCCAATACTGGCTACTTGACACTCCTAACTCAATATCGCCCTCCATGAATCTTTGCTTTCTTCCAATACTGGCTACTTGACACTCCTAACTCAATATCGCCCTCCAAGACTCTTTGCCTTCTTCCAATACTGGCTACTTGACACTCCTAACTCAATATCGCCCTCCATGAATCTTTGCTTTCTTCCAATACTGGCTACTTGACACTCCTAACTCAATATCGCCCTCCAAGACTCTTTGCCTTCTTCCAATACTGGCTACTTGACACTCCTAGCTCAATATCGCCCTCCATGAATCTTTGCTTTCTTCCAATACTGGCTACTTGACACTCCTAACTCAATATCGCCCTCCAAGACTCTTTGCCTTCTTCCAATACTGGCTACTTGACACTCCTAACTCAATATCGCCCTCCATGAATCTTTGCTTTCTTCCAATACTGGCTACTTGACACTCCTAACTCAATATCGCCCTCCAAGACTCTTTGCCTTCTTCCAATACTGGCTACTTGACACTCCTAACTCAATATCGCCCTCCATGAATCTTTGCTTTCTTCCAATACTGGCTACTTGACACTCCTAACTCAATATCGCCCTCCAAGACTCTTTGCCTTCTTCCAATAGTGGCTACTTGACACTCCTAGCTCAATATCGCCCTCCATGAATCTTTGCTTTCTTCCAATACTGGCTACTTGACACTCCTAGCTCAATATCGCCCTCCAAGACTCTTTGCCTTCTTCCATAACTGGCTACTTGACACTCCTAACTCAATATCGCCCTCCAAGACTCTTTGCCTTCTTCCAATACTGGCTACTTGACACTCCTAGCTCAATATCGCCCTCCATGAATCTTTGCTTTCTTCCAATACTGGCTACTTGACACTCCTAACTCAATATCGCCCTCCAAGACTCTTTGGTTTCTTCCAATACTGGCTACTTGACACTCCTAACTCAATATCGCCCTCCATGAATCTTTGCTTTCTTCCAATACTGGCTACTTGACACTCCTAACTCAATATCGCCCTCCAAGACTCTTTGCCTTCTTCCAATACTGGCTACTTGACACTCCTAACTCAATATCGCCCTCCATGAATCTTTGCTTTCTTCCAATACTGGCTACTTGACACTCCTAACTCAATATCGCCCTCCATGAATCTTTGCTTTCTTCCAATACTGGCTACTTGACACTCCTAACTCAATATCGCCCTCCATGAATCTTTGCTTTCTTCCAATACTGGCTACTTGACACTCCTAGCTCAATATCGCCCTCCAAGACTCTTTGCCTTCTTCCAATACTGGCTACTTGACACTCCTAACTCAATATCGCCCTCCATGAATCTTTGCTTTCTTCCAATACTGGCTACTTGACACTCCTAGCTCAATATCGCCCTCCAAGACTCTTTGCTTTCTTCCAATACTGGCTACTTGACACTCCTAACTCAATATCGCCCTCCAAGACTCTTTGCCTTCTTCCAATACTGGCTACTTGACACTCCTAACTCAATATCGCCCTCCATGAATCTTTGCTTTCTTCCAATACTGGCTACTTGACACTCCTAACTCAATATCGCCCTCCAAGACTCTTTGCCTTCTTCCAATACTGGCTACTTGACACTCCTAACTCAATATCGCCCTCCATGAATCTTTGCTTTCTTCCAATACTGGCTACTTGACACTCCTAACTCAATATCGCCCTCCATGAATCTTTGCTTTCTTCCAATACTGGCTATTTGACACTCCTAACTCAATATCGCCCTCCATGAATCTTTGCTTTCTTCCAATACTGGCTACTTGACACTCCTAACTCAATATCGCCCTCCATGAATCTTTGCTTTCTTCCAATACTGGCTACTTGACACTCCTAACTCAATATCGCCCTCCATGAATCTTTGCTTTCTTCCAATACTGGCTACTTGACACTCCTAACTCAATATCGCCCTCCATGAATCTTTGCTTTCTTCCAATACTGGCTATTTGACACTCCTAACTCAATATCGCCCTCCATGAATCTTTGCTTTCTTCCAATACTGGCTACTTGACACTCCTAACTCAATATCGCCCTCCAAGACTCTTTGCCTTCTTCCAATACTGGCTACTTGACACTCCTAACTCAATATCGCCCTCCATGAATCTTTGCTTTCTTCCAATACTGGCTACTTGACACTCCTAGCTCAATATCGCCCTCCATGAATCTTTGCTTTCTTCCAATACTGGCTACTTGACACTCCTAGCTCAATATCGCCCTCCAAGACTCTTTGCTTTCTTCCAATACTGGCTACTTGACACTCCTAACTCAATATCGCCCTCCAAGACTCTTTGCCTTCTTCCAATACTGGCTACTTGACACTCCTAACTCAATATCGCCCTCCAAGACTCTTTGCCTTCTTCCAATAGTGGCTACTTGACACTCCTAGCTCAATATCGCCCTCCATGAATCTTTGCTTTCTTCCAATACTGGCTACTTGACACTCCTAGCTCAATATCGCCCTCCAAGACTCTTTGCCTTCTTCCAATACTGGCTACTTGACACTCCTAGCTCAATATCGCCCTCCAAGACTCTTTGCCTTCTTCCAATACTGGCTACTTGACACTCCTAACTCAATATCGCCCTCCATGAATCTTTGCTTTCTTCCAATACTGGCTACTTGACACTCCTAACTCAATATCGCCCTCCATGAATCTTTGCTTTCTTCCAATACTGGCTACTTGACACTCCTAACTCAATATCGCCCTCCATGAATCTTTGCTTTCTTCCAATACTGGCTACTTGACACTCCTAACTCAATATCGCCCTCCATGAATCTTTGCTTTCTTCCAATACTGGCTACTTGACACTCCTAACTCAATATCGCCCTCCATGAATCTTTGCTTTCTTCCAATACTGGCTACTTGACACTCCTAGCTCAATATCGCCCTCCAAGACTCTTTGCCTTCTTCCAATACTGGCCACTTGACACTCCTAGCTCAATATCGCCCTCCAAGACTCTTTGCCTTCTTCCAATACTGGCTGCTTGACACTCCTAACTCAATATCGCCCTCCATGAATCTTTGCTTTCTTCCAATACTGGCTACTTGACACTCCTAACTCAATATCGCCCTCCAAGACTCTTTGCCTTCTTCCAATAGTGGCTACTTGACACTCCTAGCTCAATATCGCCCTCCATGAATCTTTGCTTTCTTCCAATACTGGCTACTTGACACTCCTAGTTCAATATCGCCCTCCAAGACTCTTTGCCTTCTTCCATAACTGGCTACTTGACACTCCTAACTCAATATCGCCCTCCAAGACTCTTTGCCTTCTTCCAATACTGGCTACTTGACACTCCTAGCTCAATATCGCCCTCCATGAATCTTTGCTTTCTTCCAATACTGGCTACTTGACACTCCTAACTCAATATCGCCCTCCAAGACTCTTTGCCTTCTTCCAATACTGGCTACTTGACACTCCTAACTCAATATTGCCCTCCGTGAATCTTTGCTTTCTTCCAATACTGGCTACTTGACACTCCTAACTCAATATCGCCCTCCATGAATCTTTGCTTTCTTCCAATACTGGCTACTTGACACTCCTAACTCAATATTGCCCTCCGTGAATCTTTGCTTTCTTCCAATACTGGCTACTTGACACTCCTAACTCAATATCGCCCTCCATGAATCTTTGCTTTCTTCCAATACTGGCTACTTGACACTCCTAACTCAATATCGCCCTCCAAGACTCTTTGCCTTCTTCCAATACTGGCTACTTGACACTCCTAGCTCAATATCGCCCTCCATGAATCTTTGCTTTCTTCCAATACTGGCTACTTGACACTCCTAACTCAATATCGCCCTCCAAGACTCTTTGCCTTCTTCCAATACTGGCTACTTGACACTCCTAACTCAATATCGCCCTCCATGAATCTTTGCTTTCTTCCAATACTGGCTACTTGACACTCCTAACTCAATATCGCCCTCCAAGACTCTTTGCCTTCTTCCAATACTGGCTACTTGACACTCCTAACTCAATATCGCCCTCCATGAATCTTTGCTTTCTTCCAATACTGGCTACTTGACACTCCTAACTCAATATCGCCCTCCAAGACTCTTTGCCTTCTTCCAATACTGGCTACTTGACACTCCTAACTCAATATCGCCCTCCATGAATCTTTGCTTTCTTCCAATACTGGCTACTTGACACTCCTAACTCAATATCGCCCTCCAAGACTCTTTGCCTTCTTCCAATACTGGCTACTTGACACTCCTAGCTCAATATCGCCCTCCATGAATCTTTGCTTTCTTCCAATACTGGCTACTTGACACTCCTAACTCAATATCGCCCTCCAAGACTCTTTGCCTTCTTCCAATACTGGCTACTTGACACTCCTAGCTCAATATCGCCCTCCAAGACTCTTTGCCTTCTTCCAATACTGGCTGCTTGACACTCCTAACTCAATATCGCCCTCCATGAATCTTTGCTTTCTTCCAATACTGGCTACTTGACACTCCTAACTCAATATCGCCCTCCAAGACTCTTTGCCTTCTTCCAATAGTGGCTACTTGACACTCCTAGCTCAATATCGTCCTCCATGAATCTTTGCTTTCTTCCAATACTGGCTACTTGACACTCCTAGTTCAATATCGCCCTCCAAGACTCTTTGCCTTCTTCCATAACTGGCTACTTGACACTCCTAACTCAATATCGCCCTCCAAGACTCTTTGCCTTCTTCCAATACTGGCTACTTGACACTCCTAGCTCAATATCGCCCTCCATGAATCTTTGCTTTCTTCCAATACTGGCTACTTGACACTCCTAACTCAATATCGCCCTCCAAGACTCTTTGCCTTCTTCCAATACTGGCTACTTGACACTCCTAGCTCAATATCGCCCTCCATGAATCTTTGCTTTCTTCCAATACTGGCTACTTGACACTCCTAGTTCAATATCGCCCTCCAAGACTCTTTGCCTTCTTCCATAACTGGCTACTTGACACTCCTAACTCAATATCGCCCTCCAAGACTCTTTGCCTTCTTCCAATACTGGCTACTTGACACTCCTAGCTCAATATCGCCCTCCATGAATCTTTGCTTTCTTCCAATACTGGCTACTTGACACTCCTAACTCAATATCGCCCTCCAAGACTCTTTGCCTTCTTCCAATACTGGCTACTTGACACTCCTAACTCAATATTGCCCTCCGTGAATCTTTGCTTTCTTCCAATACTGGCTACTTGACACTCCTAACTCAATATCGCCCTCCATGAATCTTTGCTTTCTTCCAATACTGGCTACTTGACACTCCTAACTCAATATCGCCCTCCAAGACTCTTTGCCTTCTTCCAATACTGGCTACTTGACACTCCTAGCTCAATATCGCCCTCCATGAATCTTTGCTTTCTTCCAATACTGGCTACTTGACACTCCTAACTCAATATCGCCCTCCAAGACTCTTTGCCTTCTTCCAATACTGGCTACTTGACACTCCTAACTCAATATCGCCCTCCATGAATCTTTGCTTTCTTCCAATACTGGCTACTTGACACTCCTAACTCAATATCGCCCTCCAAGACTCTTTGCCTTCTTCCAATACTGGCTACTTGACACTCCTAACTCAATATCGCCCTCCATGAATCTTTGCTTTCTTCCAATACTGGCTACTTGACACTCCTAACTCAATATCGCCCTCCAAGACTCTTTGCCTTCTTCCAATACTGGCTACTTGACACTCCTAACTCAATATCGCCCTCCATGAATCTTTGCTTTCTTCCAATACTGGCTACTTGACACTCCTAACTCAATATCGCCCTCCAAGACTCTTTGCCTTCTTCCAATACTGGCTACTTGACACTCCTAGCTCAATATCGCCCTCCATGAATCTTTGCTTTCTTCCAATACTGGCTACTTGACACTCCTAACTCAATATCGCCCTCCAAGACTCTTTGCCTTCTTCCAATACTGGCTACTTGACACTCCTAACTCAATATCGCCCTCCATGAATCTTTGCTTTCTTCCAATACTGGCTACTTGACACTCCTAACTCAATATCGCCCTCCAAGACTCTTTGCCTTCTTCCAATACTGGCTACTTGACACTCCTAACTCAATATCGCCCTCCATGAATCTTTGCTTTCTTCCAATACTGGCTACTTGACACTCCTAACTCAATATCGCCCTCCAAGACTCTTTGCCTTCTTCCAATAGTGGCTACTTGACACTCCTAGCTCAATATCGCCCTCCATGAATCTTTGCTTTCTTCCAATACTGGCTACTTGACACTCCTAGCTCAATATCGCCCTCCAAGACTCTTTGCCTTCTTCCATAACTGGCTACTTGACACTCCTAACTCAATATCGCCCTCCAAGACTCTTTGCCTTCTTCCAATACTGGCTACTTGACACTCCTAGCTCAATATCGCCCTCCATGAATCTTTGCTTTCTTCCAATACTGGCTACTTGACACTCCTAACTCAATATCGCCCTCCAAGACTCTTTGGTTTCTTCCAATACTGGCTACTTGACACTCCTAACTCAATATCGCCCTCCATGAATCTTTGCTTTCTTCCAATACTGGCTACTTGACACTCCTAACTCAATATCGCCCTCCAAGACTCTTTGCCTTCTTCCAATACTGGCTACTTGACACTCCTAACTCAATATCGCCCTCCATGAATCTTTGCTTTCTTCCAATACTGGCTACTTGACACTCCTAACTCAATATCGCCCTCCATGAATCTTTGCTTTCTTCCAATACTGGCTACTTGACACTCCTAACTCAATATCGCCCTCCATGAATCTTTGCTTTCTTCCAATACTGGCTACTTGACACTCCTAGCTCAATATCGCCCTCCAAGACTCTTTGCCTTCTTCCAATACTGGCTACTTGACACTCCTAACTCAATATCGCCCTCCATGAATCTTTGCTTTCTTCCAATACTGGCTACTTGACACTCCTAGCTCAATATCGCCCTCCAAGACTCTTTGCTTTCTTCCAATACTGGCTACTTGACACTCCTAACTCAATATCGCCCTCCAAGACTCTTTGCCTTCTTCCAATACTGGCTACTTGACACTCCTAACTCAATATCGCCTCCATGAATCTTTGCTTTCTTCCAATACTGGCTACTTGACACTCCTAACTCAATATCGCCCTCCAAGACTCTTTGCCTTCTTCCAATACTGGCTACTTGACACTCCTAACTCAATATCGCCCTCCATGAATCTTTGCTTTCTTCCAATACTGGCTACTTGACACTCCTAACTCAATATCGCCCTCCATGAATCTTTGCTTTCTTCCAATACTGGCTATTTGACACTCCTAACTCAATATCGCCCTCCATGAATCTTTGCTTTCTTCCAATACTGGCTACTTGACACTCCTAACTCAATATCGCCCTCCAAGACTCTTTGCCTTCTTCCAATACTGGCTACTTGACACTCCTAACTCAATATCGCCCTCCATGAATCTTTGCTTTCTTCCAATACTGGCTACTTGACACTCCTAGCTCAATATCGCCCTCCATGAATCTTTGCTTTCTTCCAATACTGGCTACTTGACACTCCTAGCTCAATATCGCCCTCCAAGACTCTTTGCTTTCTTCCAATACTGGCTACTTGACACTCCTAACTCAATATCGCCCTCCAAGACTCTTTGCCTTCTTCCAATACTGGCTACTTGACACTCCTAACTCAATATCGCCCTCCAAGACTCTTTGCCTTCTTCCAATAGTGGCTACTTGACACTCCTAGCTCAATATCGCCCTCCATGAATCTTTGCTTTCTTCCAATACTGGCTACTTGACACTCCTAGCTCAATATCGCCCTCCAAGACTCTTTGCCTTCTTCCAATACTGGCTACTTGACACTCCTAGCTCAATATCGCCCTCCAAGACTCTTTGCCTTCTTCCAATACTGGCTACTTGACACTCCTAACTCAATATCGCCCTCCATGAATCTTTGCTTTCTTCCAATACTGGCTACTTGACACTCCTAACTCAATATCGCCCTCCATGAATCTTTGCTTTCTTCCAATACTGGCTACTTGACACTCCTAACTCAATATCGCCCTCCATGAATCTTTGCTTTCTTCCAATACTGGCTACTTGACACTCCTAACTCAATATCGCCCTCCATGAATCTTTGCTTTCTTCCAATACTGGCTACTTGACACTCCTAACTCAATATCGCCCTCCATGAATCTTTGCTTTCTTCCAATACTGGCTACTTGACACTCCTAGCTCAATATCGCCCTCCAAGACTCTTTGCCTTCTTCCAATACTGGCCACTTGACACTCCTAGCTCAATATCGCCCTCCAAGACTCTTTGCCTTCTTCCAATACTGGCTGCTTGACACTCCTAACTCAATATCGCCCTCCATGAATCTTTGCTTTCTTCCAATACTGGCTACTTGACACTCCTAACTCAATATCGCCCTCCAAGACTCTTTGCCTTCTTCCAATAGTGGCTACTTGACACTCCTAGCTCAATATCGCCCTCCATGAATCTTTGCTTTCTTCCAATACTGGCTACTTGACACTCCTAGTTCAATATCGCCCTCCAAGACTCTTTGCCTTCTTCCATAACTGGCTACTTGACACTCCTAACTCAATATCGCCCTCCAAGACTCTTTGCCTTCTTCCAATACTGGCTACTTGACACTCCTAGCTCAATATCGCCCTCCATGAATCTTTGCTTTCTTCCAATACTGGCTACTTGACACTCCTAACTCAATATCGCCCTCCAAGACTCTTTGCCTTCTTCCAATACTGGCTACTTGACACTCCTAACTCAATATTGCCCTCATGAATCTTTGCTTTCTTCCAATACTGGCTACTTGACACTCCTAACTCAATATCGCCCTCCATGAATCTTTGCTTTCTTCCAATACTGGCTACTTGACACTCCTAACTCAATATTGCCCTCCGTGAATCTTTGCTTTCTTCCAATACTGGCTACTTGACACTCCTAACTCAATATCGCCCTCCATGAATCTTTGCTTTCTTCCAATACTGGCTACTTGACACTCCTAACTCAATATCGCCCTCCAAGACTCTTTGCCTTCTTCCAATACTGGCTACTTGACACTCCTAGCTCAATATCGCCCTCCATGAATCTTTGCTTTCTTCCAATACTGGCTACTTGACACTCCTAACTCAATATCGCCCTCCAAGACTCTTTGCCTTCTTCCAATACTGGCTACTTGACACTCCTAACTCAATATCGCCCTCCATGAATCTTTGCTTTCTTCCAATACTGGCTACTTGACACTCCTAACTCAATATCGCCCTCCAAGACTCTTTGCCTTCTTCCAATACTGGCTACTTGACACTCCTAACTCAATATCGCCCTCCATGAATCTTTGCTTTCTTCCAATACTGGCTACTTGACACTCCTAACTCAATATCGCCCTCCAAGACTCTTTGCCTTCTTCCAATACTGGCTACTTGACACTCCTAACTCAATATCGCCCTCCATGAATCTTTGCTTTCTTCCAATACTGGCTACTTGACACTCCTAACTCAATATCGCCCTCCAAGACTCTTTGCCTTCTTCCAATACTGGCTACTTGACACTCCTAACTCAATATCGCCCTCCATGAATCTTTGCTTTCTTCCAATACTGGCTACTTGACACTCCTAACTCAATATCGCCCTCCAAGACTCTTTGCCTTCTTCCAATAGTGGCTACTTGACACTCCTAGCTCAATATCGCCCTCCATGAATCTTTGCTTTCTTCCAATACTGGCTACTTGACACTCCTAGCTCAATATCGCCCTCCAAGACTCTTTGCCTTCTTCCATAACTGGCTACTTGACACTCCTAACTCAATATCGCCCTCCAAGACTCTTTGCCTTCTTCCAATACTGGCTACTTGACACTCCTAGCTCAATATCGCCCTCCATGAATCTTTGCTTTCTTCCAATACTGGCTACTTGACACTCCTAACTCAATATCGCCCTCCAAGACTCTTTGCCTTCTTCCAATACTGGCTACTTGACACTCCTAACTCAATATCGCCCTCCAAGACTCTTTGGTTTCTTCCAATACTGGCTACTTGACACTCCTAACTCAATATCGCCCTCCATGAATCTTTGCTTTCTTCCAATACTGGCTACTTGACACTCCTAACTCAATATCGCCCTCCAAGACTCTTTGCCTTCTTCCAATACTGGCTACTTGACACTCCTAACTCAATATCGCCCTCCATGAATCTTTGCTTTCTTCCAATACTGGCTACTTGACACTCCTAACTCAATATCGCCCTCCATGAATCTTTGCTTTCTTCCAATACTGGCTACTTGACACTCCTAACTCAATATCGCCCTCCATGAATCTTTGCTTTCTTCCAATACTGGCTACTTGACACTCCTAACTCAATGTTGCCCTCCGTGAATCTTTGCTTTCTTCCAATACTGGCTACTTGACACTCCTAACTCAATATCGCCCTCCATGAATCTTTGCTTTCTTCCAATACTGGCTACTTGACACTCCTAACTCAATATCGCCCTCCATGAATCTTTGCTTTCTTCCAATACTGGCTACTTGACACTCCTAACTCAATATCGCCCTCCATGAATCTTTGCTTTCTTCCAATACTGGCTACTTGACACTCCTAACTCAATATCGCCCTCCAAGACTCTTTGCCTTCTTCCAATACTGGCTACTTGACACTCCTAACTCAATATCGCCCTCCATGAATCTTTGCTTTCTTCCAATACTGGCTACTTGACACTCCTAACTCAATATCGCCCTCCATGAATCTTTGCTTTCTTCCAATACTGGCTACTTGACACTCCTAACTCAATATCGCCCTCCATGAATCTTTGCTTTCTTCCAATACTGGCTACTTGACACTCCTAACTCAATATCGCCCTCCATGAATCTTTGCTTTCTTCCAATACTGGCTACTTGACACTCCTAACTCAATATCGCCCTCCATGAATCTTTGCTTTCTTCCAATACTGGCTACTTGACACTCCTAGCTCAATATCGCCCTCCAAGACTCTTTGCCTTCTTCCAATACTGGCTACTTGACACTCCTAACTCAATATCGCCCTCCATGAATCTTTGCTTTCTTCCAATACTGGCTACTTGACACTCCTAGCTCAATATCGCCCTCCATGAATCTTTGCTTTCTTCCAATACTGGCTACTTGACACTCCTAACTCAATATCGCCCTCCATGAATCTTTGCTTTCTTCCAATACTGGCTACTTGACACTCCTAACTCAATATCGCCCTCCAAGACTCTTTGCCTTCTTCCAATACTGGCTACTTGACACTCCTAACTCAATATCGCCCTCCATGAATCTTTGGTTTCTTCCAATACTGGCTACTTGACACTCCTAACTCAATATCGCCCTCCATGAATCTTTGCTTTCTTCCAATACTGGCTACTTGACACTCCTAGCTCAATATCGCCCTCCAAGACTCTTTGCCTTCTTCCAATACTGGCTACTTGACACTCCTAACTCAATATCGCCCTCCATGAATCTTTGCTTTCTTCCAATACTGGCTACTTGACACTCCTAGCTCAATATCGCCCTCCAAGACTCTTTGCCTTCTTCCAATACTGGCTACTTGACACTCCTAACTCAATATCGCCCTCCATGAATCTTTGCTTTCTTCCAATACTGGCTACTTGACACTCCTAACTCAATATCGCCCTCCATGAATCTTTGCTTTCTTCCAATACTGGCTACTTGACACTCCTAACTCAATATCGCCCTCCATGAATCTTTGCTTTCTTCCAATACTGGCTACTTGACACTCCTAACTCAATATCGCCCTCCATGAATCTTTGCTTTCTTCCAATACTGGCTACTTGACACTCCTAACTCAATATTGCCCTCCGTGAATCTTTGCTTTCTTCCAATACTGGCTACTTGACACTCCTAACTTAATATCGCCCTCTAAGACTCTTTGCCTTCTTCCAATACTGGCTACTTGACACTCCTAGCTCAATATCGCCCTCCATGAATCTTTGCTTTCTTCCAATACTGGCTACTTGACACTCCTAACTCAATATCGCCCTCCATGAATCTTTGCTTTCTTCCAATACTGGCTACTTGACACTCCTAACTCAATATCGCCCTCCATGAATCTTTGCTTTCTTCCAATACTGGCTACTTGACACTCCTAACTCAATATTGCCCTCCGTGAATCTTTGCTTTCTTCCAATACTGGCTACTTGACACTCCTAACTCAATATCGCCCTCCATGAATCTTTGCTTTCTTCCAATACTGGCTACTTGACACTCCTAACTCAATATCGCCCTCCATGAATCTTTGCTTTCTTCCAATACTGGCTACTTGACACTCCTAACTCAATATCGCCCTCCATGAATCTTTGCTTTCTTCCAATACTGGCTACTTGACACTCCTAACTCAATATTGCCCTCCGTGAATCTTTGCTTTCTTCCAATACTGGCTACTTGACACTCCTAACTCAATATCGCCCTCCATGAATCTTTGCTTTCTTCCAATACTGGCTACTTGACACTCCTAACTCAATATTGCCCTCCGTGAATCTTTGCTTTCTTCCAATACTGGCTACTTGACACTCCTAACTCAATATCGCCCTCCATGAATCTTTGCTTTCTTCCAATACTGGCTACTTGACACTCCTAACTCAATATTGCCCTCCGTGAATCTTTGCTTTCTTCCAATACTGGCTACTTGACACTCCTAACTCAATATCGCCCTCCATGAATCTTTGCTTTCTTCCAATACTGGCTACTTGACACTCCTAGCTCAATATCGCCCTCCAAGACTCTTTGCCTTCTTCCAATACTGGCTACTTGACACTCCTAACTCAATATCGCCCTCCATGAATCTTTGCTTTCTTCCAATACTGGCTACTTGACACTCCTAGCTCAATATCGCCCTCCAAGACTCTTTGCCTTCTTCCAATACTGGCTACTTGACACTCCTAACTCAATATCGCCCTCCATGAATCTTTGCTTTCTTCCAATACTGGCTACTTGACACTCCTAACTCAATATCGCCCTCCAAGACTCTTTGCCTTCTTCCAATACTGGCTACTTGACACTCCTAACTCAATATCGCCCTCCATGAATCTTTGCTTTCTTCCAATACTGGCTACTTGACACTCCTAACTCAATATCGCCCTCCATGAATCTTTGCTTCCTTCCAATACTGGCTACTTGACACTCCTAACTCAATATTGCCCTCCGTGAATCTTTGCTTTCTTCCAATACTGGCTACTTGACACTCCTAACTCAATATCGCCCTCCATGAATCTTTGCTTTCTTCCAATACTGGCTACTTGACACTCCTAACTCAATATCGCCCTCCAAGACTCTTTGCTTTCTTCCAATACTGGCTACTTGACACTCCTAACTCAATATCGCCCTCCAAGACTCTTTGCCTTCTTCCAATACTGGCTACTTGACAATCCTAACTTAATATCGCCCTCTAAGACTCTTTGCCTTCTTCCAATACTGGCTACTTGACACTCCTAACTCAATATCGCCCTCCAAGACTCTTTGCCTTCTTCCAATACTGGCTACTTGACACTCCTAACTCAATATCGCCCTCCAAGACTCTTTGCCTTCTTCCAATACTGGCTACTTGACACTCCTAGCTCAATATCGCCCTCCAAGACTCTTTGCCTTCTTCCAATACTGGCTAGTTTCAGCAGCCTGTGTGTTTTCGACAGTCGTGGGAAAACGTACTTTCAGTTGAAACCCCTTCGTATTTTGAATCGTCTCTACCACAAAAGACCCGACTCTCCAGCTCTGTGACATCCTTTAAATCACTTGTCTGTCTGGGCCACTAGCGAATGTTTAACCACGCCTTAGACTCACACTAGCAGACCTTGCGCGCATAATGTCCTTCAAACAAGATACATTAACTAAATCTGTAAATAATTCCAAAGCGTCATGTCTTAGTACACAACGCGGCGTCAATGGATGGGTTGATTCTATTCCGAAATCAGTCTTTGGACTCAACCGTTGGGGATCAATGACATCCCAAACTTTAAATAGATCCTCAAAGACAGTGGATCCGATCCCCAAAATGAGAACCCTAGCCTCAGCGAGTGCTTCAGAATCACTCGCATATATTTATACGCGTTGATCGGTGCAACACTGCCACACCAACGTCTTGCAGTGAGCCGGTGTCAACGTCAAATCGTGACCAGGCTAAAACAGTTCCGAAAAATGCTGTAATCGGTATTCGGTACACGTGACCAGCATGCGGAATTTGTTTCCAAAAGTGGAACTGTTATCTGTCGATACCTTCTGCTCCAGCCTGATTCGTCAAATTACCCTGATTACAGCCACATAAGTACAGATTATAATAATTATTTAACCGAGATAGTTCTAATCCCTCGGGTTATCAAAACTGTACCCGGAGATAATGATGTCAGTCTTGAACGGCCAAAATTATAATTATCATTATTATTATTGTTGTTGTTGTTGCTATTGTTATTGTTGTTATTATTATTATTATTATTATTATTATTATTATTATTATTATTATTATTATTATTATTATTATCATCATCATCATCATCATCATCATCATCATCAGCAGCAGCAGCAGTATCATCATCATCATTATTACGCATTATTTGAGCTCTCAATCTAAGGAGATAGCATCAATCGATGGCGCTGAGCAATTGTGAGTGAAGGAATTGTTCAAGGTCCCTACATAGCATCCGTCTCAGAGGAGGCTCGAACCCATACTCTCAGCGTTACAAGACCATCGCTCTAACCAATCGGCTACCGTGTCCCACAGACCGCATGAGCCTCTGCTTGACCCCATTCTTTTCCACTTACTAAAATCTTTCTCCTCGTCAAACATGGCAAAAACGATACTTCAAAAATTGCCTGATTATGTTGGACCAAGCATAGGAACCTTTTTCGACCCGGAATAGATCCGTAACCACACCGGCCGTTTCAGTTTTGACGCATACGGATTATATCGTCCATCGACAGGCTGGTCTTAATTCAGATATGATTCGGGGCTGGCAATGCAATTTAGTCGCACGAAGCTAACTCCTTCGGTCAACGGAGGAAACCGTGATGACAGGCTGGGCTATCGGACGCTTAGACAAACGACATCGTCATATTTGATTTGGACGGCGACGACGGGGAGAGACTGCTTCAGCGTACTTCTTGCTGCAGTCGTTACTGACGTCTCATGTGCAATTAAGCAACGGACGGCATCGTTTAGACGACGGTGAATGTGTCTATAGTTGCCGGTTGATGGTTGGATCTGAACGGTGCTAGGTGTCGGTGATAGTCGGGATTCTGTGGCAGAGGCATATCCGTGGCGGATGATGATCATCTTCTACCTGTCCATAGTGTCCAATGCAGAGTGTAGGCCTACGTCTGCCGGTGAGAGAAGATGGTGGTGGGGTTTTGTGGAGTTTTAAAGCGGCGCAGAGGGGCAACTGTTGTCAATGAAACAATATGTTTGCCTGAGAATTTAAGAGGACTGGTAAATCCTTCACCTGTTACTTATACGTTCTGACACAGGCTGACTGACTGACTTACTGTCTTACTTTCACACTTACTTACTCACTTGCACCTACTTACTAACTGAATTGATAAATGAATGAGATAGAAAGATTGATATAACGAATTAATGAATAAATGCGTAGGCAAACAAATAAATGACAGATTATTGAATGAACGAACGATAATAATAATAATAATAATAATAATAATAATAATAATAATAATAATAATAATAATAATAATAATAATAATAATTTTGATCAGCACATGGGGGACGAGAACCTCTAACTTGATATAGTTTCTTACAGCCTGAGGGATCCTTGCTACCTCGGGCGATAAAAAAAAAAAAAAAAAATAATAATAATAATAATAATAATAATAATAATAATAATAATAATAATAATAATAAGAAAACGATAGAAAAACGGACAGACTGGATGGATGGCTGCATGGGCGTCCGCAGGAATTTTAGGGGGTAAAATTTTTGTAGGGGGGCAAATTCTTGTAGGGGGGGCGGAAATTCTTGTAGGGAAACAAAGTGACGTTTTTACATATGAATGAGCACAGAACACATGACAACTTTATAAATAAATAATGGTCAAGGACTTACCTAAATAATTGTTTGTTGCATTGAAAATCGTGTTGGAACTGTTGTAATAATCAAAAAATTGTTTCTTTGCAAAATATTTGCAAAATCCAAGGGCAAATGCCCCCTTGTCCCCCTCCGTACACCCAGGGATGGCTAGTTGACTGGCCAATTGACTGGCTGGCTGGCTGGGTATATGGTTGACAACCGTATCGAACGAGAAAACCGAGTTAAACAGAGGCCTTAGTTTGCGCTGCATATTTTATTCCCGACGACTTCAATCGGGTTCAACTGCTATGACTGATAGCAGAGGGAAAAAATCCGCTCGGCAGCGCAGTGAAATCTCTCCGTCTAGTTCACTAAGGATTCTGCTTACCGAGGCATGCATGACAAATGCGAACCTGGTCTACATCTCAGCGTAGCCATCTAACTGCTCCCTGGACCAGGTCTGTGTTCCTCTCCTAGTCCTTTCAGTTGTCCGTCTCCGTATGTCTGTTTCACCCTGTATCGCCCGTGCCCAATAAATTCCTCCGCTATCGTTTATAGACGTCAGAATGTGCGCTGGCAAACATGCTCCTGTTTTTGTTGCTAGTTAATAGCCAGTTGCGGCGGTAAAGATCGCTCCAGTGACTCACGTTTGCTTCCTCATCCATTTCCCCTTATTGTCCAATCGATTCCTCCTCCTGTTCCGCCTCCTCGCTCCTATTGTTCTCTAACAAATCTTCTTTCCGGTGAATTATTACGATGTTTCCAGTAAACAACTGTTCATTCTCCTTCTCCTCCTCCTCCTCCTCCTCCTCCTCCTCCTCCTCCTCCTCCTCCTCCTCCCCCTCTTCTTCCTCCTCCTCCTCCTCCTCCTCCACTTTAATGAAGATCTTGATTGCGCTGATTTGATCATGTTTCAATGTAATCTTACTGCGTACTGCCGTACTTGTCAGTTTTAATTAATACAGAAGATCAGCATCATTATTGTTATTATCGTTGTCATTATTATTTTTTTTGGCTCGAGGTGGGGAGAATTCCTCAGGCTCCTAGAAGCAATTCCGAAGAATTACTGTTGCTACTGGGGCTCGTGGTCCTCGTCCCCGGTGTTGTGCATGAATGTGCCTCTGAATGTAAGGGGCCATCCATATATTACGTACACAAAAATCCGGGAAAATTGGACCCCCTCCCCCCCTGTTCGCAAGCGTACTTTCTTCCACCACCACCCCCCCTGAGTACGTACATTTGACGCACACCCCCCCCCCGATGACCAGCTGCAGAAAGTGTCTCCACTTGCCTGTCTGCACTTTAGGCCAGATTATTGAAGGGCCAATATAGACAAATTATAGGTGTCGTTCACAGCACAGAATAACTGCACATGGCTTTTATATAATGTAATAAAATGCCATGGGACGACTATAGGATAATACAGAGTTATAAATAGGCTAATGTGGACGTCATAATTAGAAATTTATTTTGGGTACGTACACATTTTGTTACCCCCCCCCTCCCCGGCCGTTCGCACCCGTACGCAAAATCGCCAAAATCCGAACCCCCTCCCCCCTAAGTGTGTACGTAATATGTGGATGGCCCCTAATTGCATTGTAACGTTGTGTGCAGATTGAAAGGCGTTGGAATAAATGTGCGGTCTCGCGTGGGTCGAGATCATTATTATTATTATTAATTATTAATTATTATTATTATTATTATTATTATTATTATTATTATTATTATTATTATTATTATTATTATTATTATTATTATTATTATTATTATTATTATTATTATTCCTCTTATTGGACGACGTGATTTCCGGCTATACGCCTACAGTGTGTGAGCACAGGATCTAATCGTAATCGAGATATTGCTAATTCCGTTTTGTTTTGCCAGAGCTGAGCTACTTGAGCTCAGGTTAAAGAGCTAGTAGCAAGAGCAACTACAGCCTCTCTCCGGTTTCCTTTTCTGTATTTCCATTTTCGATTTCATTTTCAAACGAAAGTGAAGAGTGAAAATAAAAGAATGGAAATTTGAAAATGATATGAAAGCGAAGATTGGAAACGAAGAATGATCACGAAGAACAAATACTGAAAAGGAGCACAAAGAAGTAAAAATGGCGGAAGAAAATGAGAAATAAAACTCGAAGATGAAAATTGAAATGGAAACGAGAAAGTAAAAATTGTAAGTGAAACTGAGTCAAAAGTCAAATTGCAAAGTGAAGAATAAAAGTTGTCCTGTTTTCCTTTTGTATTTCCTTTTGTTTGTCCTTTCGTTTGTCCTCTTGTCGGTCTCATGTCCTTCTATTTGTCCTTCTGTTTGCTCTTCTGTTCGTCCAATCTTTCTGTCTGTCTCGTTAACCATCAGTTCATCATTCTAACCATCCATCCATCAGTCTGTCTACCTTTATTTATATCCATTGACATGTCTTCTTTGTCTCTCTCTCTCTCGGTCTCTGTCTCTGTCTCTGTGTGTCTCTAACCATGTGTCTGTCTGTCTCTCCCTCCCCTCTGTCCCTCCCCTCTCGACATCTCGCCCACTCGCCCTCTCTCTCTCTCTCTCTCTCTCTCTCTCTCTCTCTCTCTCTCTCTCTCTCTCTCTCTCTCTCTCTCTCTCTCTCTCTCTCTCTCTCTCTCTCTCTCTCTCTCTCTCTCGCTCTCTCTCTCTGTCTCTCCGAATAGTCATATGTATGCCCGCGCATGTCTTCCATTGGCCGTCTTTTAATCTCACGAGATTTGCTCCTATTCTTTCTGTGACGCGAAATGTGACGTCGATCCGTTGCACGCCAACCTATTCGAGCATCAATCAATCCCCACAACAACATCAGCAGCAGCAACAATGTTCCTTACGCTTCCTAAAGAGATCCCCAACACAGTCGTGACATTGACCCTTTTCAGTTTTTCTCCCACCCGCGACTTCGTCACAAAGGTCAAATGTCGTGCAGCGGAGCATTGCTATAGTCACTAAGATAGGCGATCAGGCCTTTATGAGGTGCCAAAAAGGCGCTACGCAAATAATAGATAACCAGATACATACATACATCTAAATATAATACTTACATACATACATGCATACATAGTTACATACATACATACATACATACTTACGTACGTACGTCGTACATACATACATACATACATAGGGCCTACATGCATACATACATACATACATGCATATGTACGTACGTACATACATACATATATACATACATGCATACATACATACATACATACATACATACATACATACATACATACATGCATGCATGCATACATACATACATACATACATACATACATACATACATACATACATACATACATACAACATACATACATAAATTCATATATACATTAAAACCGTCTCTGCTTCCTGGGATACGGCATTAGCATTATTAAATATATGCAAGCAATAATAGAAGATTCATTTGATCCCTCTAAGTGGATCTGGATAAGGACGCTATATAAATGCTCAGAAAGAACGAACGGAGGAATGAATGAGAATTACGTCAGGGGTGATAGTTCAAGGTCGGATGGCATTGTGGGTAAAGTGGAAGTTCGAATAGAGTCATGTCGACAAGCAGCTATAGGAATGATCGATCGACGTGTTGATAGAGATCTTATTTATAGATTATATATAGATAACATATATACACATATACACATATATATGTATATATGTATCTGTGTGAGCTGCGAGTATGTGCGTGTATGGGTAGGTGTTCGTGTATGTATGTGTGCGTTCGTGTGCATTTCTGTTTGTATGTATGGGTCCGCTTGCGTGTGCGTGTGTTTGTTTGTAGGTGTTTGTGGGTGTGTGGGTGTGGGTGTCTGTGTGTGTGTTTGTGTATATATGTGCGTGTGTATGTGTATATGTGTGTATGGGTGTGTCAAGATGTGATGCTGACGCAAAGAAGAGGTCGAGCAATCGTCTAAGTAATTTGCCTCGTTCGTCAATTCACGCGACATTCGACTAAGCAGGGAATCTGGGCAAATTACAGACAGACAGCCAGACAGACAGACAGACAGACAGACAGACAGACAGACAGACAGACAGACAGATATACATACAGACAGACAGACAGACCGGCAGATAGTTGGACAGACAGATGGACAGACAGACAGACAAACAGATAGACAGACAGACCGAAAGACTGACTGACTGACACACAGCTAGACAGACAGGCAAACAGACAGACTGACAGACAGACAGACATACATACAACCAGACAGACAGACACTGGCTTTACAGACAGACACTGGCTTCCTTTTTCGCAACGCATTGTACCGGGTTGCTTCTATTGTCTGGCAGTGTCAGCTTGGCCGCGCTCCTTTCTATCTACGTGAGCTTTGCTTTCCAGAGTCTACACTTCCTGGTCACCGTTTACTCCGTTCCACCGCCCGCGGTGACTTACATGTTCCTTTCGCTCGCACTGCAACCATGCAACAGCGAGCATTCTCCGTTGTCGGTCCCACTATCTGGAATGGCCTTCCTGTCGGACTGCGTTCTCACCCTCGAGACTCATCCACCTCTTTCATCTTTGCTCTTAAGTCTGTTCTCTTTCGCCAAGGTTGGGCAATAGTTACCTTGAAGAGCGCGCTATACAAATGTCTAATTGATTGATTGATTGATCGATCGATCGATTGATTGATTGACACATAGATCAACAGAGGAATAGACAGACACATCCCTGCATTATTCGCAATTCTCTTTGTCGTTCTCTCTCTCTCTCTCTCTCTCTCTCTCTCTCTCTCTCTCTCTCTCTCTCTCTCTCTCTCTCTCTCTCTCTCTCTCTCTCTCTCTCTCTCTCTCTCTCTCTCTCTCTCTCTCTCTCTTCTCTGTCTCTGTCTCTGTCTCTGTCTCTTTCTCTTTCTCTACGGCTCTGCACTGTTTATCATCATCAACATCACCACCACCACCACCACCACATCATCATCATCATCATCATCATCATCATCATCATCATCATCATCATCATCATCACCACCACCATCACCAACATCACCATCATCATGATCAAGATCATCAACTAATTATCATCTTGATCATGTTCATGATAGTCGTCATCATCAACAATATTATCATCCTCAATAGCTTTTTTTACTGATATTAGCATCAAAAGCATTATCATTAGTATTCGCCTTATTTAATCGCCTATCATTAGCTTCAATTATCTTCAAAGAGTGACATGTACACTTTGTACAGATAGCCTCTATCTACACTTCAAAGGAGTATAAAAACGAGAACAGTCTGTGAGGAAAAACTTTTCCTGGATGGAGAAGATGGAAAGACCTTCTGCATCCCGATGGAGCTGGAAGGTCGCGACTGGTCCAGCTGCAGATAGGACAAGATCGATACCAGTCGGCTGCTTCCGACAATGTTGTGATCAACGTTGCGTGTAAGATGGGCTGAGGAGAAGGACCTCCTGTCATCCGGTCCCTCGAGATGCAGAACTCGGTCACCGTTGCATCCTAGTACGTGATGACTTACCGGGTGGACGAACAGGAAGACAGAGGAGTGGTGGGGGTTTGAGGAAGAGAATGGAGGATGGGAGAAGGAGAGGATGAATTAGAGGAAGTGGATGCGCAAAGGATGAGAGATGAGGATGGTCAGGCGAATATTTCAAAGCGAGAAAGTTGGGAAAATTAGACGTAGGGATGCGAAGTGGGTCACGACGAGGAGAAAGAATTACAGGATGAACCATCTGGGCGTCATCAGCACCGTCACATCTCAACCCCCCTCCCATGAGGCAAGCACGCACGCACACACACACAAACACACACACACACGCACAAACACACACACACGCACACACACACACTTACACGCACACACACACACGCACATCCACACGCAGACACACATAAAGACGAACAGTCGACCACACATGCAAGCACATATGTATGCACGCACGACTACACATACACACACATGTAAACCCACGTGCACACGCACAAACGCACACGTATACAAACAACCCACACGCACACACACTCATATAAACACATATAAAACACACACATACACGCACCATATATATATATATATATATATATACATTGTACGCACACTCTCTCAGACTATACGTATATAATAAAATAGGGTAAAAATAAACCTGTTGTTCTTTGTGAAGTCCTGCAATTCGTCTGTAAAGCCCCTTTTCTCCGCTGTCCACAATGACCCCGTTAAGACCGTTTCATTCGCAAATTGCGTGATACGTATAAAGTCTTTTCTCTGCCTTTCGTATAATTACTTGAAAGCCTGCGTTCGTCGTAGAACAACAGTATAAATGACAATTATCGGAATTATTCTCCGGCGAAGTTTTAAATTCACTCACTGCACGGTGTTACTCCTACGATTCTTCAGACTCCAGAGGACTTAAAGAATCCGCTCAACTTAAGATACTAAGAGATAAAAAGCTCTTCGCAAATAGGGATACAAGCAGGCGTATCCAGGCAGCTATAGCCACAATTAATACTTTTAAAGACATATTTACTAATAACCTCTCAGATATAGCTCTATATCTGGAGATGCATTCCCACATTTATGCATGCATGTAATTGTGTATGTATATGTATAGGTAGGCCTACATGTATGCATATGAGCATGTATGAATTTGTATGCTTACATGTAACATAACATAACATAACATAACATAACATCTTTCTTTATGTGTTTGTATTCGTGTATCTGAACCTTTATATAGTGCGATATTTTATATAATATATGCAAATACAGTTGCACCTACATAATCGAACTTTTCGTCTGCAGGAACTAGATTGGGAACAACAATTATAACAAATTACTGATAGGTGGCGCTCCAGATGTTTCAGAAGGTCCATTCTTCTTAATTAATATTCAAGTCCCTGAGTGATCTCATGTAGCCTACCTCGCGGCATAAAAAAATAATACGCGTAGATACCAGTGTCTGAACCCGCACAGTTACAACTTATAAGGCGCACCCACCGTAACGTACCCTTCAGTTAATGACATAAAGGCCAGAAAGATCCCCAACGAAAATGCACCATATAAATCCAAGCTGTAAGTACATTGACATAAAGACGATACTTAAAGTGTGAAGACCGGAAATTTATTCGCCACCTTTTGGGACAAATTGGAAAGGGCGTATTACCTATATCTGATCATCTTAAAAATTGATGAATAATCCGTTCATAGGAGAAGAAGAAGCGAGTCTCTCCGGGGGCGAAATTAATTCGCCAAGTCGTCAGGAAGAGCAGCTTCGCGGCGGGGACAGGTTGCAAGCGGAACGTAAGTCGTGATATCCAATTACTTTGCTAATGCTGTCCGGATACATCATGATAAAACTTTGATAACTCAGTTATGGCGACAACGGATGTCAGAAAACGGTCACCGGAAGTAGACTGCGGTCCGCAATGACGTCGGATTATCCGCCATTTTGAGACTAAATAGAATTCATCATACAAATAAACTGAACAGCGTCGTCGCCGCCATTTTGTGGCCGACACACAATACAAAGACTCCACACAAATGATTGATCAAGTAATCTGTCATTTTATTCGCTGAATGCAGTTTACAAAGAATTTATTATATTAAAGGAGCTATAAAATCAGGTAGTTTTTAATTAATGCACTATATAAATTGTCCCTATAGCAACAGGATAATCTGAATTGCGTTGAAAACATGTTGTGACCAAGATAGGAGAAAATCTGAAAACTTTATCCGAAGTTTATTGTTGATTGTATTGTTCCACGGACTCCATATTATGAAGATTAATGAAGATCTAAAATTTTATCTGATAGGAACACATTGAAGACAGTCCATAGTTTTGAAATAAAAGAAAATCCGAAATTTTTAACTGATATATAATGCAAAGAGTGGATTTTAGAGCCACATAAATATTCGCCATTTCTAGAATTATAGACATAAAGCTGCCTATCATTACAGTTGCAACGGTGGCTATGTCTCATCCTTGCGTCCGATGTTCATATCACTCTGCGTCATGAGAAATTGATATTTGTGGCCATTGTATTGTATTGCGTTTGGAAATTTATACAGCGCCTCTTACAGTCGGAGTTATTTTAGAGGCGCTGTAGACGTGGAAGCCCGGGGGCAAAGCAATGCTTTCAAGGAACGGACAGGTAGGAGAGAGACCCAGACAAAATCTTGGATCGAATTGAGGAGGACGCCATTTCAAGAGGTATAAATCAGATAATATTTACTGGTAGTTCAACTTGGTTACAGTTTTTAGGGCAATGTTAAATTTCCATGCAATATCAATCAGTAACATGCATTGCTGTGGAGACTTTGGACAGTGTTCATAATTGTTAAGCATGAGCATAGCATTACTGATGAACAACAGTAGACTTCTTAGTATCAGGAAATGTCTTGCGGTGCCTCTCAAAAGCCTGTAACAGAAACTGCTTCTGTTCTTCCTGGTTAGTGAGGACACCATTAAATGATTGAATTAAAGCGATTCCCCGCTCGGCGGCATCATGGACCACCTTCAGACTACTCCAGTCGTTTTTGAGCACTAACATATTCAGGATTGTTCCTTCGAGTGGTAGGATGAAGGACCATGAATTCCTTTGATATTCCAGTTGTCGATAAAACTGCAGAGTATGTTATAACACAAAGTTACATAGCTGCATCGTTGGCAAAAGCGCCATGTCCAGTACAACGTGCGTTTCCTTACTTAGGGCTGTGACCATTGCTTCCTTCATTACTCAGAGGAACCATTGAAACGAAGAAAGCAAGACCAACGAGAGTTTCACTTAGCTACCACAAATGACGACAAAAGGACTTGATTGTTGCATCACAGTGACACACCCCCGTTAATTGTCGTTGCTTGAACTTTCTTCTAACCAAAACAACGCTGTCACGTCGCAAAATATTTCCTCACAGAACTAAGGAAGTGGTGGTGGTGACTGGACTGTCACCACCACTTCTAAAACCTGGCCTTATCACACTTTACCTGATCATACCTTAACTAATTAATTATGCGTCTCCTTACTTTACCTGGTCAAGTCTTATTAGCATTGGTAATACCAGTAGCTGTGCATATAATTATTATTCCAATGCGTCAGATCCCGATTATTCGCCAGAGGGCGGATTTCGAAGGAGTGAGCGTTATACCAATGCGATGGCATTCCCTCGATGAATGCTTAGTACTTAATATTCAGAGCGATTCGATATAAAGCAATGCATCTCAAGGTACAGACGAACTGATTATCTTGTCAATTAGGCATATAATAATCTTTCGCTATCAATCAACCTCGATCAATTTCAGTTTTTCTTAACCTTACGCCTATAATCTGCTCTAGATTTTACATAATGTTGTTGCCATTAGTGCAAGGCGTGCGTTTTACGAATGATTTCGTTCTCTGCGCAACCGTCATTAACTCTAATGGACTCCGATGGCTAGGACAATGTGCTTTTCACATGAGATATTGTACAGGCTTGCATTACATCTGGAACTGCGTTATGCGACAAACTGCGATTTATCCTGCATTTCTCGTGAGACAATCGCCAGGTGGCAGCAGTTATCAAAGGGTCTTAAGCAATGAACTGTGGAAATAAATGTATGTGCGCGATAGACGATGGTTAACGGGCTGGATTTTTTACCGAGAGTTCGGTGTTTGGAAAATGTGAGACACGGCAGGCGATTGAGACGTGATGTACCCGCTCCCTTGTAAAGTGGGAGGGTTATTGCGTAAATGTAAATGTACAGGTTATTCTATAGCGACCGTATCGTCCCGACGCTGCTCATTTTAAAAAAGAATTGATCGTGTGAGATCCTTCACAGCCGCTACCCGTTTGAGTAAGCACCACGCCATTTAAGTCCCCGTGTACGGGCCATGCTAGAGCGACCGTATTGCCTCTGCCTTGTTCATCTTGTAGGGAATTAATTGGGTGAGATCCTTCACCACTGTTACCCGTTTGAATGAGTGCTACGCCGTTTAAGATCCCCGTGTATACGGACCGTACTAGTTCGAGATTCCAATCTTTAAAATAAGCCACCAGTGGTATTCAGGGCTGTAGTCGAGGGTATACGCGGGTATACAGCGTATACTCACCTCTAGAGGCCGCATTCTCACCTCACAAAATATTTGCACAAACCTCTAATATGTTTCGGAAAACTAACCGGTAGCGTATACTCACCTCTAATTTTACCACTACAGCCCTGCACTGGTATTCGAGGTATAGAAACACCTGACAAAGATACCTTGCACGGTGGTAACCCAATCGCCAGACACCAGGATTGGGTACAATTTAATGTTAGAAATAACGACTGCCATAACATTATAACAACTCCGCTTTCATCAACTGATACAGATAGAGGAATAACATCATCAGCATACATAATACAAACAATCCAGGAGTTGTTGACACAGCAAAATAAACCTGCTTCTCTATAGTATCAACAATGAATTTATTGACAAAGACATCAAACAACAAGGGCCACCGGAAGCTCCTCCGCCCCCACACTACTCCTGAATGCATGTGACTCAAACATGCAACCGTTCCAACATTTTATTATACCAATCAACCAGAATATCAACCATCCACAGTGGGTCAATCGGACCTTAACAGGTTGGTATGCAGCTTGTAATCATATAGGATATCCAATACCTCACCGATAGCCTATATAGAGCTGCTGCAAACACTGTGCAGTCTCCATCAACATAGTAATCAACTGAAGAGCGTATCGCAAAACTGATAGACTCCGTGGAAGTGACAAGTATAGTCCACACACTATGATTTACCCAATCTGTCTGTCTGTATGTCTGTCTGTCTGTCTCTGTCTCTCTCTCTGTCTGTCTGTCTGTCTGTCTCTGTCTGTCTCTGTCTCAGTCTCTGTCTCTCTTTGTCTCACTGTCTGTGTCTGTGTCTGTCTCTGTCTCTGTCTCTGGCTCTGTCTGTCTGTCTGTCTGTCTCTCTCTCTCTGTGAATATATATATGTATAATTGTATATATGTATATATATATATACACACACACATATATATATATAGCCCATGCACTATGATTTACCTACTCTCTGTCTCTGTCTCTGTCTGTCTGTCTCTCTTTCTCTATGTCTCTGTGTGTGTCTCTCTCTCTGCCTCTCAGTGTCTCTGTCTCTGTCTCTGTGTCTCTGTCTGTCTCTATCTCTGTCTCTGTCTGTCTGTCTGTCTGTCTGTCTGTCTGTCTGTCTGTCTGTCTGTCTGTCTGTCTCTCTCTCTATATATATATATATGTGTGTGTGTGTGTGTGTGTGTGTGTGTGTGTGTGTGTGTGTGTGTGTGTGTGTGTGTGTGTGTGTGTGTGTGTGTGTGTGTGTGTGTGTGTGTGTGTGTGTGTGTGTGTGTGTGTGTGTGTGTGTGTGTGTGTGTGTGTGTGTGTGTGTGTGTGTGTGTGTGTGTGTGTGTGTGTGTGTGTGTGTGTGTGTGTGTGTGTGTATATATATATATTTATACAGAGAGAGACAGAGAGAAACTCCTTGCGAAATGATTGCAGGATATATGAATAGATGTCAGGGTTGCAATAAACGACACTGAATTGAATTGAATTGAATTGAATATATATATATATATATATATATATATATATATATATATATATATATATATATATATATATATATATATATATATGATTTACCCTATCTTTATTCTGGCAATACCTAGTGTCAGTTTCAGCATGTGCCCCAGTGTTCAGGTCATCGAGTGCTAAATCAGTCAGCCATCTAATAAAGTATATGAGGACGATGAAGGACATAATACATTTGCTAGTTTTGTGATAAAGGAAGGCTCAGTGAGCCGTTGCAAAGGCTGACACGAGGTGTCGCCGACATTAAGGTGGGTTATCCAAGGTGGATGCGGCTTATCTGTCACTTTGAGAGTCCCCTATTGAGCTGACGCATCCAACGCCTGTGAAATAAATTGGACTTCGTCAGTTTCAGAACAATTTGCACGTATACTGTGAATCATAGGCGAACGCTGTATTCCTCTTCTTTTCCTTACCTTCCTCGCCGTTACAACCCTAGACCCACCTTAGCCGTCTGACTGTCTGCCTAATTGACCCATCTGGATCTTGACTTGGAACCAATTTTACCCCTCCCTTCGCCAGGCTCGCCTATCGATTATGATTTGACTGAAAACCTGTGAATAAGCTGGTTTCCGCGACTTCACATTTTTGGGCGCTGTAGAAATCTCGAGATTACGATTACGGTCACGATTGTAACGGTGTTGTTCGGTCACCATCACTCTTAAAATGGCGATGACAGTCACCACCACCTTCTGGCTTTTTGCTGGAATATTCTTTGCCACATGGTAGTGTTGTTTTGGTCCGAAGCCAGGTCAAGCGTCGATGATTAACGACGGTGTATTTTTACTATCTGCGAGTTTAACCATCAAGTTGCAGACACAGGAAACTAGGTTCGTACACAGAAGATGGGGAGAAGGTTGAGGAAGAGGGATTTGAGAAGGGAATGTGAGAGGGAAGGGGAGGGGCAGGAGGAGGCGATTTGTCATCACCGCTTTGCGGGGCAAAGTTACGCCCTAGTGTTGAGAACAGTGCCGTCTTAACAGCATTGTAGGCCCTGAACCAATGCGCTGAGCCTCTGCCCACCCACGGTGATAAAAAATTCAAACGGCCAATAAAATTAAACCTGTAGATCTATTGGTACTTTCAACAATCACTTTGTAACAAAATAAATGTTTAAACATAAAGAAACATACTGTAGGCCCTATAGCGAAGATTAATCAACACAAACTTTTGAACAATATAACATAAGCCTTGCACTCATAGCTAAGAAGTTTCATTTCTGCCGCGCGTGGATGTCACACACACGTTAATTTTTGTGGTCTTTTTTAATTTGGGGCCTCTAGAATCGTAGGCCCCTGGCGACTGCACGTGCCTTAAGGCGGCACTGGTTAAGAATAATGCACTCAAATGATTTTCTTCGGTCTGCTGACCGTCTTGATCTACTTGTCCCTCGCGCAAGAACTTCGATGGCTCAGCATCGTGCTTTTGCCATCCTTGGCCCTTCCCTACGGAATGACCTGCCCCCTCTCTCCGTAGCAAGATACTACTTGGGATCTCGCCCTCTTCTCTCCGCTGCCTAAAGACCTTTTTTCCCTCGGGGCTGACACGCTGGGAGCGAATCTGAATAGTCTACGCTGTGAGAGGCGCTTTATAAATAATCATATAAGATAAGATAAGATAACATATTTAGATTTAACAGCTATAAGAGTAACTGCTGTATTATTAGGCCTATCAACTTGAGATCGTGGGGTGCTCGCAGAGGCGTAGCGACCACCCTCCGTACCCTCCGACCGGAGGGGGTCCCGCGCTGGAAGAGGCCCCTAAAAGCGGCAGAAAATAACGATTATGACGCACTGATTAACCAATTTGCGGAGAACAAGGCTCGAAAGAAGCGCTTTGCGTAAATACGGAAATGGAATACATGTACACTGTAGGGCGTAGGCCTATGTATAGGCCTACATAATATGAACCCTGTATATTGTATATTACCGCATTCCAGTTTCCGCATTGTAAGGGGCCCCGGACGTATGTACGGAGCCGGAGGGGGCCACGTTCTTTGTTGCTACGGCTCTGGGTGCTCGTTAGTGTATTGGTTAGCGTGCTGGACTGTCAGTCGAGAGATCAGTCGGGGGTTTAAATCCCTCCGAGGGCAGAAATTTGGTTCAGGATTTCGGCTCCTCCCCCCTAGCCAACTCTCCACCCCTATCCAACTCAGCAATAATGAGTACACTGACCGTACACTGTCGGTGGGAAGATGAGACGGCAAGGGAGAGGACTGGCCACCCACCCTCATATATGCCGAGGCTAAGAAAATGAAGTCGTTAACACTTCATACCATGGCTGCTTCGGGGCTAGCTTAAGGGACTGCTCTTCTTCTTTTATTTTAAACCAACGGGATTAAAATGCCGTTGCTTTGTTGCTTTGGAATAGGCTGGAAGTGAAGAAGAACACATTCAGTTTTGTAAGATTCGTGTGCAATGCTGTGCATTCTAGAAAAACGTCACTGTATTACTTGTCTTATATATCAAGACGAAGAACTTTATAGCAACGAAGAAAGGACTCGGCCGGGTTTTAATGGGTGCTACCAAATTTACAAGAGTTGTGTTCTGGTGAAAGCTAAAGGTCTAGGACTATTTTCGGCTGGGTTAAGTGGAACAATATGCGTGCTGATATACCGTTCCAGAAATACAGTCGGATGCATCCAAGTTGTCTATCTATTCCCTCCTCCTTCGTCTGGAAAGACAGTCAAACTCCTCCATTCCCGTTTATTTTCCAACAGCATATATGCACACGATCTGTTTTCGCGTCTAAGTGTTTCAACGGGTCCTAGCAAGGTGAACAAGCATGTGAAGATGCTTAAACAGCGCAGCCCCTCTCCAATAACTGGTGTGACGCCAAGTAAGCTGCGTGCGAAAACCGGTCCGAATGTTGTGATTGGTGTTGTAGTGGAAAGTAATGTAAATCTCCGATATTTCTCAGCGCCACACAAGAGCCGCGTCAGGAGATTAGCTTATTTACCTGTGGTATAGCAATCAAATCAATCAGAAAGTCTTTATTGCAACCAGAAAAACCAGAAAAGTAACAAGCTTTCCAATTTAGCAAAACAAAAGCCGCATGAAGAAATATCAAATCAAGTCCAAAAGAACCAGGTTGTTTGGTTCGTTTCGGCGCCAGGTCAGAATCTGGGGAGGTTCACGCGACCAGACGCTGACATTTAAAAAATTTAGAACAGTCAAGCCGACACATTTTTGTGTCACTTCGTATTCAAGTCATGTTTTTGCTAATATAGACAACATACGTATGAACAGCTTTGACTTCTTCTACTCCACTGACTAAAATATTTTTTCAAAAATGACCTTTAAGAAAATAAGATAATTTAGTTTAAAATTCGCCTTACAATGACGTAGTCTGGTGAGAACTCACGCCCCATGCATGCATGAGTTCACCTGTTCGCATACCAATCGGCTTATTCAAAAGAGTTTACTCTCGGGCTTTCACAGTCCGTACACGAGGACCTTAAATGGCGTCGGACCCATCCAAGGGGCAGCGGTGGTGAATGATCTCACACAATAAATTCACTGAAAAATGAGCAAGGTGGAGGCTATGCGGTCGCTATATAAAAAAAAACTTTTATGTACATGTACAGTATTTGGCAAAAGCGGATAAAGACGGAACAGTCTTCGACCCGGAATCTACCTGGCACCACTCCGCCACCACCACCAGCCTGCTTTCGGACTGCTGTGGAAACTCCACTGCGCTTGTCCGAACCTACCACCAACCCGACGAACCACCTGCCGCCCCACGCCTCGCATACAGACGTCAGTCGAGTCCGACCTCTGCACGAGCTCATGTTGTGCAACACAGGCAAAAAAGCGCGGTGCAACCTGTTGGAGCGGCCTGAGACCGGGCCAAGAGTGGCAGGTGGTCGGTGAGGAGCTGAGCGAAAGGTTGCCGCCTGTTGAGTAATTCTGATTGCCTGGGGCTCAACTGAGATCCCATCTCCGGCAGCAACGAAAGATACCAGATAAGCAGCGACCTGGACTGCACGGGCATAATTAAACACGTTCAGAAATATTATGTAATGACGGACTAGAAACAGAAGATGTGAGGTACGGATACAATTACAAATACCAAAACGGACAAACGCACATAGAGCCATGGGACTCGATAGGTAGCGTTCGTGAGTGCATGTGTTGGTGTGTACATGAGAGATACGGACAGACAGACAGAGGGGGAGGAGGAGGAGGAGGAGGAGGAGAAGAAGAAGAAGAAGAAGAAGAAGAAGAAGAAGAAGAAAAAGAAAAAGAAGAAGAGGAGGAGGAGTATAGGAGGTGGAGGAGGTGGAGGAAGAGGAAGAAGGAAGAAGAAGAGTAAGAGAAAGAGGAGAGGAAGAAGATGAAGAAGAGGAGGAGGAGAAGTAGAAGAAGAAGAAGAAAGAAAAAAAGAAGAGGAGGAGGAGCATAGGAGGAGGAGGAGGTGGAGGAAAAGGAAGAAGAAGACGGAAGAAGAAGAGTAAGTGGAAGAGGAGAGGAAGAAGATGAAGATCAGGAGGAGCAGGATTAGGAGGAGGAGGAGGAGGAGAAGAAGAAGAAAAAAAACAGAAGGAGAAAGAAGAATATTGGAAGAGAGCGAAGATATGAGTCAAAAGGAAGAGGGATCTCTAACAGAATTAAAAAGACTGAAGGTGGAAAGAACAAAAAATTCAAAGGATAAAAACGGGAGAGCAGTAAAAAGAGGGAATGACAACGATGAAGTCAGAGAGTGAGACAGCGGGACAAGGACAGATAGACAAGGAGGAGGAAGAGCAGGAGGACACAGAAACAGGACAGAGAAAGAGGAGAGCGGATGATGGAGATAGATGAGGAGAAAGACGGAGGAAAAGAGAGGAAAAGTGGAAGGGAGAAGGAGAGAGTGACAAAGAAAGAGAGAGGAAAGGAGTGAGCAGAGGAGGAGAGGAGAAAAGGAGGAGGAGGAGGCAGAAGAGGAGCGGAGGGGAAGACGAGAAGAGAGGAGGATGAGCATAGAGAGGAGAAGATAGAGGAGTAGGAAGATGGATGGAGGAGAAAAGGATGGAAGACGAGAAGAGGAAGAAGGAAGAGGAGAAGGAGGAGAAAGAAGAGAAGGAGGCAAGGAGCAGAGGGGGAAGATGAGAAGAGAGGAGGAGGAAGAGCGAAGAGTATAGAGGAATAGGAGGATGGGAGGGAGGAGAAAAGGATGGAGGAGGAAGAGAAGAAGGAGAAGGTAGGGGAAGGGGGAGCTATACGGCAACGACAGAGAACTCGATTCATCGGTCTATAAATACATCAATCGTTCATCTCCGTCATGAATTGTTTGCCAGTGATGCTTATCCCTCAATCAAACATCCGAACCCGTCGCCGCCTGCTTCAGGCGTCAGTCGCCGCAGCCCAGCACCGACCGAATCGCATCAACGGATAAGACACCTCGAAGCAGCAGCAGCAGCAGCAGCAGCAACCCTCAGCCGTTGTAACAGCAACGGCCGCATCTTCGCCGATCGCAGCTCCAGCAACAGCCCAGACTCCAGGGGATAAGATTATAGGACGAAGATTATCGCACGAAACGCCGTCGTCGACGGGGAAAGAGACTCTGCGTGTGCGACTCGTCGATTGATAATTCTCTTTCGACTGCGACTCTACGGACCGAGGACCAGGCGCAAATAGCGAAATCACGCTGACACGACGAGTCGTCTCAAATCGAAAATCCAGAGCTGTATTTCAAGATATATTTACGTATCCGTTAAACGCTGTCGTGTCGATATATTTAGAATATATATATGTGTGTGTAAGGGAGCGTTTAAGGAACGATGCTGTTTTACGAATTCGCCGTGTTTGTCCTTCTTTGTCAAATTCTCGAGACCTTACAAGACTCGCCTCAGTCAGGTAAACCATTACGAGCTCACGGCTATTTCCTAACCGAACAATATACATACATACATACATACATACATACATACATACATACATACATACATACATACATACATACATACATACATACATACATACATACATGCATACATACATACATACATACATACATGCATACATACATACATACATACATACATGCGTGCACATTATCTACATATAAATATACGGAGTGCATTTATAAATATTATTATATATACACAAACCATTTAGTGTAAATATTTAAGTAATGTGGATTAGAACCTGTTCAAATTGTTTGTTTGATTAATGCATTCAGCAATTTATTTAGCGCGGTGTAGGGGAAGCCGGGGTTATTTCTAATTTCGGCCAATTTCTTATTTTTTTAATAGATTAAAATTGGTTGGCTGCTAAAATGAAAAAAATCACAAATAAATAAATACCCTTCTTCCCTTAACGCCAGAAATGACGAAATGGAAGCATAGTAGAGACATTACGTGGTAATTACTGAAGAGAAAAAGTTTCAAACAGCTATTAGTATGATTTGTGAGTTTGTTATGCGCCACTGTCTGATGTGGTGGCTCAGTGGTAAGTTCGGCGCCTTGTGACCGGAGGGTTGCAGGTTCGAATCCCACTCTAGCCGCTGCGTGCGGACCTTGAGCAAGTCCTTCACTCGCAATTGCTCGTGGCGCTTCGGCGTGAAAATTCCGGCACAGTATCAAATGCTGTAGTCGGGAGCGCCTCTGAGTAGTAGTTGACTTCGAGAGGCGCTATAGAAATATCCGGAATAAATAAATAAATAAATAAATAAAATGAGAAAGCATTGATCGATGGCGCTTGGCAACTGTGCGTGAAGAGGACTTCCTCAAAGTCCGTATATACACAGCAACCGTCTCAGGTGAGGAGGTTCGATATCCACGCACTCCACGCTACAAGGCGAGCAGTTATACCGTGTCATATAATTATAATCCGTAGCTTTATAATAATATACATGTAATTAAATAATATATGTCGATGGCGCTGAGCAATTGTATTCCTATATATGTCGTATCGTATTTGGAGATTTGTATTGATATAGATGTATATAATAATAATAATAATAATAATAATAATAATAATAATAATAATAATAATAATAATAATAATAATAATAATAATAATAATAATAATAATAATAACAACAACAACAACAACAACAACAACAACGACAACGACAACAGCAACAGCAACAACAACAACAACAACAACACCAACAACAACAACAACAACAACAATAATAATAATAATAGATCATTTATTTATATCCATCGCCGCCAAATGGCTGGCGTCAGGAACTGATGATGACTATGATATATACGACGCCAGCCATTTGGCGGCGATGGATATATATATATATATATATATATATATATATATATATAATAGGCCTATTGTTTCGTAGTTATTTACCCGGAATTGCTGTGAAAGTCATAGATTTGTTTGCCTGCTCTACGAAAAAACCTGCAGTACGTGCAAAGTGTTTGGAAGCCAATGCTCTGGTTCTTTTGTTATTTTCAAACATGCCTGACAGACTGCATGGTTAGAGGCTACTACACTGTTCGATCGTGGTTCCATTGTCTTAGGTCGGGAGTGCCTCTGATGAGTATCTCTTTTGAAGTGGCGCTATAGGAATTTGCGACCATCGGCTGATGCCTTGTGCATTGAACAATGGCGCATTGAACAATGGCGCTAGAAAGTTCTTAGATGAGATTAGGCTAGAACATCGATGGAACTGAGCAATTGTGATTGAAAGATATGCTATAAAGACCGGTTCAGTGGAGGCTCGAACCAGTACTCTTCCCGTTACCGGCCAGCGCTTTAACTAAATCAGCTAACGCGCCCCACTTACTCTAACCAATCAGCTAACGTGCCCCACTTGCTCTAACCAATCAGCTAACGTGCCCCACTTACTCTAACCAATCAGCTAACGTGCCCCACTTGCTCTAACCAATCAGCTAACGTGCCCCACTTGCTCAAACAAATCAGCTAACATGTCCCACTTGCTGTAACCAAATAACCGAATGCTAACGTGCCCCACTTGCTCTAACAAATCAGCTAACATGTCCCACTTGCTGTAACCAAATAACCGGATGCTAACGTGACCCACTTGCTCTAACCAATCAGCTAACGTGCCCCACTTGCTCTAACAAATCAGCTAACATGTCCCACTTGCTGTAACCAAATAACCGGATGCTAACGTGACCCACTTGCTCTAACCAATCAGCTAAATTGACACACTTACTCTAACCAATCAGCTAACGTGTCCCAATTGCTCTAACCAATCAGCTAACGTGTCCCACTTGCTCTAACAAATCAGTTAAAGTGACCCACTTACTCTGGCCAATCAGCTAACGTATCCCACTTGCTCTAACCAATAAGCTAACGTGACCCACTTGCTCTAACCAATCAGCTGACGTGCCCCACTTGCTCTAACCAATCAGCTAACGTGTCCCAATTGCTCTAACCAATCAGCTAACGTGTCCCACTTGCTCTAACCCACTTACTCTGGCCAATCAGCTAACGTATCCCACTTGCTCTAACCAATAAGCTAACGTGACCCACTTGCTCTAACCAATCAGCTAACGTGCCCGACTTGCTCTAACCAATAAGCTAATGTACCCAACGTTACCCCAGAGCAAAAAGTGGAGCACTGGTATCCACCTTCAAAAATTTCGCATGTATTGCGGTGCTCGTGAACTTCTAGAGCTGATCTTATTTTAACGGAGAAGTTTTCAGATTTTCTTAACCTTCGCCTTAACAACCTGTTCTAAACTACATAATGTCGTTGCTATTAGCGCAAGGTGTGCGTTTTACGAATGATTTCGTTTTCTGCGGAACCGTCATTAACTCTAATGGACTGCGATCGCTCGGCGCGCAGCTGAAAACACCGCCGCTGCGGAAGTAAACAGTCCGGTAATCGTCTCCGCGAGACGCCAATGAATTGACTCGCCTAATAGCGGATTCCGTTGTCTGCATTTACTTTGTAGCTGGCGAAGGAAACATGCATAATTGACCGGCCGGATGATCGAGGAAGGGGAGCGCGGACAAACCCAGGCGGATTTCCGTGGTCCAAACTAGTGGTTTATTTATTTACCGTCGTAAACGCCAGTGCGCGTATTTATGCAACAGATCCAGACGATTATATCGGGCGGATAGTCGGATGCAATATAATTTGATGCTTTGGGAAGATATTAGTATCAAAGCAAAATCTGGGTTGTGCAGATAAAACGCTGGAATGTTTTCGCGAGCGCTTGGTTACGAAGCACCTGTTTTGCAAATTTGCACATCATTCATAGATGACTTGTTGCACTGTTTAGTAATTAATACATTAGAGTAAGACATTTATAAACGTCTGTGTTCCATAAGGAGAAGCTCATTTTTGTTTATTATTAAACCTTTGAGCCTGTAATGGATGACTTCCAAGACTCTGAACAGGAGGCCAGGATAGTTATTGCAGGACTTGCCCTCTGCTCTTCAGGGTATAGGCCGATTCCAAATTCCACTGTTTGGCGATAGAGGTAATTATGCTTAGTAGCTACGATCGACTGTTGCCTTGAGCATTACTACAGTGCCACTATAGAATAGACTGACCAGATATTGGAAACTAAAAACCGGGACACTTCAATCACAAAATCAATTTGTGTTTTGTCAATAATTATAATATAACTTGCACAAATATCTATTTAATGCTTATACAATAATATACAATATACATTATATTGGTATTACTGAAAGGTTTTATTGCAAATCATGCTTTTAAATTTAAAATTTAATTATAAATTTATCAAAATTAATCAGTCACTCATATTTGGCGCTTGAATGTTTGTTTTCAGCCTAAAAAATATATTGTTCTGTCCTCTCCTAAAAACCCCTCCAAAATTTGCATTTGTGTTGTCTGCTGAAAAAGCAATTAATTTGTTGTTCAAGTTGTATTCTCCTAAAACGTCAACAATATGATCACATTAGACCTCAGATGTTTCTCATTTAACGGAAGAAAATGTTAGTACTTTATTTTTAATTCCACTGTTCGGACCTGATGACACAAAATATCTTACAATAACTGGCAAAAATTTTAAATTATTATGATTGGAAGCATCAACAGAGACAGACACAAACATTGAATTTTCAAGATCCTGTTCAAGACGTTGTGTTGCCAGTGGTGCTAGAACATTTGTAACAATGGCCTCAGTTTTTGTTCTGGCACAAACAAATTTTGGCTCGAACATTTTTCTGATCAGCTGTGATGTGATGTACAATCCATTGATCTGAAACTTGGATTGTGGCATACGGTGTGGTATGCATACGTACCCGCTGCAGCAGCTAAAATATTCTCTTCGTTACATGGCTGTTTAGCTGTATAATATTTCGCTAATGATGAAGAACCTGCTCTTGCACTCAGAGCGACCTTGTGTTTCTTAGTGGCAATGTGGTCATTGATGTCAGACCTGCCGCCGTGAGCAATCGAAATAGTTGACTTACATAAATTATACTGCAGAATGCAGTAGGCTACTACAATCAGTCGCAATGCTGGACAAGAATGAAAACTCGGCCGTCAGATCGTCGTTAAAAGGACATTTTCGTTTTGACATTTTCTAACTTTATTTCAGTAATTTAGTTTCAAGTTTTAGAATTATGATTTGAAATTAAATATCACTATTTATGAAAATCTGTTTTCTCAGAATATTATCACTACGACAATATGACGTTTAGAACCGGAAGAGTCATTACCGTATTATCCACGGTAATAAATAAATAAAAGTGAAGTTAAAAATGAATTTACTCGGCAGATGCCAGTAGCAAAATCAAGGAGACGTTGATAAGTCAGGTCAGTTCTTAAAAACCGGGACATTTTTAGGGTTTGGCCTACCTTTCCCGGCAGCCGGGACAGCTAGCAGAAAATCGGG
This sequence comes from Allolobophora icterica, assembly GCA_963556255.1. Classification (NCBI taxonomy): domain Eukaryota; kingdom Metazoa; phylum Annelida; class Clitellata; order Crassiclitellata; family Lumbricidae; genus Allolobophora; species Allolobophora icterica. Next base: position 50,837,075 of record OY744610.1, read on the forward strand.
ACTGTCCCGGGAAAACCGGGACGTCTGGTCAGCCTACTATAGAAGCTCTTAGATTAAGTTAGAACAACTTGCCGTATACGGTTGTTACACGGAGACCCCTCAGAAGGTTCAACATTACGAATTTGCCCAGTGTAAGAAAGTGAGGTCGCTAACACCTTACACTAACGGCCACCTGTAGAGGTTAGCATAAGGCACTGCTCTTCCTTTTGTTTTTCTTGTTCTTCTTGTTTTTCTTGTTCTAATTGTTTTTCTTGTTCTAATTGTTTTTCTTCTTCTTGTTTTTCTTCCTCTTTCATTATCTTTCTCTTCCTTCGACTCTTTCTGCCTCATCGTCCTCTTTCTTCTTCCTCCTCCTCCTTTCCTCCTTCTCATTCTCCTCTTCTTCGTCTTCTTCTTTTTCCTTCTCCTCTTCCTCCTTCCTCCTCCTTCTCCTCCTTCTCCCCTTCCTTCTACTTCTCCTCCTCTTCTTGCGGCATTCCCTTCCGCAGCCTGTCCTTCGGTCACACGTGCCCGCGTAGGTGTTGTCTCCTCCTAAAAAAAACCACGAAACTCCCTTTACAACTCCCGCGATTCCTCTCTTCCCC
>OY744610.1:50840158-50845158 GCA_963556255.1 Allolobophora icterica
CAGGACTTTACTTTGTCAACGGTCCGCATTTTCAACACACCCGTCGACGTTGCGTGGGTTGGCGCATTCGACCACTAATGGCATTGACGAAGAAGCCATGTTTGCATCGTCCGTGTAGGCGTCTGTATTTGTGTTTGTGTTTGCGTCTGTATGCCTAGGTCTTCGTCTGTTTGTTGGTGACATAACTGACGAGAGAGTGAGGCAAACAGACATACACACAGACAGATAGATAGATAGACAGATAGAAGCGGAACCGTAGCTGTTACATCGAAATGAAATAATGAGTTCATTGTGTAGGACGTTCGATGAGTCCATTAGTGGTCAGTCAAATGGACTCAGGCGGACAGGGAAGCGTACAGGCGCCGATATGCACACGGATACTTGCACGTACAGATTGTCGTGTGCATTGTAGACAAACGCACAAATAGCCTTCGAATGTTAAACAGAAGGATATTGTTGAATAGATACAGGAACTCCGAGACATATAAAGGTGGTGGGCAGAGAGGAACACAGGAAGATAGAAACTTGGGTAAGGGAAAGAGACAGAGCGATAGAGACAGGGACTCCAGGCATATAAATATGGACACGCAGGCAAAGACTTTTACACAGTCACAATGTCTAGTAGGCATACGAAGAAGAAGTCAGATGAGACTTGCGGAAAAGGTCAGGCAGAGTCACCGATATGCTAAGATTAATGGACAGGCAGGCACAGACACACACAGGCACATAGACAGACATTCGAAGGCGTACCTGGAGAGAGGAACAGACAGACAGACGCGTCCATTAGGCACACACACAGAGGCAACTAGACAGACATTCGGAGGCGTATATATACAGAGGGACAGACATACAAACACGTCCATTAGACACACACAGAGGCATACAGACAGACATTCGGACTCGTATACAGACAGAGGTACAGATAGACGGACGCGTCCATTAGGCAGATGCATGCGAGCAATGGAGACATGGAGAAAGGGATAATGAAATAAATTCGGCTGAAACAACAATAAACCGGAAATGGTCGGCTGTTTACAGTGAAGCGTAGAGAGATATCCGGCTCCGTTCGAAGTCCCAGAGGACGCAGCGGGCTGAACTGAGTTGAAAGAGAAGACCCAGATATTGCGATTCCAGTCACAGGGATATGGAAATCTGTAACAGTATACGATGTATACGACAAGGGGCTTCCAGCCTCCCCCACTCTGTCTGTCTCTCTGATTTAATGTCTCTCTCTGTTTGTCTGTTTGTGTGTTCTTCTGTCTCTCTTTATCGACTCATTTCCGTTCTTCAGCGTTGTCTCTCTGTCTCACTGTCTTGCCTTTACCTCGCCTTTGTTCTCCAATGACATGTCTTGTTCCCCGCTTTCGTTTCCTCCTTTTCTTTCGCTCTCCCCTCTTCCTTGTCTATTTTTCTGTCTTTCTGTCTTTGTCTCTGTCTGTCTGTCTGTCTGTCTCTCTCTGTCACTCTCTTCTATATTTCTGCGTCAATCTCTCTCCTTTCTTCCAAATTCCTGTCTCACTCCCTTTTCTAACCCTCTCTCTTTCACTTTCTTTCTCTATGTCTCTTTCTGGTTGTCTGCGTGCTTGTCTGTCTGTCTGTCTCTCTGTCTTTCTCTCTCTGTATTTCTTTTTTCTCTCTCTTTCTCTCTTTTCTCTTTCTCTTTCTTTCTCTCTTTCTCTCCCTCTTTCTCTTTTTCTTTCTCTCTCTTTTTGCTCACGCTTTTTCTCTCTCTTTCTCTTTCTCTCTCTTTCTCTTTCTCTCTTTTTCTCTCTCTCTTTCTCTCTCTCTCTGTCGCTCTCTCTCCGCCCCCTCCCCCCAGATACTGCACTGGGAATTTACTTCGCACTAAACAGAGTCTGTGTTCCATGCATTAAGCGGGAAACTGACGGAGTGTAGGCAAACAAAGTTAGAGTGACCGACTCAGTCAACACAAGGTAGACAAATGAATCCTTACGACGTCTAAGTAAGCAACTGCAATGAATGCTCGATAGATGCTGTCAAATACGGTTGAAGCCATAGCAATGACGAGACATGGTCATATATACACACACGCATACATTCACACATACATACACACATGCATTCATACATGCATGCATACATACATATATTTATATACATGCATACATACATAAGCATACATACCTATCTACGTACATACATATATACATACATACATACATACATACATACATACATACATACATACATACACGCATAAATACTGTACCTACATACATGCGTATATACATACATACATATATATATAAATAGATACATACACACATACATACATGCGTATATATATATACGTACATATACGCGCATACATACATGCATACACACATTCATACATGCGCACGCATACATACATAGGTAAATAGGCAATGGTTGAGATCAAGCTTGCGAATGCCTTTCCTTTCGTGCACAATGGTGGTGGTGGTGGTGGTGGACAATGGTGGTGGTGGTGGTGGTGGTGGTGGTGGTGGTGGTGGTGGTGGTGGTGGTGGTGGTGGTGGTGGTGGTGGTGGTGGTGGTGGTGGTGGTGGTGGTGGTGGTGGTGGTGGTGGTGGTGGTGGTGGTGGTGGTGGTGGTGGTGGTGGTGGTGGTGGTGGTGGTGGTGGTGGTGGTGGTGGTGGTGGTGGTGGTGGTGGTGGTGGTGGTGGTGGTGGTGGTGGTGGTGGTGGTGGTGGTGGTGGTGGTGGTGGTGGTGGTGGTGGTGGTGGTGGTGGTGGTGGTGGTGGTGGTTCTCCATCCTCCCCCACAGCCACAGTGACTGACCACCGACATTCAGTCGAGTGTCGACGGTTCGTTTCCTTGCGACATTGGAAACGTCATCTCCAACCCAAGAAATCAATACTTATAGAAACCTCTGCAATGCGCACCGGTCGATATATACACACTCATACATACACAATCATAAATATACACACATTTTCTTACATAATTGTACTAGTCTATGAATCCTTACACATATATATATTTCCGCGCCTCAGATTCGCATTTCTGGGTGACTGATCGCGTTAAAAATATTCATAATAAATAATAAATAAATAATATATATATATATATATACACGGGTCGATAACTTCCAATACATATACATGTGCATGGGCATTCTTCTGTATATATATTTTCATATATATGGCATATATCCTTGAATATATATACATCCTTATGTATATCCTTCTATATAATGTATACAGACTCATTAAAGACTGACAATCTTTGTGCCTGTTATTCTTACATAAACTGTAGTCCGAGATTTTCTGTTGCTTTCATACAGACCTTCATTTGCACACAAGTGTCTCTATGCATTTCGCATTTGACCACATTAGTATTCTCTTCATAGTGTGAAAAAGAAGAACGATGAGGAGGGGGAAGCGAACAAGATGATGACGATGATGATGATGATGATGATGATGATGATGATGATGATGATGATGATGATGATGATGATGATGATGATGATGATGATGATGATGATGATGATGATGATGATGATGATGATGATGATGATGATGATGATGATGATGAAAAAGAAGAAGAAGAAGAAGAAGAAGAAGAAGAAGAAGAAGAAGAAGAAGAGGAAGAAGAAGAAGAAGAAGAAAAAAAAAAGAAGAAGAAGAAGAAGAAGAAGAAGACGAGGAGGAGGAGGAGGAGGAGAACAAAAACAAGAAGAACAAGAGAAGAAGAATCCATGACATAGATCACAGATTCAGATGCATCCGTGGCACGGTGTCATAGACCCTGCCTTACACCCCGCGCACATGCGTCACATCGACTGGATTAATAACCCCACGAGGAAGACACAGATAATAAAGAGCGTCGTACCATTTTAGATAGAAATCCCCACGAGGGGGCTGAAAGAAAGAAGACGATATGGCACCACCCTACGCAAACCCTTGCTGCAATATTGCTCTGTCGTGTGCGAATTTATCCACCCGGCGCTTGGCAGACACCTACGGATGAGAAAATCTCTCAGTATATTCATGGACATGCATCACTCGTACGGAAGGCTCACCTGTTGCACGTGTTCCCCTGTATGTAGATGCATAAATATATCTCGGTGGGCGGTGTTCGTTACCATACTCGGTTAACGCATGTATGCCTTATTTGCGTCCAATGTCCAATTAGAACTGATCCTCCGAGGCAGAATAACAACGGATATCTTTGTGAAGTTGATCAGGAGCAACAGTGTTGTGCTTGCGTCGGATCTATGCGAAGATAATGTAGGCTTAGGAGATAATTAGGAAGGGCTTCGGGTTGAATGGCTACAGAAAGTAGACGGGCGATGTCTTACAGACACGGTGAGGGCTGAGAACTTTGTAACGGTCATTGGTACGGAGCTGGTGGCGTGATTAAGTTAAAAAGCTCGCATGGAAACGGTTGGGGTTAGTGATGCGACGAGAAACACTGATAAAGCTTGTAATTATCATTATCACTGTTGTTGTTGTTGTTGTTATTATTATTAATACTACTACTACTACTACTACTACTACTACTACTACTACTACTACTATTACTACTACTACTACTACTACTACTACTACAACTACTACTACTACTACTACTACTACTACTACTACTACTACTACTACTACTACTACTACTACTACTACTACTACTATTATTATTATTATTATTATTTTGTACCGAGGTAGTTATTATAATCCCTGAGGTTGTCCAAAACTCAATCACTCGACAAGTTCTGGCTGCCAGAAAGTTATTATTATTATTATTATTATTATTATTATTATTATTATTATTATTATCATTATTATTATTATTATTATTATTATTATTATTATTATTATTATTATTATTATTATTATTATTATCATCATCATCATCATCGTCATCATTATCATCATCATCATCATCATCATCATCATCATCATCACACCCGAGATAAATATGATACCACGGGTTCGTTAAAAATGTTCGGATTAAATTTTAAAAAACGCAGTCCATCGTAGGTAGTACAAGATTTTATTACA
>OY744610.1:50850158-50857658 GCA_963556255.1 Allolobophora icterica
CTGCTCTGCCCAGGGACCCGCGACTGCTCTGCCTAGGGGCCCGTGACTGCTCTGCCTAGGGGCCCGGAATTTCTGTCGGCGCCCCTGCCTTACTATACTTGTCATATACCTTAATCTTACTTCATCATACCTCAACTTCTCTGTTCCATTCACGGTTCACCACGCGTAGCAGTCTCCAGAAATCAATACAATCGTCGAAGTTTTGCTTTCATATATCCTTATAAACGCGCTACATAAAATTTACATAGCTTTACGTTACTATGTGTAACGTAAAGCAATTATAGTTTGTATAGCGCATTTTATGGCCTCTCATACGAACAATGAATACAGTGAACCGCTATATAAATGCTTGGATACATGCGCAATGACAAAATTTATGGTTGCGAAATTTCATGTTGACGGTCGACCGAAGTAAGGGAATTCCTTGGAAGAGGAAGAGGAAGAGGATGGGAGAGAGGAGAAAAGGGAGAGGGTGGGGGAAGAGGAGAAGAGGAGGAGGATGGGGAAGAGGAGAAGAGGAGAAGAGGAGAAGAGGAGGAGGAGGATGGGGAAGAAAAGAAGAGTAGGAGGATGAAAGAAGAGGAGAGGAGAAGGATGGAGAAGAATTAGGAGAGGAGGAGGATGGAGGAAGAAGAGGAGAATAGGAGGATGGAGAAGAAGAGAAGAGGAGGAGGATGGGGAAAAAGAGGAGAAGAGAAGGATGGGGAAAGAAGAGGAGAAGAGGAGGATGGGGAAAGAAGAGGAGAGGAGGAGGATGGAGAAGAGGAGGAGAGAACGATGATAGAGGAAGTAGAGAATCGCAATCGGAAGAGGAGGGAGGAAGAAAAGGAGACTCGGAGGATGTAGAGGAAGTAGAGATGAAGAGATAGAGGATCGTGGAGGAAAAAGAAAATAGGATGATGGTAGGAGGAGGACGGAAGTCGGAGACGGAAGAGGGAAGGAGGAAGGAGAGGAGCATCCGCAGCTGGGCTCTTGGCTCTAATGAAGTGTGACAGAGCCGAGAGGACAGGAGAACGAGAGGCCGGATAACTGGAGCCGAAATGGTTCAGAGACCGGATGATAGGAAAAGACTTTATGATCGGACCCTATGCATCACCAGCAGAACGTACATAAGCAGATCTGACAGTTGCAACAGAACGAGGAATTCACGTCGAAAGGGAAATGTCAGAAAGAGAGAGAAGGGGGAGACAGACAGACAAACAGACAGACAGAGACAGAGACAGAGACAGACAGAGACAGACAGAGACACAGACAGACAGACAGATAGAGAGCGACAGACAGGAAAGCAGAAGGACCCAGGACGAGACAGACAGACAGAGATAGACAGAGATAGACAGACAGAGACAGACAGGCAGACAGAGACAGAAAGAGACAGACAGACAGACAGAGACAGCCAGACAGGAAAGCAGAAGGACACAGGATGAGACAGACAGACAGACAGAGGGAGAAGTGAACATAGAGACGGGGATAATGGTAAACACAAGGAGTGGGAGAGATGAGCATTTCTACATGTATGGAGCAGGAGAGCAAAGCAAGAGAGAGAGACGAACAAGAAGACTAGAGGTAAAGAGCGAACGACAGGCAGGTAGACAAGAGAGGGGAAGGAAAAGAATACGAGTGACACGGACAGGTACAGAGAAGGGGACAGACGTACGGACAGTCGAAGGAAGACGGTTTGCAACATAAAATAATAAACACAAGGACAGTCTGATAAGGAGACAGGAATAGACTGTAGTCAGATGTAGAGAAAAAGAGGAAGTCACACACATAGACAACCAGAGATACAGCCCGATACAGAAACAGAAACAAATAAACAGTGGAATACAGATACAGAATGACAGGTAGACAGACAGACAGGCAGGCAGGCAGACAAACAGGTAGGCAGACAGACAGACAGGTAGGCAGATAGGCAGACAGGCAGTTAAACAGGTAGACAGATAGACAGGTAGGCAGACAGACAGAGAAGCAGACAGGCAGGTCAGATATACAGAAAGACAGACATACACGTAGGCAGATAGAAAGACAGACAGGCAGATAAGCAGGTAGGCACAAAGACAGGTAGGCAGACAGACAGACAGGTAGACAGACAGGCAGACAGACAGGAAGGCAGCTGAAACACGTCATCGTCTTTATGAAATGTAATGCTTGTTCTGTTGGGCAGGCGGTCATAAAAACCGGAGACTTGACAACTGGTGGTCATCCAGTTCAACCTGACCGTCAATCAACCATCCTTCGCCACCGAATATCTCATTCGCTCTGCATCCAATTATTGACAGTATCAGACACTACTGCTGTCAGAGCGTTCGAAAAGAGACAATCAGACACGAGGGACACGGTAGCCGATTGGTTAGAGCGCTCGCCTTGCAACACGGAGAGTACAGGTTTGAGCCTGCTCTGAGACGGCTACTGTGTAGGGACATTAACCAAGTCCTTCACTCACAATAATTGCTCAGCGCCATCGATTGATGCTTACCTGTGGTCGATAGATAATGGTGCTTAATGAACATAAAACTGATAAGACACCTAGGCGATGTCCTACAGCAAGTAATGGAGTGTTTCTTCCCGTAGTCGCCTTCAGATAGATGGGAACGTTGGGGCACTCACCTGTCCTGAAATGACTCATTATAGAAAATAATTTGTCACCTATGTCCCAATTGTCATGCCCCCTATCGCGTACAGATGTCTTTTGGGGCCCATCTTTCTGTCTCTATCGAGAATGTATTACTGTGTCTAGGCAGAAATGTCTGTGAGATTTTTGGACACATTAGTATATTCTGTTGACAGAAGACAAGTTTAATGGACAGACAGACAGACACACACAGAGAGAGAGACAGACACAGAGACAGACTGACACAAAGACAAACACAGGCAGTACAAGAAGCATCACCAGTCGATTGATGTCTCTGCCGCTGAATCCATCATCGAAATCTCTCTTTTCTGTTTCTCTCTCTCTCTCTCTCTCTCTCTCTCTCTCTCTCTCTCTCTCTCTCTCTCTCTCTCTCTCTCTCTCTCTCTCTCTCTCTCTCTCTCTCTCTCTCTCTCTCTCTCTCTCTCTCTCTCTGTCTTTCTCTCTTTCTCTGCCTCTCTCTGTGTCTTTTTCTCCCCTCCCTGCCTCGTTCTCTCTTTCTGCCCCCTTTCTCTCCCTGCCTCTCTCTCTTTTTCTACCTATCTTTCTTTCTCTCTCTCTCTCTCTGCCTCGCTCTCATTTTCTGTGTGTGTCTCTCTCCCCTGCCTCGCTATCTCTTTCTCTTTCCCTGCCTCGCTCTCTCTCTCTGCCTCTCTGTCTGTCTCTCTGTCTGTCTCTCTGTCTCTGTCTTTGTCGCTGTCTCTGTTTCTCTCTCTTTCTCCTTCTCTCTCTCTCTCTCTTTCTCCTTCTCTCTCTCTCTCTCTCTCTCTCACATTCTCTCTCTCTATCTCTCCCCCTCTCACTCATGACAGATATCATCTGGGCTGATGGAGTTGACCGGTGCTATGAATTCGTGCATCTGCATCATTCCAAGATAAGACATTGTTTCCCTCACACACGAACGATTGCCTGATCTACGGCAGTTTCAGAAACGTTCCGGTCTATGTATACGGACCACTAAAACGAATATTGCATTCGCAGACAGACAATTAAGAATTATCATTAGCTCTTATGTTGCAAATAAAATCAGTATTCGTGGCTTTTAACTCATATAAAACGGCGGCAACATCAAACGATTTTAAAACAATAAACCGCAGGAACACACTCTTTAATTAGTATTATCATATCGAAATTTCTGTTGTGCCGGACTTGATAATTATCATCAACAGCGGTTGATGTAGTTGAATAAGGTGATAATATTTTCTTATTTGAATTCTCGATCAGGAATCGGACTCTGTTACCTTTGCATAAAAAATCATTGTCCTTAAATGATCGGCAAACACGGATGAAGACTTCGTAGTATTCAACTGTAAATTTAAAGGAGAATTTCTGAGGCTCCTATTTTGAAAACTTCTCAGTGAGATTTTTTAAAGTCTCTACTGCAATTATTGTTCCTTTTTAGCAACGAGCTAGTGAGTGAATGAGTGAATAGGTGAATGAATGAGTGAATGAGTGAATGAATGAATTAATGAATGAAGAACGAATGAATGAATGAATGAATGAATGAATGAATGAATGAATGAATGAATGAATGAATCAGTGAATCAGTGAGGCCAGATTAGCGTGTCATTGATTCATCGATTCTTGAACTCAAAAATCTGTCGTTCATGAATGTTGAATAGGTTGTCTAGCAGCCAATTGCCTAGTAACGAGGACACATTCAAGTCCGTCATCCCCTTCGTTTGATTATCTCCTGCTGTCCTACTTTCAAAGCCATTCTGTCAGTCATCGACTTTAAGCTGTCAATCAGAAAGATCCTCTGAGGAATTATCTAACAAATAACGCAGCATCGTAGATTATCTACGAACGAGTGAGCTACTGAATAAATAAATGAAAAAACGGAAGAATAAACGACAGAATGAATGATTGAATGAGTGGAAGAACGAACGAATGAAAAAAAACGAACGAATGTGAGTAAGTAAGTATATTCTTTATTAACCAATTGCTAATCGCACTTTGGTGTATACATGACATCCAATAAACACAGTTAAAAGATTATGACATACAACAATAAATGTTTTGCGCGTCAGGCTGTCGGCTGTAGGGTAGGGGGAGATTACGCGATCATCGGCACGAGGACTGAGGAAGTGTCAGGTAGGTTTGCTTGGTGTAGTAGTTGGTGCAGGACGTGGGGCTAGTTCGTCGGGACAGTGCACGAAAGAGGCGAGTGTCGGCGTTACGAACGACCGCACAAATGAATGAATGAATGAATGAATGAATGAATGAATGAATGAATGAATGAATGAATGAATGAATGAATGAATGAATGAATGAATGAATGAACGAACGAACGAATGAATGAATGAATGAAAGAACGAATGAATGAACGAACGAACGAATAAACGATTTAATGAACGAATGAACGAACGAATGAGAGGCATGAACGAATGTACGAATTGTTGTAATTTCAGAACTGAAGGAGTCCTGCTCGGATGAGTATTTCAACGTGAGCTGCGCGTCACGTGGTGGGGGCGGTGACGTCATCCTGATGGAGAGTGCCAAGTACGGGCGGATGAGAGTGAGCAGGTGCGTGTCGACGAACATTGGCTGTTCCATCGATGCGCTTGAGTTCATCGAGGGCCAGTGTTCCGGTCGAAGACAATGTTCCGTGTACGTCAGTGACATCAACCTACAAAGAATGGCACCGTGCTCCAAAGAATTCACGTCTTACCTGGAAACGAAACACATCTGTCTCAATGGTATGTACGCGTGTCTGTGTCTTTCAGTCTGTCTGTCTGTCTGTCTGTGTCTTTCAGTCTGTCTGTCTGGCTGTGTATGTCATCTTATTGTGTATCTGCGTGTGTATCATTCTGTGCTTGCATATATGTACCTCCTTGTATGCAGGCATGTATGTATTTTTGTATGAGTGTATTATTTGTGAATGCATGTATGCATGTATTGTATGTAAGTATGTAGACTTTTGATATAGCGCTTTTAAATACCTCACAAAACCCTTTATACAGTAGTATATATATATATATATAGGGTGACACGAAAGTTCGTTCACCGTTTTCAAAATGCGTTGTCTCAATAACGGCTGCATATTTCTATATAATATTTTGTCAGTACATACATAAGTCAAACGAAAGATACTGGTAAGAATTTGATTATGATCCGGTCCGTGGTTGCCATTATTTATAAGAAAATGTAAAGACCTCGTTTTTGCGGAAAAAACTACGTTCATCAAATTAACACAGTAAAGGAAATGTGTAGCCTCGTACACAATAAGACACTGTTGTTACCTAGGACATACAGACGTACATGTGTACGTAGGCTATTAGCGTACAGTATCTCATTTCTGCTTAATGACATCACCAACATTCTGGAACAGATTGTGAAGCCAGCGTTCGAGAGAGAAAATGACAACGGCAGTGTCATGCAACGAAAGTTATTTCTTGACAATGATCTAGGAGTATGACGACGAAGTGGCTAGACGACAACCTCCCGTCACACATAAAGCCGAAGGATTGGCCACCCAACTCTCCGGACCTCTCTCCTATTGAGAACTTGTGGAGTATTTTATCTCTCAGCGTTTATAAAGATCCTGAGCCAAAAAACGTTGACCAGCTCAAACGTCGCCTCCAACGAGCGTGGAGATCGATAGCAGTTAGGACACTTCAGACGCTGATCCAGTCTATGATAGAGTCAGTGCTGTCATTAAGCAGAAAGGAGATGCTGTACGCTAATAGCCTACGTCTGTATGTCCTAGGTAACAACAGTGTCTCATTGTGTACGAGGCTACACCTTTCCTTTACTGTTTTAATTTGATGAACGCAGTTTTTTCCGCAAAAACTGGTTGTCTTTACATTTTCTTATAAATAATGGCAACCACGGACCGGATCATAATCAAATTCTTACCAGTATCTTTCGTTTGACTTATGCATCTATTGACAAAATTTAATAAAGAAATATGCAGCCGTTACTGAGACAACGCATTTTGAAAACGGTGAACGAACTTTCGTGTCACCCTATATATATATGTGTGTGTGTGTGTGTGTGTGCGTGTGCGTGTGTGTGTATATATATGTGTGTGTGTGTGCGAGTGTGTGTGAATATATATATTGAATATATATATTGAATATGTGTTTGTGAATATATATATATATATATATATATATGCAATCGAATAATTAAGTACAAATGTGTTGGAAGTTATACATCAGTTGCTAGTCTGAATATAATGTTTGTGTATGTTTTCCTGATTGTCTCTCTATCGATTCGTCTGCTTGTCTGTGTGTGTATTCGTCGGCTGTTGTAAAATTCTGGCTGAATAGAAATGGCACACACCTTATAGGAGACCTCGTGGGTTGAGGTGCCCGACGGAGCAGACGACAAAGCTCTGCCCCCCCCCACCACCCCCACAGTGGACGATTGATTACCGCGGAGGTGAATGAGAAGCAGTATCAATATCCGGATAGCAATTGCGATATCAAATGGCTGGACAGAGGAAACGAACAGGAAGTGGAAAACACGAGAGAGAGAAATTGAAAAGAATCCATTCGCTCTTTGTGCTAAAGAAAACGTGAGCCAATGTAAAGTAAGGTAATGTAAAGACAAGGGAAAGAAAGACCAGGTAAAGTGGGTTGTGTCGAGGCAATATCTTACCTTAGGTATTGTCGAGGCATTATCTTACATTAGGTATATTGTCGAGGCATTATCCTACCTTAGATATTGTCGAAGCATTATCTTACCTTAGATATTGTCGAGGCAATATCTGACGTTAGATATTGTCGAGGCATTATCTTACCCAGGGTGGAAATTGTCGGGGTGGGGTTCAACCCCATAGTCTTTCTTAGGACTCCCCAATTAAGTCTTCATTGTACACCCCGGCGGTCGTTTCCAACCCCCTCAGTTGTGCTAATGTGATTTAGCAT
>OY744610.1:50862658-50867658 GCA_963556255.1 Allolobophora icterica
GCAGGAAGCCAGCCATCCAGCCAGTCAGTCAGTCAGTTTCAGTTATTCTGTCAGTCGGTAAGCTAGTCAGAAAACCAGTCAGTCAGCCAGTCTGAAGTCAGTCAGTCAGTCAGCCAGTCAGTCAGTCGGTGGTTTAGTGAAGCAGTGAATCAGTGATGCAATTAATCACGTGCTCGGTCAGTGCGTCTGTGATTGTTAGTCTACACTTAGAATCGATGCTGGTCATTAATCTTGCTGTCAACAGTCAATTAAGGCTAACCATATTGATTCACTTCGCTTTATTAGAGGATTCACAGGTGCGCACGGTAGTCTAGAGGTTAGTGATCTCGACTGTTAACCCGAAAGTGGAGGGTTCAAATCCTGCGTTCCAAGAAAATCACCGTAAACTATCAGTGGGTAGACTAACCGGCGAGGGAAAGGAGCTTCCCGCTCCCCTATGCCAGGGCATATGGCACTATATCAAATGAAGTCCGCAATAGCCATGTCCGCTTGTCCGTTCCGGTGCCAGGTCAGAGTCTGTGGTAATCGGTGTTGATAGTGGTTGTGTGGTGGCGCAGAATTGGAATCAGGATAGGATTGCTTGAAGAGTTCGGATTTCAGTCGTGAGCGGAAAGCAGCGGAGGAGAGTGCAAGCGCAGGAGAGGTGAAATTAACAGGCGAGATAGGAGGATGAGCAAACTGGCGGAGAGGAAAGCAGCAGAGGAGAGTGCAAGCAGAGGAGAGGTAACATTAAAATACATATACATACAGTACATACGTATACGTGCATACGCACATACATAAATACATACAACATAAAATACATACTTAAATATATATATATATATATATATATATATATATATATATATATATGCCGACGCATAGGTCCATACACCCGAGAGGTCATGATCTTGCCAGAGGTCCATAGACCCGAGAGGTCATGACCTTGCCAGCGACCGAGCTGTGGATGGTTCACTTTGAACGTGTTGGCATTTATGTAGAGCATATAAATAAACAGTGACGTTGCAAGCGACCGACCGAATGACTGAGGTTGGAATAGGATACTAACATCCGGTTGCTGTTTCTACGCTTAGAACCCATCTGGTTTCAATCGTTACCTGGATGCCCGCGCCGACAGAGACGCTGACTCAACCACTCAAAGACACGAACTGTCCAACAGACCCAGGAGGACACTGAGGCGTACACAAAACCACCTGCGGTGCAAGGTTGTTCGCACCTTGCGCCGCCAACTAATTGCGTTTTAGGCTGCTGCCGCAGATTAACTTATTTATCCTCCGAAGATAAATCGGAACGCATCAGGCACTAATGAAATATTCAGTTGTTTAGCCATTAACGTCAGCAACTGTCGTCTATATTCAGACATCATACTGTGGCCTTATTTAGTGACTGTAGGGGGGGGGCGAGATGTAGGCCTAGTCTAACAGTTAGTGTGCTGTAATCAGCTGAAGGGTCAGGAGTTCAAATCCCCGCTATGGCAGAAAATTGTTTCCAGATTTCTTCCCTCCCTCAATCGAACTCAGCCATAACGAGTCAGTGGGAGGATCACGCGGCGAGGGGATTGCTGGCCAGCCGCCCTGATGAGCCGATGACAAGAAATATGGGGTCGCTGACACTTCGTACCCGTGGCTGCCTGCCTCTCTAGATTAGCTTAATGGACTACTTCTTCTTCTTCTTCTTCTTCTTCTTCTTTTTCTTCTTGTTTTTTTCTTCTTGTTCTTTTTCTTCTTCTTCTTTCTTCTTGTTCTTGTTCTTCTTGTTCTTCTTGTTCTTCTTGTTCTTCTTGTTCTTGTTCTTTCTTCTTTCTTCTACTTCTTCTTCTACTTCTTCTTCTTCTTCTTTTTCTTCTTATTCTTCTTCTTCTTCTTCTTCTTCTTCTTCTTCTTCTTCTTCTTCTTCTTCTTCTTCTTCATCTTCTTCTTCTTCATCTTCTTCTGGAAAAGGAAGAGCAAGAGGAAGAAGAGCAATCCCTTAAACTAGTCCTGAGGCAGCCATGGGTATGAAGTGTTAACGACTTCATTTTCTTAGCCTCGGCATATGAAGGCAGATGGCCAGTCATCTCCCTCGTCTTCTCATCTTCCCACCGAAAATGTACGGTCAGTGTACTCATTATAGCTGTGGTGCAGGTGGAGCAGAAATCTCTAGACAAATTTCTGCCCAGACGGTGGATTTAATTTGAACCCCAACCTCTCGACTGACAGTCCAGCACGCTAACCACTACACTATCGACCACCCCCGTTCTGTATACAGATAGGCATATATACACAACCTCTATGTTTTCGTTTAATCTATTAGATGCTCCAACTGTATACATGTATGTGTTATCCAGTGCGAGGCTGTCGGCAGCTGAGGGCTCCAACAGGTGGCTACGTCAAGGTCGAGGGATATACAGCAACTGTTCACTGCAACCACACAAAGGAAACGTGGTTCCTGACCTGCACCGGAAGCAATTGGCTCGGTCAAGTCGGTAACTGCACCAAAGGTAAATCACTTCTGGAGAATTTGCTGTGCTCTTTCAAATCTGTCAAACATTCGCTATAATTAATGCGTGTAGAGTCCTTGCATATATACATACTGTACATATATGTATTTGTAAGTACATATGCATACACTTATATATATTGTATTGTATATTGTATTGTATTTCAAAACTTATAAAGCGCCTCTGCCCAGTGCCCACCAATCAGAGGCGCTCCCAGTGCGAAAGTCCTCTGGAATAAAAGCGTTTTAAGACAATGAAAAGCTGTGGCAGGACCAACAGATAGTATTACAACCCGGACCGAAGGAGGAAGCTGATTCCACATTGAATGGCCAATACTAACAAAGGAACGAGACCGCCATCGCCGTTCTCACTCATATATATGTATATGCAGTTTACGCACATGAATACATATATAACAGCGCTCGTGAATAAACTGGTGCCCTGTATGTAAATGACAGAATGCAAAGTAAAGCAAAGTAACGCAATTGTAGCTTAGAAGAATCGTGGCATTTATATAGAGCCAGCCAAGCCTAATGGACCGGAATCAGTTGGATCGCGTGAAGGTCAATTTAGGTGACAGACAGTACCGAAGTCTGCGGATCGGATTCGGTGAAAGGTCAGAGGCTAAAGGTCGAAAATGCCGAAGTCATGGGATCAGACTTTTTGAAAGGTTAAAGGTCAGAGGTTGATTTCTGCAACGAGTGCAAACCCGTTGTCATTGCACTGTCTGACAAAACTGAGTTTGGTAGGACAGTGAAGAAGAAGATGATGATGAAGAAGAAGAAGAAGAAGAACAAGAAGAAGAACAAGAACAAGAACAAGAAGACGAAGAAGAAGAAGGAGAAGAAGAAAAAAGAAAAAGAGGAAGAAGAAGAAGAAGATGATGATGATGATGATGATGATGATGATGATGATGATGATGATGATGATGATGATGATGATGATGATGATGATGATGATGATGATGATGATGATGATGATGATGATGATGATGATGATGATGATGATGATGATGATGATGATGATGGAGATGAAGATGAAGATGAAGATGAAGAAGATGAAGATGAAGATGAAGATGGAGAAGAAGAAGGTGAGAAAGATGAAGAAGATGAATATGAAGATGAAGAAGAAAAGGAAGAAGAAGATGATGAAGAGGAAGGAGACGGATGGAATGACATGAAGGAGGAAGTGAGGAAGAGGAACAGACGGAGGAATAGAAGAAAGAGGAGCAACAGATGCATCGGTAGGACGAGGAGGATCGGAATAGGGACGAAAACTAATCCATTGTATAACGACATCTTGTAGCTACAAAGGCCGTTGACGTCTTTAAAGTTCATAGATATAGTTCAGTTCATTTTCATATAATCTTTCGTCCTTCAATTTTGTTTGCTTCTTTCGCGGTTGTTTTGGTGCCTGGCAGGATGTTAAGCTGGCGATGTTAGGCAGGTTGTTGGTGTCTAGCTAATGTAATGTATAGATTAATATTCAACATACATACACAATTCATTTAGCCATTTGGATTTTTAAGGAAAAGCAGAGGCAAGAGGAGGAAGAATAGGCTATATTAAACCTAAAAAAATAGGTAACATGTACCCAGTACGAGTTCTATAGTTAACAAACATGGTTTAGCCGAAACAGTGTTCTGTTGAGCTTTGTTCTTCGGTATGTGATATGCTTATTCTTCGGTATGTGATACACAGACGTTGTGTGGGCTGTGGGACGTGATATATGAATAGGCCTATAGCACACTTGCTGTACAATACGCCTATGCAGATGTACTGTAAGCCCATACAATAGGCCCGTATTGTGTGGAATACGGTACCGTTTTAGGCCTAAGCTGTAAGTTCATTAGGCCGTTGGTAGATAACATGCCTGAGGTTGAGGCCTGCTAGTCATCTGCCAGATTCCTTCAGAAGGATGTTTGAAGTTCCTCGCATCATCAGCAACAGCAGGAGCAGCAATCAAAGAGCCTCGCTCTGTCTGGTGGTGGCATTGACGTCATCTCGTTAGAGGCTGCAGACGATGATTTCGCTGCTGAGAATAATCTGGAGGCAAAGACGACGCTGAACTATTAAAAGAAGCGAAAGCGACCGGATGCCGGTATTGAGAGTGATACGCCGTCAGCCGATCTCTATCTATAGGCACATTAGTAAATCAATCGACGGTGAGATGAAGGGCGTTTAATGTTTTTCTTCAATCGGACTAATTGCTAGATCCCCTACGTCCTTGAATGCAATGTAACGCATTATGTGTGTATGTATGTATGTATGTATGTATGTATGTATGTATGTATGTATGTATGTATGTATGTATGTATGTATGTATGTATGTATGTATGTATGCATGTATGCATGCATGTATGTATGTATGTTGTGTATGTATGTGTATGCTGTATGTATGTGTGTATGTATGTGTATATGTATGTATGTTTGTATGTATGCATGTGGGTATGTATGTATGTATGTAAGTATGTATGTATATATAAATGTATATATGTATGTATGTATGTATGTAAGTA
>OY744610.1:50872658-50967658 GCA_963556255.1 Allolobophora icterica
GAATACGAAAGAAGATGGGGATCACGGGAGACTTGAAAAGATCGACGCCACTCCTTGTCGAGACAGCAGAATCATGCAGCGAATATAATGATTCTGTTCAGAGGCGTAACTTTGGTCTAGAAAGCAGGGGGTACCAATTTTGCAGCCTAATACACTCATATTAATTATAGTTATTACAACTATTTTTTTCGTAATTATTAGCGTTTACATTGATCAAAGGAAGAAATTCAGAGGGTGTTGAATGTGAAAACCTACTACTACTACTTATTAATATGTGCTGTTTGTATACCTACCTCCCTACCTGCATACACACGTATAGACAGAAACAGTGATATTTGGAGAAGCACAATTGAGCGCATACCTAGTCGGTTAAATAATGATGGGCATTGTCTATTCGGGGTATAAAAAGTGGATGGTACGGCTCTGTAGTCCAAAAAGTGACGGGTACGGGTAACTTCTACCCGTAGAAAATTACACTATGATTCTATTAATCGCCTATTAAAAGTTTGGGACTTTGGTCGTAGACCTTGGAAACAACGGCTGACATTAGGCCAACACCTTTCCTCTACACCCACACTTCGGGAGTAGTTGTCAAAATGCTTCGAAATGGCGCTTCATATAACAATATCAATGCATGCAACAATATAAATGCATCATGTAACAGTGTCAATGCATCGTGTAACAGTGTAACAGTGTCAATGCATCGTGATCTCTCCCTACATTCCCTTTCCGTGCTTAAAACCTCTTTCTTCTCTCGGGGCCATCGCACTGGGAGCGCTGCTGAGTGGCCTCAGCTGTGAGCTGCGCTATGCAAATCTTCAAATACGATACGATATGACGTCACAGTGTCAATGCATCAGGTAGCAGTGTCAATGCATCATGTAACGGTGTCAATGCATCATGTAACGGTGTCAATGCATTACGTGGCAGTGTCAATGCATCATTTAACATTGTCAATGCATCACGTAGGCTAACACTGTCAATGCATCATGTAACAGTGTCAATGCATCATGTAACAGTGTCAATGCATTAAAATCATTGCACTTTGTTCAAGCACCATGATTAGCCAGTCGGTCACCATGGTTAGTAATTATGTGGCCGTTTGATTGGGGGGAGGGGGGCACATGGTCGCTGAGGGAGTGGATGGAGAGGGAAAGCTCTGCGCCTCTCACAGCGATGCCAGGGAAATGTGATTGCATAGGCGATGAAAACAATGTCACGTGGGTTGATACATCGGATGCGCTCGGCTGCACACCGTCGCCACGGATGGATGATGAGACTCCATCTTGGAAGCTGTCTGTTATGGTGGATGAAGACAATCGCAAGAAGCGATCTAAATTATAACAATATTTGTTTGCATTTATGTATTCTATATGTAGGCCTATTGTTTTTTTGTATTTAAACATTTATAAAGCGCCTCTAGTAGGGTTTACCGTTCAGAGGCGCTCCCAGTGCGCAAGGCCGAGAGAAAAGAAATAAGTCTTAAGGAAAGCAAAAGAAGATGAGGGGTTACTTATTAAAATTTGAGAGCGAGTAGAAGGAGACAGTGTATTCCAGAGAGAGGGACCAATTGAGGCAAAAGATCGGGACTGAGCCATAGCTGTTCTAGTATGAGGAACTGAGAGATCAAATCTGTCTGAGGAGCGAAGTGGACGATGCGAGGAGACAGAAAGAGGCCGGTGAATTACATCAATTAAATATTTGGGGGCGAGACCCCGCTGTGTCTTTGACACCAGAATAAGGATTTTGAACTTAATACGTGCAGAGAGAGGAAGCCAGTGCAGTTTCTCAAACATGAAGGATGAAATGCGTGAGTAGCGTGGCAGACGGGCAATTAATCTCGCAGCTGCATTTAGGACTGACTGCAGAGGCGTGAGACGGACCTTAGGAAGACCGATTAGAAGCGAATTGCAGTAGTCAATTCTCGAGCAAATGAAAGCATGGACCAGCGTTGTGAAAACAGAGGAAGAGACAGATCGTCGAACAGCCCTGAGACGCCGTAAATGGAAGTAGGAAACACGTGTGAGGTTAGAGATGTGATCTTTGAAGGAGAGAGAGCTATCAAGCGTAACACCTAGGTCACGTACACTTGATGTAAAGGAGTAGTGTGGGAAGATTTCCAAGAGGAGGGCAAAATCAATCTTCAGCAACTGTTGAGGGGAGCCAAACCAAATGAACTGGGTTTTAGAGGCATTAAGACAGAGACGATTTGAGGACATCCAGGAATGGAGAGACTTAGATAGAGACTCAATACGCTCAACTAAGTGCAATTGAGATAAAGGAGGCCCATGGACAAATGCTTGCACATCATCTGCAAAGAGATGACCAGTAGCTCCCGAGAATGGGAAAAGAGAAGGAATGTCAGCCGTGTAGAGAATAAAGAGTAGAGGACCAAGTACAGAGCCTTGAGGAACGCCCAGCTTAATGTGAATCCATTTTGTTCTAGAGTCACATGTTTGCATGTATGTTTGAATGTACAGTGTGTACGCATCACGTATGTACACACACACATCCACTAAACCACCCATTCATCCACCAATCTGCCCACCACCAATCTATCCATCCTTCCATCATCTACGCATTAGTACGCATCTATTCATCTATCCGCCCATCCATCCATCTATACATCCATCCATTCGTCCATCCATCCATCCATTTACCCATAAATCCATTCATCCGCTCATCCATTCACCCATCCATTCATTCATCCCCATCCATTCATTCACCCATCCATTCATTCATCCCCATCCATTCATTCATCCGCCCATCTATTTTTCCGCCCATCCATTCACCCATCCGTCCTTTCATCCGCCCATCCATCCATTCAACCGCCCATCCATCCATTCATCCCCAATCATCCACTCATCCGCCCATCCATCCATCCACTCACCCATCCATCTATCCATCCGTTCATCCACCTGTGCTTTTCCTTACACCGTAGGCATACTCGTCTCCATGGTTACTCGGAGCCAAGCGAGTGGACAAAGCAGATGCTGGACGAGATGGAAGCGTACAACGAAGCGAAGCAACTGACGAACAACACTCGCTACATCCCGGACGGACAACACGCAACAACAACAACCTCCTCATCCACACCAGTCGCTGCAACCACCATCGTCTCTGCCGCAGCAACCCCGAGTCGAACGATGGACCGCACGCTCGACTTCACTACATCCCTGGCACATGTTCGGGGTTGCACCTGTCCCAGGGAGGACGATGACGAGGGCGGTTACCCCGTCCACAATGACTGTCACCTTGTCCTAGCCACAAGTGGCGCCTGTAATGCCACTTCTCATAACCCGTCGCGATTTCTCTATGAAATTCCGCAGTTTAACAACTGATTGAAGAGAACCCAGCACATCATCACCATCAGCAGAATTTAACAGCGGAAGTTTACAGCTGAATGTAACGACAGACTGTGACAGCAGGTTAACAACAGCTGAAGCTAACGGCCGAGAATTTCGTCCGAAGTTAACAGCACAGGTGAACGGTAGAACTTTACTGCAGGCTGTATAAGCTGAATTAAACAGACGAACAGTGTAAAAAATGAAGTTAGTGCTCGAGTTTAACATCAGTAAGTTCACCAGTGGAGTTATAATAGCTGTAGGAGTTAAGAAATACACTGAATAACAGAAAAGATGCACTGAATGACAGCTGAGTTTAACAAAGAACTTGCACTTAACAGCGAATTTAACAGACGAACAGTATAGCAACTTAAGCTAACATCTGAGTTTTAACATTACTGAGTTCATCAGTGGAGTTGATAGTTGTAGGACTTAAGAAATGCACTGAATAACAGCTGAGTTTAACAAAGAACTTGCATTTAACAGCGGAACTTAACAGCCGAATTAGCGCGTTTAACAGCAGAATTTAGCAACAGACTACAGTCAGAATTAACAGCTGCCTTGAAAAAATTTATTCATCTGGCTAAATTAAGAACTGGATTTAACACCCGAGTTTAACAAGAGGAGTTGCGGAGTCTGTAACAACCGAATTCAGCAACAATGTTTAACAGCCGAGTTTAACAACTCAGATCTGGACTGGATCGCTAACAGCTGTAACAGACTACTGAATGAAATCATAGGCCTGTTCAATCCGTCGAACATAACAGCTGCACTTGCAGCAGGCGAACTTAACAGCTGGCCTAACACATGAACGTAAGAAGCTGAACTTAACAGCTGGTCGAAACAATGAACGTAAGAGGCGGAACTTAGGCCTAATAGCTAGCCTAACAAATGAGCGTAAGAGGCTGAAAGTAACAGCTGGATTAGCAGCCGAACTTAACAGCTGGATTAGCAGCTGAACTTAGCAGCTATACCAGCAAAGTCATTTGAGATTAAAGTTTCAAGCCATGGCACACACACCTCCCCTAGAACATGACACTCATCGAATTCAGTTAGAATTGATTCAGACTCTTGGCCAAGATTTGATTATACCGCTAGAACCTTATACTGACTTTCACACCAGTCACTAGGTCCATAGAGTAGTGGTAACATCACTGGCGTGAAGAGCAAGCGGTAGCGGAATCGCTTCCCGCTACCCTCCCAAATTTAGGTCCACTCAGCCTTACATTCGCGAGATGGGGAGTTTCTTAAAATGAGATGTAGGACGTGATGGGCGCCTTGCATGGCTGCCATGTACAGTTAAATTCGACTCCTGTAATAACTTGTAATCATCCGTTCATACTGATTTGTAATCATACTGCGTGAGTCTGCGTTATTGTCAGTTTGAAGATATTAAAACGAATATTATTATTATTATTATTATTATTATTATTATTATTATTATTATTATTATTATTATTATTATTATTATTATTGGAATTAGAAACTTCTATTTCGCCAGTGTCTAATGCACAAGGCATCAACTGATGGCGCACCAAAACCAAACTGTAATCAGGCCAATATCCAGAAGATAAGTCCGGTAAGACAGTGAGGCAGCCAGTATGAGAATTGTAGAAGAAAGACTGGGGGTTAGACTTGATCCATGTGGAGTTGAAAAGTTTTATCCGTATTTTGTAAACTGATGTCAAAGAGATTTGAATGCAGCGGATTTCAACGCTAGCAGTTTTGCAAGTCAGACTCGAATCCAAATCAATTCCTTTGTTGAGAAAATTCAAAAATGCATACATGATACACCCATATAAATTTCTTCTCTTTGTCACAGACTCAGATTCAAATACGGGGAGAGAGTTCCAAAGTCTCTGCCTAGCAACCAAAAGGCTTGGGTTCACCAAGAACCGTTCTAGTTTGAGGGAAAAAGCAGAAAGATATTTTAACATGTAGATGACCTGGCTGAATTATGACAAGTCTGGAGAATGAGGACAGATCTTAAGCAGCTAGTGTTCATGTTTTATAACCAACGAGTTTAAAAAAATGCCCTCGGTTATCCACTCTCTGAGCGGTTGTATGCATGTGTGTCTAAGTATTGGAGCGCTTATATAGCTCTAAGTATTATAGCGCGTTTTAGAAACCTCACAAAGGTGCTATAGAACGGCTACCTAACAGATCTAAAAGATGCGTCTTAGATAAGCTGAAAATGTTTTCTAAAAGTTGGTTAATGATGACCTAGCAAAGTTCTTCACACGGCCTACGTAGCCTATGCTTTCCAACAGCTTCAGAACTTCACCGAAGCCGAATGTTTTCGAAATTGACGAAGATCTAATACATACAGGAAGGGATCATATTTATCCATCTTAGACGAATATTCCCAAGAAATTCGAATGTTCTAGGAATTTAGGCCAACTTTAAAAAATCTTCTACGAAACTAGACCAATTTATTGCCCACGTGGTCATAGACCCTTTAACATGGCGATATATAAATTTCCAATTATAATGTAACATTCAAAACTGTGGCTACCAAATCTATTCTGCGGCTAGTTCATAATTGTAGTAACCGGTCTATGATAGTCTAGTGGTTAATGTGTTCGACTCTTAACCGAGAGGTAGGGCGTTTGAGACATCGACTCCACCTAGATCTCCGCCAGTTTCCTAATCCTCCCATATCGCCTGTTGACATCACCTCTCCTCCGCTTGCACTAGGGAATGTAATCCCGGGATCCCGGAACATTTTTCAATCCCGTAATCCCGGGATTGACAAACGTGGAATCCCGTATTTTCGGGATTACACAAAATTCGGATTTTTGGATTAAAATTACTTTATCCACTGTATAATTCTTCCTTGAGGCTTGGGCAACTGACGCTAATTACGGCAGACAAGCAGCAACGACGAGTACGAGCCCTAGTACAGACTACACAACCGATTCTGGCTGCTTTAATATCAAGGTGCTGCAGGCTGCTGTGCACTCCTCCCGCAGCGGTGCTGCGCTGGTCACCTGTCGTTCTCATACCTCATTCCCTGCCGTGGGATCGCTATCAACTATCAAGATCTTTCCACTCAGAAACACCCCACCCCAAGTTAATTACCCTCCGAGGACCAAACAAGCGGGCCAGCCTGTTAGTGGCGAAACCTTAATCAAGTATCAACCGAGCCCTACTGCTGTCAAGTGCCTCTGCCTATGCTCTGAGTCATCAGTATTCGGAGATTCTACTACATGTATTGACACTTCACGCTTCTTGTGATTAATTTTATCGTAAATAACTCCTAACGAACGTTTAAAATATCACATCGCCACGACGTTCTTAAAACCAACCTCTTTAATACACAACCGCGTAACAGTATTAAATATACATTTATGCTATAGGCGGGAAAATTTTTCATTGCATAAAGTATAATCCCGGGATCCCGGGATTGATTAATTTCTAATCCCGTAATCCCGGGATTGACAGAATGCTCCGGGATTACATTCCCTAGCTTGCACTGTCCTCCGCTGCTTTCCTCTCACGACTGAAAACCGAACTCTTCAAGATATCCTATCCTGATTCCGTTACTGCGCCACCACACAACCGCCATCATCACCGATTAGGCCTACCACCGTAGCACCCTGCTGTCTCCTCGGCTTGACCTCCCCGGACTCTGACCTGGCACCGGAACGGACAAGGCGGACATGGCTATTGCGGACTTGATTTGATATAGTGCCGGCGAATAAGCTGGTCTCCCAGCTTGTGTGGCGCTGAGAAATTTCGGAGATTTATATTTACACCTACATCCCTTGTCACCTTGGCTATAATGAGTATACTGACCGTACACTGTTGGTGGGACGATCAGACGACAGGGAATGAATTGGCCACCCACCCTCGCAAGCCGAGGCTAAGAAAATGAAGTCGCTAACACACCCATGGCTCATTCTCAAGCTAGCTTAAAGGGTTGCACTTCTATATTTTCCTACTCAACAAATCACTAACGAAAACGCAACATTGAATGTGTAACATGTCTATTACTGTCATGCTGTAGAACAGAGAGATAGATGGCTACAATGTCACATATATCTTTTACTTAATAAAATTAATTCGTTTTGAATAAATTTACATCAAATGCAATCATAAGTATTCCGTATAAAACAACGTACAGGCAACTGTCAAGCAACTTTTAAAATAAAATAAAAAAACTGACGAATAAAAACAACGTTATGAAATGTATTTCTAAGATCAAACCACTAATTGATACGCACATCGCCCAACCAAAATTCTAGAAAATAATGCAACTAGCTGATTTAACTGCCAATAAGCCAACCAGTAATTTTCCATCAGTCATCCAGTTAACCAGTCAGTCAGTTAGTCATTCATTCATCAGGTCATTCATTCATTCATTCAGTCAGGCAATCATTTTGTCATTCATTCAGCAGTCCTGCCAGCCAGCCAATCATTCATACATTCAGCCAGTCATTCATTCAGTCATTCAACCAGTCAGTCAGGCAAGCATTCAGTCATTCATTCATTAAGCCATCACTCAGCCAGCCAATCACTCATAGTCAGCCAATCATTTAGTCATTCATATTAAGCCAACCTAATCATTCATAATTCATGGGGCTATTAATTCAGCCAGTCAGCCTACCCTTCAGTCAATATGAACAAGCTCTGAACACAGAGAGGTTAGCTGATGATCATCCACCGCTGCGAAACATCACGCACGCGAAATCAGCGGTCAGTGCTAACCTTGTGAACTCAACCTTTTACTGCACAAACGAAAATCTTCCTAACATGAATAGAGTCGATGCAAATGTTTACTGCAAGCATAAATAATGCTACAACCACGTCACTGCATGCCACCACTGTCAAGTGATTTCACAAATGAGGATCGGTTTATTTCAACCCTCCTTTTCCCCACCCAACAGAGTTGACCCAAAATATAGTACATGTATAGAATTCATCTAACATTTGAATCTCTCTTTAAACAAACCACTTATACACAATTAAAATAACAACGGTGACAAGTCTCTCTTGCTGTCCCTGGCTCATTGAAATATTTATTTCCAATTTCCCAGCTGGTTTAAATAAATACTTTTTTACTTATTGTGTGGACGTGAGTCACAAACCATGCCAAGGATCTCTGAATATTAGCCTTGAAAACAGCTTGGTGAGGGAGATGTGTGCATTAACAACCTTTATGAGGTTTTCACAGCACAGTCCGCTGAGCAGGCTGGAAACCGCAATCGCCAGCTTACAGAACAAGCACGCTGTTCAACACCAGCCTGTCCAAAACATCAATTACAACCCTGTAGTCAGTTTCGACAGTGGCATCTCACAGGCAAATGAGACAAGGCTTTGAAAAATTCTCAAAAAGTCTATGTACAAGAATATTTCATGCTGCCATTCAGCCAAAGTGTCAATCAAGACTTTCAGCCAAAGTGCCAATCAAGACTTTAAGCCAAAGTGTCAATCAAGACTTTAAGCCAAAGTATCAATCAAGACATTAAGCCAAAGCGTCAATCAAGACTTTCAGCCAAAGTGTCAATCAAGACTTTCAGCCAAAGTGTCAATCAAGACTTTCAGCCAAAGTGTCAATCAAGACTTTCAGCCAAAGTGTCAATCAAGACTTTCAGCCAAAGTGTCAATCAAGACCACATCGCAGGTGTGCAGAGAACCTCAGAGTTGAATCAAATCGGTGTACACTGTACACAATTGCTTTTACCCATCACCGGTCGGTACAAGTGGCATACACAATTCACTGCAGAAATAAACGCTAAATACATAACCACTTGTAAAATTTCCAGATACATAACAGCCAATATGAGAAGTTACCACACCGTTGATACAACCAAAGCATTCACAGCAGAATTTAAATTAAAGCTTACATATTATAACAAACTACTCATTAACTTTCAAGACGTATACAAACATGTCTGTATTAGTCATATTTCAAAACTAAGACTATGCCTAAGGCTATGACTATGATGTAAATGCCCCAAGTTATCCCAAATGTGTACGAGAATTTTCCAAAAACATCCTGGTCTGCCCAACCTAACTTTCAAACCACTCCAATACCTTTTATCTTCCTTCTCTAAAAAGGAAGTGCAGAAGCTGCAGTAGTTTCTAAACCGTGCAACATGGGGGTATACTGATCAAATGCCCGCCTTTCAACACCAGTGTATGCACGTTTGATCCTCCCCCAAGATGGCCACTGGGTATGGATTTTGAGCAAGGTCTTGATAGTTTTTCGTACTAGTTGTGCCCCTAGATAAGGGTTGCCCATAAATGACGTCTGCAAACATATGACATCATTTGGGTGACCCATCTCTTTCATCTCCTTGAGGACATCCTTAATGACAACCCATGAAGGAGCCACATCTTCGTCAATTTTAAACTAGAAAAATCCATGACGAAGGTGCATCATGCCCTGTACTGGCGACTGTGCTAAGCATTATGAACTCACAATTCCTACCTAGGGATCATCTCCAGGGAGTCCCGGGGTAGCGTTCTGTGTTAAATTGTGAGCTTTCGATCGACCAGACATGACAAAAACAGTTAACAGACAACACAAATAATATAATTAAGTAGACAATCAAGAGTTCTCTGCAGTCGCATTTCACTCAGTCACTTCCATGATCCTAAATCTGGGTAACTTACAAACAAAGTATTACAATCACATGACTTGCAATTGCCCCACGCGACCTGTAAGCCAACACCTGAGGTCATCTCTCCGACAATCTCCTACCCAACCTCTCTTAGAAACACATTCCTTTGTAACACCAACTTCCTCCTGTCAAGTCACGACCTTCCTACCTATATACAAGTTCCTCTAGTCCCTCCATACACGAGCATCTACTCCATAGAAACCTTGGAGCAAATGCTCCATCCAAAAAATAGGGGGGATCTGTCAGTGTCCCATCATTATTGGGGAGAAGGGGAAGAGAGAGAGAGGGGAGGGAAAGTTGCTCCAGTGACTTTGAAGGTGGGGGGGATAGAGGCCTTTGCCTCCATAACCAACCTTTCTTGACTTGGTGCTAACACTAACACTCCGAACAGGTGGAGTGTTAATGTTAGCACAAGCACTCCATCTGTCTCTTGTTACTTTCTTGTTTCTTGTCATCTGATGAGCTTTCTAAATCCCAGCTCCTTGGATCGAAAAATATCTTGCAACAGTCAAATTCCACTTGTCACCTCAACCAACCGTCACAACTTAACAACAAAAGCACACAGCAAAACCAGCAACAGCTGCTACCCAAATACAATAGTATCAAGTGTGAAAGCACTTGTGTCAATTTACACCACATTTCCATCAACACTGTTAACAGTGAAGCCTTCCAACATAAGACTTCAACTTTTGAATCAAATTGTTTCATGCAGCAAGTGATGGCGAGTCATTGCGGTCAAACAGCTCATGCACACCGTAACATTAATCAGGTACAGGACACAACAACTTTATAAAGCAAGGTTAAGTAAAGCTGGAACGTTCCAATGTCTCTAGTGTAAGGTGCTCATTTCCTAATCTTAGGCCCTTGAGCCGGCATTGGATGAATTCATCTTAAGGAACTTAAGCTCCTGGATGTGGGGCCAGTGCATCAAGGGACCTGTCGTTCATTTCTCAGCTAACACTAGTCCCAAACAAACTCCCTGGTCACACAGGTAAGTGGTGTATGTGCGTTGTGTGCATGTGTGTGCGTGCAAGACACAGACAAGAATAGACAATTGTGCTTGTTACACTTCATTATCAGCAGCAGTTCTTCGAAGCTCATTTCTCGGTCAAAAGACAAATTTAGACATTTAGAGGATGATAACTGCAATAAAAAAACTGCACCGTGCGTTGTATAGCTTCAACACAAAACATATAGTAAACATAACATGACAAATAAGTAGAAGGCAAACATAATCCCTCTGTACAACCCAATTGGAAAACAGGCAAACACAACCTGTGCCTGAATGATCCAACTGGTAAAAGGCAAACACGATCTGTGCCTGAACAATCTGATTGGTAAAAGGCAAACATGATCCATGCCTGAACAATCATACTGGTAAAAGGCAAACATGATCTGTGCCAGAGTGCCTGAACAATCATCATGACTGGTAAAAGGCAAACATGATCTGTGCCAGAGTGCCTGAACAATCATCATGACTGGTAAAAGGCAAACATGATCTGTGCCAGTGTGCCTAAACAACCTGACTGGTAAAAGGCAAACATGATCTGTGCCTGAACAATCATACTGGTAAAAGGCAAACATGATCTGTGCCAGAGTGCCTGAACAATCATCATTTTTATTTATTTTATTCCGGATATTTCTATAGCGCCTCTCGAAGTCAACTACTACTCAGAGGCGCTCCCGACTACAGCATTTGATACTGTGCCGGAATTTTCACGCCGAAGCGCCACTAGCAATTGCGAGTGAAGGACTTGCCCAAGGTCCGTACGCAGCGGCTAGAGTGGGATTCGAACCTGCAACCCTCCGGTCACAAGGCGCCGAACTCACCACTGAGCCACCACACCCCACTGGTAAAAGGCAAACATGATCTCTGCCAGAGTGCCTGAACAATCAACATGATTGGTAAAAGGCAAACATGATCTGTGCCAGAGTGCCTACACAATCTGACTGGTAAAAGGCAAACATGATCTGTGCCATTGTGCCTACACAATCTGACTGGTAATAGGCAAACATGATCTGTGCCTTGAAAACACAACCGGTAATGTAACACAAAACTGTTGACATGAAAGCATTACCTTTAACAGTACTCTCAAGAGCAAAGACTGCTGCACTAGTAAGTGCTGCAGTGCTAGTCTAATGTAATTTTACACACTCCAACACACCATATTATACCGCACTGCACTACAGAACAGTAGCTAACATGAAGTGTTTCCGAGTAGTAGTCCTGAAGTAGCATTTTTACATCAATTTCTAATGACAGCTACAGTTGCCAAATGGCATCACTTACACTACAAAATCCCAGTCCAAGAGTAAATAAATATTAGACGAACAGAGGAATTCATCATGATCAAAATCAACGTCATATCATAATCACCATATCAGTTGACTCATCAAAATCATCTGCACTGCTGTTGCATAATTCGCCGCTAATTAATTAATCAATGACACTACAATCGACTGCTTAGGTATTAAAATTCTTATGGCATTAAAATTCTTATGGCATTTAAAAATGTCAACACAAAATGAAGCTACATTTATAGATATTCATCTGACAAATTCTGATAAACCCAATATGTACGTTGTTTACTGTTGAAAAAATGTATGCTCTAAATGTACACTGAACACAGTTCATAACAAAAAATTTTCGGTCACCAACAATAATAAACATGTTCTTCACTTCACATGTTATTCACTTAACAAGTTCTTCTTCGCGTTTTTTTTCACAATTCAACATGAAAGCAACATTGACGCTTTCTTATACTGTCAAGAATGTCGTAGAAAAGAATGAAAAGAATAATTACAATCATCATCGGCTAACATTTACAAATAATTTCAGCTCTAAAATATGCAACATTGTTTCTAGAAATTGGCTACATTTGTAAAAAAGAGGTTAATTGATCATACACAACTTTTGATTATCTTTGAGCATCATTCTCAAATATGATTCTCAAGTAATTTTGTGTGTCGAATAGCACAAGCAAACAACTTACACTGTCATGCATGCTTGTTAGCAAGAATCGAGGAAAACACATAGGAACATCACAGGATGAAATCAGTCTAGAAAAGTTTTTTGTGCTAGCAAAACTAATAGTCGTTGCCTTTCTGCTGGAAACATTTATCAATAATCCTGACTAGGTCGTATATGAATGGGACTGGATATGCTCCGGAAATCATCATTCTCAACATTACGGAAAAGCTTCATGCATGATGGTATCATAGTATAGAATAAACACAGTTCAAATCAATACCACACACACAATAAAACAGCCATTTATACAAGATGCTAAAACAAAATTTACTTCAATCTGAGTAGCTAGAAATCATCTAATTTGTAGAAAGACATTAACCCAAAAAATCAAACCCCGAAAATGTGGCATGAAATAATTTAAGTAGTTTGCCATCGTGACAAGAACCCTCCTCATCAAGTTTAATCCATAACACCCTAACTGAAAGCTAGATCAATTCATAAATGCAATTTTAATCAAATAAAATCCAGAGATTTCTGTAGTGCTGCCATCATAGTTAAAAAGGTGTAAAATTCCACCAAATTCAAGCAGTTTCAAGACAGAGCATTGAGTGCAACCTGCAAAACTTTTGTGTTTTGAAATATATTCTACAGCTACGACAGGACGGTTGATTTAAGCCCATACTTAAAAGATTTACCATACCACGAAGTCGGTCTTAGTAAACAGAGATACAGTCGATGTGGAGGTGCCAGCGAGAAAACTGGATCGCAACCATTCAGGTTTACAGTCAAGGGAAGGTTAAGGAATTCTATGGCACCCAAAAGAATTCAGTAAGCCCCCTTTCTTAAACCATCTCGTCTCAAATCACATCATTTTTTTTTAAATCAGTAGTCAAACTTATCAGTCATTGTTAACCGGCAGCGTCATCAGCTCCAGACTCCAGCAATGGTATCGCCACTTGCAAACAGGATGTGTTCACCAAAGCCACATCCGAGGAAGAACTTGTGATTGTAGAACAAGGTGTATGTGCTTCAAACAGGAGGTTCGGCTCCGAGATCTGTTTTTCTTTAAGGATATCGCCTCCACAATATAGACCTAATGGTAGCTGATGACTCTCCCACTCACGCACTGGACCGTTTTCAGATTCGATGTCGCTAAATGGTTCCTGCATACTTGCACCCTGTTCGTCGACATCGCCGGTCCCTGAATCTCGTGATAGGCGCCTGGGGCAAAGAGCGACCTGTAGCGTTTTGTTCGCGTCCAGCTGGACATCGGGAGTAGTCGGCATACTACCGCTGACCGCGCTTTCGGTGTACGAAGCAGCACTGGACGCCACACTGTCTTTGTTGTGCGACTCGGAAGAAAACGAGTCACTAGTGAGCACGGCTGGAGCAAGCCCAGCTAGATCGACACACAGACTAAGGCCATCTTTGAAATAACTTTCGTAACAGGCCTGTTGAAATAGAAAACAAAATGACGCTGATTTACATAAAAACAATCTGATGTTCAAAGAGGCAGCATACTACACCTGGCAACAAATGTTTGCAGAACTCCTGGGCCATCCTCTGTCTCAATTCTGCCCAATCATTCCTAAGGTTTTTAACTAAATTATATATTTATCAGCATTTTAAAGTTTTTAATGTCATTATTTATAAAAGACGTAAATAACGACATTAAACACCAACAAAAACAATTCAATTAAAAAAGGAGCTGAGCAAATGTCCTGATATAAGTTCATATAGATCTTCAGAGTATAACTTTCTCAGTCATTTAAACACCTTAAAAACTCTTTACAAACCTCTAGTATGGCATTACAACTCCGTGACCTGCTTTCCATATGTGCTTGATGACCATTCTGCTCGATTGTGAACTTCGCATTGTCAGGATGGGAGTGCCACTGATGAGTTGAAGAGGCTCGATATAATGCAATTACAGTTACTCTTCCCTTACTCCAGCCAACACATGTTATAAAACAGAATGGTTTCATATGAACGTTTACAAAGCCAGTACGATTCCAGCTAACTATTGGAAACGACAGTAAAACCAGAGACAAAAAGCCATTACCAGTTTTGTCTGCAGCTGGCCAATGCAGGTCTGAACTTCTGCTGCACTTGCAGGGGCTGTCATATCAAGTCGCGAGAACTGGTCAAATGTTTCCGGAGTGTGAACTATCTGTCGTTTCTATTTATAAGAAAATGGTAAGATTATTACTAAGATTATTATTAAGATTATTATTAAGATTATTAACCCACGTGTTGCATCTCTCAATCAACAACAGTGTGCAGAAGCATGGCTCTAGGTTTGCAGCACTTTACGATTTAAGAAACACAAGACCAGAGCAATCCAACGGGAGAACAGCCTTTCTTACTGGGTCGGGAGCGCCTCTGAGTAGAGACCTTGAAGGGGCACTATATAAATTTTGATTGAGTGATTAATTGATTGATTGATTGATTGACTGATAGGGTTACACGTTGTCAATCCCATAGGCATTCCATTCCATGATAAAAGAATTGCAGACTCCAGAACAAGCTGAAGGAACTAGGAAAGCATCAATGGATTGTTCTGCTTATGCAAGATTTGCAAGCCACAGATGGTGTACGTCAGTCCATATCACTTACGTTTCTAGAAATTTAATACAGCACTTTTAATCACCTCACAGAAATGCTGCCTTTGCTAGTACGAAGAAATGCCTGTGCTTTCAAACTACACGGGTGTCTGCTGCATTCGGACATGGTACCTGATTAGTTTGAGTGCCCACCATGCAACATGGAATGTGCACGTTCAAGCCTTCCTAGCGACAGTAACTGCGTAGGGACCTTATGCAAGCCGACACACGATTGCAGGGCACCATCATCGATGGTTAGATAGTAGTATTGAATAAATATGCAATAATAAAAATAATAAAAAAATAATAATAATTCATTTTCTACTCAAAACCTAATATTTTTATTCCTGGGCAATCCTTTCTATTTTGGGAAAATAATAATAATAACAATAATAATAATAATTTTAGTTAATATTCAAGTCCCTGAGGGATCCCGTAAAAAAAAATAATAATAATAAAGTGTACTTACCACAGAAGGCCGTTTTTTGCCCTTCCGTGTCTTGCTGGTCAATCGAGCCGACTGCATCTCTTCAGCGTCTGACTTTCGCCGAAGCAGAAACATGCCTTCAGCCTTAAGGCTTTGATTCAGGAGGTCTACAGTAAAAGAGACATTATATTATGCATGTATGCATGCATGTAGGCATGTTTTGAACATTTAGATTTCATCTCTTGAGAAACAATGTCTAAAGCTCAAGGCATCTATCACAGCATTATCTAAAGCTCATCTATCACATCAGTGTCTAAAGCTCAAGGCATCTATCACAACAATGTCTAAAGCTCAAGGCATCTATCACATCAGTGTCAGAGCTCAAGGCATCTATCGCATCAGTGTCTAAAGCTCAAGGCATCTACCACAGTAGTGTCTAAAGCTCAAGGCATCTATCACAACAATGTCTAAAGCTTAAGGCATCTATCACAACAATATCTAAAGCTCAAGGCATCTATCACATCAGTGTCAGAGCTCAAGGCATCTATCGCATCAGTGTCTAAAGCTCAAGGCATCTACCACAATAGTGTCTAAAGCTCAAGGCATCTATCACAACAATGTCTAAAGCTTAAGGCATCTATCACAACAATATCTAAAGCTCAAGGCATCTATCACAACAATATCTAAAGCTCAAGGCATCTATCACAACAATATCTAAAGCTCAAGGCATCTATCACAAAAATGTCAAACGCTCAAGGCATCTATCACATAAGTGTCTAAAGCTCAAGGCATCTATCATAACAATGTCTAAAGCTCAAGGCATCTATCACATCAGTGTCTAAAGCTAAAGGCATCTATCACAACAATGTCTAAAGCTCAAGGCATCTATCACATCAGTGTCTAAAGCTCAAGGCATCTACCACAATAGTGTCTAAAGCTCAAGGCATCTATCACAACAATGTCTAAAGCTCAAGGCATCTATCACAACAATATCTAAAGCTCAAGGCATCTATCACAACAATATCTAAAGCTCAAGGCATCTATCACAAAAATGTCAAAAGCTCAAGGCATCTATCACATAAGTGTCTAAAGCTCAAGGCATCTATCATAACAACCGTCTAAAGCCTAAGGCATCTATCAGAACAATGTCTAAAGCTCAAGGCATCTATCACAACAATGTCTAAAGCTCAAGGCATCTATCACATCAGTGTCAAAAGCTCAAGGCATCTATCAAAACAGTGTCTAAAGCTAAAGGCATCTATCACAACAATGTCTAAAGCTCAAGGCATCTATTACAACAATGTTAAAAGCTCAAGGCATCTATCACATCAGTGTCAATAGCTCAAGGCATCTAACACACCAATGTCTAAAGGTCAAGGCATCTATAGCATCAGTGTCTAAAGCTCAAGGCATCAACCAATGAATGGTGTATCAAAACTAAGCTAAAATCAGGTCAAAATCCAGAATACCAGTCCAAAATGGCGGATAAGCAATTTAAAAACAATCTGAAAACAGCTTACCAAGTTTGGATCCATGTGAGGCACTGAGAACATCATTCGTCGCCTTGTCAACCTTGTCAGCCTCTTCGTCCGTGAGAAGAAACCTCTGCAGGTATTTGATCAACGTCTTACACAAGAGCTTCTCATCGGCATACGGATCTCGGGATGCCTCAAACTCTTCCCTACAAAACAATTCATTTCTTTACGAATTCATGTCACAGATATATCATTTCTCCACCTGCAGACTCAGGGTAGGAATCCAAACATATCAAGATCTAAGCATATGATTCTGTAGCGACAGTATCATAGTGAAGAAGAGCAGTCCATTAGGCAGCCATGGGTATGAGTGTTAGCGACTTCGTCTTCTTAGCCTCGGCATACGAGGGCAAGTGGCCAGTCCTCTCCCTCGCCATTTCGCCGACAGCGTGCTCAATAGAGCCAGTGGCGTCATGAGGGGAGTGCGGAGGGTGCGGACCGCACCGGGTGACATCCTCAGAGGGGGGTGACACCCAACATGAGAAAATTATGAAATTTTTACAAGATGAGGAATTCCTAAAGAAAGTCATAACTTTTTGGGAGACGAATTCCTAAAAAAAGTCATCACTTTTTTGGGAGACGAATTCCTAAAAAAAGGTCATCACGTTTTTGGGAGACGAATTCCTAAAAAAGGTCATCACATTTTTTTAGGGTGACACCATGACTTACCGCACCGGGTGACACCAACCCTAGTGACGCCACTGAATAGAGCTAAGCAGGCTAGAGGGTGCAGATGCAGCAGAAATCTCAAACCAAGTGCAAAACAGATCTCTGACTTTCTAAACAAAAAATTATTTTTAAAACTAAGTCATTTACAGACTTTAAAGCCATATGCAACTCAGCAGAACTGCATGTCTAAAGGCACTGTCTCACTATTTAAAATAACTATGAATTTCTGACATGTCATAGAATGGGGAGGTCTGTATATCGATTCTTCATCAAGGTCTTTCAAGTGCTTGCACTTACAGTTCCTGTTTGTAGGCTTGTTCAAACGCTCGTCTATCCTCCTCCTTGCGATGTTTAATCGAGGCAGCCTGCTTTCGACGCATCTCTTCCTTCTGTTGGCGGTACTCCCTCTCCTGTGCACTGAACCCACTCTGCAGCTCCTTCATCTTCTGCTGCAGTTCACCAATATCTACAGCAAGTCCAACAAGTTGCATTCAACTACCTTCTTTAAATACGAATAAGCATATTCGATTTCATATACTTTAAATTTGATGTATGCAAGGGTGCACGTGTATATGTGTGTGTGTGTGTAGGTGTGTGTGTGTGTTGTGTGTGTGTGTGTGTGTGTAGGTGTGTGTGTGTCTGGACTTTTAAAGTACATTTTAAGAACCCTCAAAAGTGCTATGAACATGAGTCTCTAATGTAATGTTGACTCTGCAGCCAAACAAAGTAACTGATATTTGTAAACATTGGTGTGCGATTGTGAAGTTACATAACTGCACAATTATATACCAACTTCTATGCATGAACTTGAACCCTTTTTCCCTTAATGTAATTAATGGTAATTTTGCTCAATAGGCATGTTATAACTTACCATTTTTAATGTGCTCTGCTGCCTCATTCTTCACGCAACTTTCCTGCCAAATGTTCTCCTCCCTCTGTTTTATTTCGGTCACCATTTTCTGCAGCCGCTGTCAAAAGAGACCATAAATAATTGCTAGACAAATAGAGCAAGTAATAGTTTATATAACGATCTTATGTGGTTGATGTGAAGTCACATGGTTACTAAAAACCTTTGTGGTGATAATGAAACCAAGAAAACAGGTCAGTACATCCACTACTGTGTATGCAAGTATATATGAATGTATTTATGTATGTATGTACGCAATTACGTATGAATGTATGTATGTATGTTTACATGTATGTATGTATCTGACTATTTCTAAAGCGTCTTTAAGAACATCACAAGAGTGCTTAATATGACAGTCCAACAGATCTAAAAAGGTGCATCTTAAGATGGCTTGAAAATGTTTCCTGAGCTGTCTACAATGACATAGCTTGTAAATTCTTTGTAACTTCATTGTCATTACTGTATGATCTACCATCATTGTTCAGCATTCACAAACATGTTTCTACTGTGTAAGGTTTTGTCTGTCAAAGCACCTTGACCTGAAATTTGAGGTGAAGCATAACTAACAGTTGAAGTATGCATGAAAGCAAATGATACACCACCAAGCTACTCAAAATGTAACTTGGGAAATGTGCTAAACTTACATCTCTTTCATCCCTCATCTTTCTCTGTTGATCACGCTTTTCATCGATTTGTTTCTTCAAAGCAAGATATATTCTATAAGAAAACAAACAATAAAATTTAACACAAAAAATTACTACATAAAATCCCTCTACGCCTTATTGCGTCTACCTATAGATCGTAGCTGTAAACAATCAATTTGAAACAAATCAAGCACTGCTCAAAAATAGAACAAACCCAAGTCTCCACATGCTTTAGTTAAATTGCAGTTTAATCCAGATATATTTATTAACACTTTAATCATAAGCAATTAGGTATGTACTAATATGTATGGAAAACTAATCCCTCACATCGTTAAAGGGTTATCTTTAGAACAAAGATACTCAATTCCAATATGCAGTCTGTCACAAATTAATTTATTAATGCTTGGTCTTTACACATACGATACCCATGGCCTTTATTAAAGGTGGGATAATAAAAATGCACATCATAATCAAGAATCAGGGTAAGAGAGGATGTGGCTTTGAAACGAATCACATACGCCAAGTCTTTCGTTGATCTTTTCAGAGAGTCGATCTCGGCAACGATCTTCTTCTCTTCATTCAATCGGAAGTTCCTAGTCTTCAGTTGCGTCTCCAATCTCTGTATTGCTTCATTGATCTTGTGTTCGCTTCTGTACTGTAAGTTGGACTGGACTTTTGTCAACTCCGACTCCTGAAGTGAATAAATTTCATGAATTATAACTTGTGAATCATAACTGTGAAACTTCCCATCCAAACAGTAATCAAGCAGATTAAAGACAAGGATCTCATGAAAATATCTTAAATAAAACAGTCCTAAAAGTTAACGATGGTCTGTTTGCAGGGCAGCAACTTTTCACTGGTTACATCATATATGCTGAAAACATGTACAAAGTATCAGTGAGGAGGGGGGATAGATGAATGGTACCACTCCTGCTTGAAAAACATAAGATGTGTTTCAATCAATCAATCAATCAATATTCGTCTATTGCAGAAATTCCCATTGACACAAACGCAACAGGATTACACAATACACAGTCTTTAAAAACAGACAGCAAACGCGATTAAACGAGATCTCAGTTAGGTATCAATGACTAGTTAATAAATACCATAAGCTACCTGTAGGTCGACTCAGCTTTCCACTCCCTAGGAGGCAGCTGCAAAATGAGGGCCCCCAACAAGCTGCCAAGACATGCGTTCTATAAGATCTTGAAATTTGGTAGCGTCATATGTCTCGAGATAAAATGTGCATACCTGTTTTCGAATATCCTCGTTGATTTTGCGAAGATCACTGTCTACGCTCTGACGACGGTGGAATTTCTGCTCGCGATCGCATCGCAGTTTCCTAACATCTGACTGTATCTTCTCCTGAGGCCGAACATCAAGGGATCTCTGAGATCCGTCAAGTCCAAATAACAATAGGGTCTCAATTCACCAGTTAAATGCACAAAATTCACCTGCCACACAATACTTGCGCTGACAATGATAGTCTGCAGAGCGTCTCATAGGTAGTCTGCCATTTGTAATCATGCAGAGATTACTGTTAACTACTTAGTTATCCATACACTACATAAAGTACCTTTTAAGTAACTAAATAAAGTACCTTTTAAGTAACTATATAAAGTACCTTTTAAGTACCTCACACAAGCATCACTACATTACAATTTCTTTAGACCTTAGATTCAACTGTAGACGCAAAGGTGTTTTGTTAATAATTAACACTGTTAACAATTTGCATTCATCTGTGTAGTCTGCAGACATGCAGCTAATTCAGAGTAGTAGCAATGCAAGTAGTAATTCAGTACTTAGTAATGCAAGTAGTAATTCAGAGTAGTAATGCAAGGTAGTTTGGTGAAAGATTAAGCACTTGATACCCAAACAACTCCAGGCCAATGACTCACAATTCAACTCTAAACAATGTTACAAATTTAACCATATAAAATTTTAGCTCTAAAGTACAGTAGTTAAGTTGTCAAAAAAGAACTAGGGGTGGGTTAAAAATTTTACAGATTACTATAGTACATGAAAACAGGTCAAAATCTAATATTGTTAGTATGTTGCACAAGAAACAACTGAGCTGGGGTCAAGACCTGACCCCCACCATCGATTTAGTTACTTAGCTGAGGGGTTAGAAGAGCTAGGGGGTTGAACCGCCAACCCCCTAGAGCTAAAACACTGCTAAAGTGTTTATTTTAAAATGAACTGTGTGGTTAAATACACACATCTTTTAACTTAAAAGAGTCTTCTTAAAAGGCGTTTTGTTAGTAATTAACACTATAAACAGTTGTATTCATGCAAGCACATTCTGCAATTATGCAGAAAAGTTAGTTTTGTACAAAACAGAGCCCTTAGACTCAAAGGATACAAGTTCATCTTCCTTCTGTTTGACTGTCAAGTTAAAATTATCCAATTCCTCTTCAAACTTCTTTCTGTTAGGAGCCTTCATTGGCCGACCAGCTGAAAACGGGAAACGACTTTATGTAAAATTCATGTTTTCTTAAATTAAATAAAAAAATGTAATAACAAAAGTGACAATATCGATGTGCTGCAACATCAAGGTTTCACAATGCAACATAATTCTTGCATGA
The DNA here is from genome assembly GCA_963556255.1 of Allolobophora icterica. Taxonomy (NCBI): domain Eukaryota; kingdom Metazoa; phylum Annelida; class Clitellata; order Crassiclitellata; family Lumbricidae; genus Allolobophora; species Allolobophora icterica. Next base: position 50,894,973 of record OY744610.1, read on the forward strand.
AAGCAAAAATGGTAACATCACTGAGGCAGCTAGACATTTTGTGTTGTACAGAAGAACAAGAAGCGCAGTCCCTTAAGCTAGCTCTGAGGCAGCCATGGGTATGAAGTGTTAGCAACTTTATTTCCTTAGCGTTGGCATATAAGCAGGCCCTTAGCCAGTCACCCATCCTTTGTATGGGTGAAAATTATTTTGGATGGACACAAATTGTGCATGATTCTCCTCCAGCACCATCCAGTTTCCTCTCTACAGCCACTGTCACCGTTCAGATGTTAGTTACAGATGTTACCGCTACAGTTCTGTAAGAAGCAGGGGTTGATATTAGGCTCTGTAAACAGCATAGGGGCACTGCAGTCTGACTCATACGGCGGCAGGACTTCGGGCAGTTGTGACTTCGTACGCTCACGGCATCGGACTTCTAATGCTTTTGGACGGGCAACTCTGTATTTCTGGCTAAGGGCTTGCATATGAGGGCGGATGACCAGTCCCCTCCCTCAAGGTCTCATCTTCCCACCAACAGTGTACGGTCATTATAGCTGAGTTGGCTAGGGAGTGCAGGTGGAGCAGAAATCTCGAACGAAATTTCTGCCCTGGTGGGGAGGGACCCCAACCTCTCGATTGGCAGTACAGCACGCTAACCACGACACTACTGAGCACCCCCACAACACATTGCAAAAGGAAGGCACTGCAAGGTAAGGCAAAGTTACAGAACTGATGCTTGCCTCTTTATACGAGTAGTCCTAACATGAAAAGGTCTAAAGTTTAAACATACTGTGGCTTAAGTGCAAACAGGAACACATCCAGCTAATATTTTATTCTAATCTGTTAATGTAATGTTATGTAAACTTCTATAGCATTTTTACATAATACATAAGGCATAGATCAACGGTCACTTCTCAACAAAAATTCAAACCATAATCTTTTGGATAGAACTAGTCAAGATTTTAAAGACCCCAGAAATTGCACGACAGGTTACTGTGAATGAGCAATCTGCAACAAGTGGGATTTCAGTTCAGATATGAATGACACTGGAAAACTCGTAAATAAAACAACTGGAAACATTTTTCTTGACAGCAAAGTGACATTTCACATGATGGACTGTGAACCTCTATAGCATCTCAATGAGTCAAATCCAGTAGCAATGAGTCAAATCCAGTACTTAGCAATGAGTCAAATCCAGTAGCAATGAGTCAAATCCAGTAGCAATATTTATGATGATTCACCCGCAGCCTTATTGTCATAAGGCTGTGGGTGAATCACCATAATTATATTGCCTTGTCTTCAACTCCACTACCACCCCATTCCGCCACAAGGTCATACCACATCAAACATTAGCAGGCACTTCATTCATACCCATGGTGGGATAGGTCAACAGGCTCAATCGCACGTAGGTATGTCGGAGTAGGCTGAAGTCGCGATAGTACACCGCCTACTTCATAACCAGTGATTACATCAGCCTTACAACATTCAGTAAATTCGACTGTGAGCTAATTCCGCAGTTGATCCCTATTAAACTGTCACCATTCAGAACTTCATGGCAGACGAAACAATATTCTCCTAACGAAGTGCTCACGTGACAATTTCGCAACTCCCGACTAGGCAACCGAACACAACCGAATGCATAAACAAGACGTTTCGAGTGTTTATATTTTTCATATCGTCAATCAAACTCACCTGGACGCGCATCGCCAGACATCGCTGCGGTCATTTTATTTATAAAATGATCCAAGGGAACAATTTCCTAAAGTGCTGGCGAAGCAAATGTAGCAGAAACCGAAGAGCGTAAATCACCCGGCCATTTCGGGCATTTCTACGTTTTTGTCACTTGCTTAATGCTAACTCATCAGTTGCGACAGGAAGTCACGACTATAATGCAAAACATTCGTCGTTGCCGAAATGACTCATCGTAGATCGCGGATTTCCAAAACAGTGGTGTCAACGGGAACCATGTAGGCCCTACGGCTTCGGATTAATACTGCATAAAAAATATAAAATTATTATTATTATTATGGGCATATCGATATGAACCTTTAATACCATAATCAGAATTTTAAATAATGTGGCTTACTTACTTAGTGCCAGCTTTAAAATAAAGAGAACACCTTACCCACAGACGTAACTTAAGCTCAATGCAATCCACGCAAAAACCGTGGATTCAGACTGAATAATTTCCATAATTATTGTACTTGTAATTGTAAACGAGCATTTATATAGCGCCACTCAAATCAGCGGCGCTCTCGACCCGCATCATTGCCAGAACCGGCAAAAAGAAAGGTTTTCAAGCGTCTACACAAGTAATACATTGTGCTGTATTGTATCTAAACATTTAACAAGCGACTCTAACAGAGTTCGCTAATCAGATGCGCTCCCAGTGCGAAAGACCCAGTGAATAGGAAGTGGTTTTCAGACAGCGGAACGAGGCCGTTGAGCCACCAGAAGAAGTGATGGGGCTGGTTCAATTAATTGAGTAGACCTCAGCTTGCATTAGGCCTAAAATTAAATATGCATAGGCCTGCTGTTCTTAAATTTAATCCTTCACCACCGCTGCTCGTTTGATTGGATGCCACGCTACGGGAGGGGGAATAGAGCAATGGTAACACTCATGGCCAGGAGAGCATTAGGTACGCGGATCGATTCCCGTAACACCCCTCTAGGGCGGCGCCTTACATGGCTGCCAAACCGTGTGTTTAATTAAGATCTTGATTGTACTTTCAATGTAACCTTAGGCCTACTGCGTCTGTCAGTTTGAAATAATAAAGAATACTGCATAATATAAAATTATTATTATTATATGGGCATATTATTATTAAAATTATTATTATTATATGGGCATATCGATATGAAAACATTACTTATGTAGACGCTTGAAACCTTTCCGAATATTATTATTATTTAAGGTTTTGCTAGCCCGAGATTTAAATATCTGAAATAAGCTACCATGCATCTGATCCACCGTACACACAGAGTTGCTGTTTACTTGCTGTTTGGGTCCGTTCAAATGACTGACGTAACCTTGTTGTGAGGGAAATCAGTATGAGAATTGCAGAAAAAAGACTGGGGGGGTTAGACCTTGATTCATGTGGACTTTGGGTGTGCAATGAAGACTTTACCATGGGGTCCAAAGAAAGACTAGGGGGTTGAACCCCCAACCCCCCGACAATTCTCACCCTGAGGGAAGTGAGAAAAGAAGGAAGGGAGGGATGGGACCGTCAAATTACGATAGGCCTAGAACTGGTCCGCGGAAAGGTTCAGGCCGGTCTGTAGTGTAGCATTGCAATTGCAAGCTTAATTACGACAATTTATAGGCCTATAGCATCGTTAGTAGCTGCAGTGTTTCTAATCGTAACCGTAATCTCCAAACTTCTAAAGCGCCACTCGAAGGCCAAGCACAGTGCACTAGCCTATTCACGATCGAGCGCTGGACAATTGTAGGTGAGCAACTTGTTCCAGGTCACTATAAGCAGTGGCTTGAGGTAGACTCGAACTTGCGACCCTCCAGTTACATGCATCACCGAACATACCGCTACACCGTGCATCGATGCTTTAGGCCCCTACACTGTCAACTAGTATGTTATTCCAACTAGTTGTAACCCGTGAAAGATCACGGAATGTAAATTAACTTTATAATAAGCTATAATGTGTTTGTTCATGGGTGTTCTTAGCAAAGGCCTTAAGCAATTGACGATTTCTTGCTCGAGTAAAAGCAACATACAATTCACCATGTACAAAGACTGGCTGTGGATGATTTCTCACTATCGATATGTTTCTCTCTCTCTCTCTCTCTCTCTCTCTCTCTCTCTCTCTCTCTCTCTCTCTCTCTCTCTCTCTCTCTCTCTCTCTCTCTCTCTCTCTCTCTCTCTCTCTCTCTCTCTCTCTCTCTCTCTCTCTCTCTCTCTCTCTCTCTCTCTCTCTCATCTATCTATCTATCTATCTATCTATCTGTCTGTCTGTCTACATAGGCTACGGGAGTGTAGGACATTATCCCCCCGGACATTACCCCCCCGGACATTATCCCCCCCGGACAAAAGCCCCCCGGACAGAATCCCCCCCGGGGTAGGACATTATCCCCCCGGCTAGGAAATAATAACCTATATTTCACACATATATCAAACATACATATACAGTATACATACACGCATAAAATACATATATACATACAAACATAAATACATACATGCATAATATACATATATACATATATACCTACATATATACATATATACATACATATATACAAAGATACATACATATATACATACATAAATACATACATACACCTCAACATAAGTCGGAATATATTTCAATTTGTTTAATAAGAAGAAATATATATTTACAGTTTGTTTAATTCGAAGAATGATTACAGACCAACGTAAAAGTTTATAAGATGGTCCAAAATTTGTCTCTAACGCTGTTTTAATAAACCTAAAAAACCTACAGGCGAATGTTATGTCCTAGTCCATGGAGGGTATCTTCGATGGATTTCTTTCCATCACGCCGATCTTGGCACAACTGCAGCATTCGTTAACCTTAGTGACGCTAACAAGGGTGCGGGAGACGGCTTGGCGCTGTGTCTGACCCGCTTTTAGGGCAGCGGACCTCGCGAATCCTGACATTAACAAGCCTTAAGTTAAGAACTAAGTGACTAACAAGTCTTATTTTTACACCTGAATGACACTAACAATTAAGTCTTTAGTCTATAGTAAACTCTATACGTTTACAACATTAAAAAGCTGACAAGAGGGCAACAGGGCTAGTAAAATTTCTCAATTAAATGTAGAAATAGGCTTATCACACAGAGGGGGGATTTTGTCCGGGGGGGATTTTGTCCTAGCTAAAATCGGGGGGGGGATTCTGTCCGGGGGGCTTTTGTCCGGGGGGGGATAATGTCCGGGGGGGATAATGTCCGTTCCCCAGGCTACGGGCTTTGACTGTAAAATCATGCAATGTTGGGTATTTGTGTTGTAGTTGTATTTCTCTAGTTGTGAGATTACTTAGTTGTAAGAAATTTGAATTTAAGGTCCGAATTCTTTTGGGTCCCAGGCACCCACTGAACTTTCTCTCTGGGAAATGCACCCAAGGCTCCCAAGGAGTGGGCGTCTATGCTCTTTAGTCCTACATTAGCATTCTAAGCATGGAGATGTAAACCTAAATATCAACGTACGTGCTTTCCTATCGCGACCGTATAGTCACGACCCTCCTAATTTTTCGGTGAATTGACCGGGCGAGAACCTGCACCACCGCTGCCCGTTTGAATGTGCGACACGCCCTTTATGATCCACGTGTACCGACCGTGATACCCTGAGATTCAAATCACTTTATAATAAGCCATCATCGGTATGTCAGCCGGAATTCTCACGCGCAGAGGCACAGACAGCCGCGCGCTCTAGCCAAATGTAGCTACACAGGCCAGGCCAGCGTATATGAAAATGTACATTCTCATGCATATGCATAGCTAAAGTATTATATCCGGTTTCGACGTTTAGTATGTGCGATAGTTCATACTTTATTTGCATATTCATACTGCATCCGCAATCAGTTACGAAACTGAGCATACAAACTCTACTCCTGCATATATAGGCTATGTATCTTTGCCACAGCCGCCTTCGTCCGGTAAATATTAGTTCAATGCTCATTTGCATATTCATTAAGGCAAACGCAGGCAATGGTCACACGTGACGTGTACGTCATCCATATCTGCTCGACTTCATCAGAAATCGTTGTTCATGCGTGCGTGTAGACAATAATTATATAGGTAGGCCTAGTATTGTATCTACGCCTATGCTTGCTTGCGTGTATATTAGGCCGGATCATAAAAATTAAGTTGCATTAAGAATTTCGGAAAAGTGGCCTTATGTGGCGTTGTTTACTGTAAAGTAGAAAAAAGTTCATAGAAATGCGAATATACTTTGCATTTTTACGTTTTCAGATAACCAATGTAACCATGTTACTTTTGTTTCACAAGAAATGCTTCCTGGGGGCCTATGCTTCCTTACTTATTTTTATCGTATTTACAGAAATTAACTGATATTCTTGTCTATTTCAAAATTGTGACCAATATGTTATCAAGATCTGTTGCTGCGAGAAATCGTCATATCCTTTTTGGCGAAGCTCGTGAATTACTCACTTTTTCTTTGCCAACGCACAAAGATGTGGGCAAAGCGTATTTATCTGAAAAGAGTTTAATATGGGACAGAACCGCTACCATCTGTAGGTAAGAGACTGGCAGAAAAACTTGTGGAAGTATGGATTAAATCGTCAATTCCTACGATAACTCTTCGAGGAATAGAAATACAGTTACAGAAATATATAGGTGATGTTCAGAAAGTGATCCGATCGAAGTCTGCGACACTAAAACGAGAAGAATTAGAAAGAAATCTTGATACATTGTTTGATATATGTTCGTGTAAATGCAAAGAGTTTTCATCTTGCTGCTGCCCATTGAATCTGAAGGTACCAGTAGCTGAGCGCGATTTCCTTAGAGATCAGCGTACTGTTCGGGTAGGCCGAATAGCTGGTGTTGATAAGAAGGCATCTGCTTAAAAGGAAAATTAGCCCTATATTCAAAGTCAAAGAATGACTTAGAAATAAAATGTGTGAGAACTGCTGAACAATTATGTAATGATTCAGATACAACATCGAACGATTCTGAAACTGAAACATCTTTCTCTTGTGTAGGGCCTATCAGATAATATTCCAGACGACATATCGGATGAAATACCTGAAACTCCTCGTCTCAAGAAACATTGCTTAAAAAATGTTGCCCTACAGGCAGATGGCTTTGGTGTATCAGATCGAGCAGTTGCCGCTATAGTATCAGCAACTCTGATTGATTTCGGTTTGGAACATATGGGACCCGTTGATCGGAATAAGATTCGCAGAGAACGGAAATCATTGAGATCAGCATATGAAGACACTGATTGCAGAATTTCGGGATTGTATTTTGATGGAAGAAAAGATCAGACTTTAAAAATTGTATGAAAAGAATTCTACATGCTCGTGAAGATGAAATACCAAACCGTAAATTCCAATTAGGCCTACCTGAGATACTATTTCAAGCGAAGAGCTGATTGACTGGCAAACAACGCCTCGTTTGGAACCCGTTTTGACCAAACACATTTCAACTGCGCAAATCTCAGCGTGGCTTTCGTCAGCTACAGACGATGTTATCGACCTTCAGCCATTTCCATGCCATAACCAAGCTGTTGAGCGTTTAGTTAAAATTGTAACGGAATTAGCAACAGAAGTTTATGGTCACGATAGACGTGATGGCTATATTCGCGTTCTCCAGGAACGCCGCAAATTAATGCATCAGTTCGATACTAAGTCTCAATTCAGAAAAAATTAAGTAAAGTCTTCTATTACATTGTACTCGTGCCATAGTGTTTCTTAATCATATTTCATATTCAGAAGTTGATGTAATTTGCTTCTTTTCGTACGATTGTACAGAAAATGATATCTTACAAATTAGAGTTTTTGGTGAATTTTTTCGATTTTTTCTAAGAGAAAATGCAAAGTATAGCAAAGTAGTACAGACAAACGGTTTGCAGCAATGGAATCACTGTACTTGAGAGCCAATAAATGGATATTCTCTAAGAAATATGCCAATATTTTGTAATTTATGATCCGGCCTAGTGTATATATATTAGGCGTAATTATAACAAGCTGCCCAATAAGTCACGTGGTTATTCTTTAAATATACCTTTCGGCCTGTGTTAATTGCATCAAGTGCCTGTGGCCCATAATATCTATATTTGCCATTAAGCCAAAAAATGCCCGGTTTCATCCGTTTCTCTTGGCAGTCTAAATAGATAAAGTATCACGTGCGTGGTGATGCCAGTCCTAAGCCTTAATAAAGTGTTATAACCAATCATCAGCTGAACTGGTGACTATCACGAACAAGTAACTGTTTTCGATCATTTTTAAATAGCCCGTAGGTGAACTAATAACCATGCAATATCTACTTAGCACGTGCATTTTTCAGTCCTCATTCACAACATTACGAAACGCACGAATAACCAACAGTGCAAGTGAAATAATATTGAAAACATGCTATATTATTGAATGTTTTCTACTGAAAACATTCTATATTATAGAATGTTTTCAGTCATCATTTTCGACTGACTGTTCAATGCAGGGCAAGCACACATTATTAGCGTGTTTAAGGCACACTCGCTTGCTATACGCATGACATGTGAATCTTGTTTTACGAATCCTGTATACGATAACTTATAATTTCATATTAATATGCAAATTTTTTTTTAAATTGTGCGTTTCAAAGTAGGGCCTACCCAAAACTGTCGTAAAGTGTCCGTAGGCCCATTTCACATTCACTAAGGTACACAAAAATAATCCAAGCTGGTTCCACCTTTTCCGTAGAAAAAGTAACTTAAAATAGCTATGGGGTGTGTCATACCCTAGGGTACCTCACCTCCAAAGGGTTAAATGCACATGTATGTATGTATATATATATATATATATGCAGTTAAGCCCAAGCATAAAGAGGCGTCATCTTGGTATATATATATATATATATATATATATATATATATATATATATATATATATATATATATATATATATATATTAGTGTGGTCCACGACTGCATGGCAAAAAATAAAGTTTCAGTTTCTTAATATTAGAAGGTGCCAAGTTAGTCCATTATGCAAAAAAATAATTCAGGTGCATTTTCATCTAAATTTGAGAATATTTAGGGGTTGCACAAGTGACTGAAAGTTTCACGCACCCTGCTATTCGATGGGCATGGATCTGCAAAATTCTGTAAACATTATTCTTCTTGCACGCGTTTACTGCTTATCTACTGATATGTGATTAGTACTTACTTTTATTAACTGGGCTTTCCTAGTTGCTCAGACAAAAGGTTGAAGGGGTTATATGACAGGAGAGGATAGAATCTTGATTCTTAAAATGGATAAGAAACTTATTAAAGCGAAAGCTGCAGAAGAGCGGCGTGAGAGATTAAAGAATGATGTGGAGGTTCTAACAAGCAAGGAGATCAGGTGTCGAGCAGCAGTGATAAAGACACGTCTGAGGAAAACAATGACTCAGATTGTGATAGTCTATCAAAGAGGATGAAAAAAGAACAACCATCTTATAAACAACTAAGCAAGAGACCCTTTGTGATTGCTCGGGTAGCAGTAGCCTTGGATCGTACTAAAGTCACTGACAGGAAAGCCCCACATCTATATTGGCTACTACTGCTCAATCTCTAGGCCATGATATTCGAGGCTTGCCTTTGAGTCGCAGTTCGCTATTCGCTAAGCCAGAAGATTATATCGAGAAGAGCTCGCCAGTACGATGAAAATGAATTCTCCAGATTGTGCATTGGGGCGGTAAGCTGTTGCCCGAAATCACTGGCTGCGAGAAAGTAGATTGGCTGCCTGTTATTGTGTCTAGTATTGGAATAGGCCTAGAACTTCTTGGTGTCCCGAAGATTAACTCAGGCACTGGAGAAGCTCAGGAATGTGCCGTGATCCGATGTCTTGATGACTGGAACCTGAGAACGAAGATTAAGGGGATGTGCTTTGACACCACGGCGAGCAATACTGCTCATGAATGCACTCTGATAGAAAATGGACCTGGTTGGAACTTAATCTTGCAGGTAGTCACCATGTGATGGAAATCGTTGCTGAATTCAGTGTCATGAAAATTTCTCCCTCCACTGATCCAGATATTCTAATATGTCGCCGTTTACATGACCATTGGCGTCGAACTCAAGTAGATTTGAGACAGCAGTGGATCTACCAGATCCACTGCTGTCTGAATTCAGAAGGCAAGTTATTTAACCGAGTTATGAAACAAAGCTGGAGGCCAATCATCAAAGAGATGACTATAAGGAGCTTCTTGAATTTGTACTAATCATTTTTCTTGGTGGAGCACCAATTCGAGGAATTCACTTTACAGCACCTGGAACTTTTCATCTGGCTCGTTGGATGGCGAGAATAATATATTCATTCAAGATGTGGATGCTTTGATCTCAATTCAAACTGAAGCCAGTCGATGAAACGGGTATCTTCAATCTCCTTCTATTTATCTGTAATTTGTATGTCCAGGCATGGTTTCAAGCTCCCTGTCCTCTCTCGGCTTCTGCAAACGATCTTCGCTTTCTTCAACAATTGGCTGAATACAGAAACCAAGAAATTCGTCAGGCCTCCACTACAGCATTTCATAGACATCTGTGGTACCTGAGTGAGGTCACAGTTGGACTGGCTTTCTTCCATCCAATCATTGAGTTTGCTCAGAAAGAAAGAATGGTAGACCATTTGTGTCAGCAGCACGGATCGAAGCACCCACTTCCCAAGCTGACATCTGTTGATGTTAACAAACGGTCACTCAGTTCTTTTATCACCACCAATACAGTACAATTTTTCATATCCTGGCATCAAAGGATTCATTTCTGCAGTTTACAATGAAAAGCTGGAATGATTATGAAGATTATCTTAAATCACACGAAGTCGTGATGACACCCGAAGTAGTCAACGACACAGCAGAGAAAGGTGTATAGAGCTAATCCAGGATTAAAACTCAATCCTGACAAATGAAACAGTATTTTGCCTTTAGTTTTTAATGCGCATCGCCATGACTTTCCTGACCCGAACAGGAAGACATTGCCGGCAGTATGGAAACGACTGCTACTCAATGATGACATATCGAAAAATTTCTGACGTTACTTTCGGTCTGAAACTTGCAGTTTGCGAACACAAAATGTTATTTAATCACAGAGTTTAATTGCTGAAACCATGAATACATTGTAACGCTTTTGTAACCGATGTTTGTTTGCCATCAATGCATCGTGTGGATTTGAAGTATGCATAACATACTTTGGTTGACTTGTGCAACCCCTAAATATGGTTGAAATTGGTTGAAATTTTCAGCATATTAGTTTTTCAATAGATGGACTCCAATGGTGGGTTCTAACTTTGACCTTTAAACAAAAATGTTTTTTGGACCACACTAATATATATATATATATATATATATATATATATATATATATATATATATATATATATATATATATATATATATATATATATATAGAACTAGTGTAACAAAGAAGGGTGTGCACTGCTGGGTTACTGCCCCCGCTGCGTTCGAAGGTGTGTACCACTACCAATTCCGAATCGGTCAGGCTTGAAGGAACTCCGACTACACGCGTTTGACCAGCTTATCGGTACCAACGAGACGCTTGTGGCCTAGCGAATGTAGAATGAAGCACAACGTGACACTATACGGTGTATACCCACTTACAATGGTAGTAACATATCGTTGCCATATGATATGTCCACTTACAATGGTAGTAGGGCCACTAACACTGCACTCTTTCCTAATCACAGAGGATGTCATCTGACTGCTAGGCCTATTCAGTTCTCGTGGAGTAGTCCCCGGAACCGCGGCGGTTCCGCTAAGCCCTCAAGTCGAAACCAGTCTCTAGTCTAATCTATCGACTGCTAGCGCCTTCGTTCACGGTAATATTTTGGAAACAATAATCGTGAAACCATGCCTCGCCGGGATGGCGAGGTTTAGCTTGTTGAGTGATTGCGATAAATTACAGCGTTTCCTGCGTAGAATGCAGAGAATGGACTTTGTCTTGATGCAACTTGGACCGAATGATGGCTAAGGCCGACGACAGACTCATACAGGCGGTTATACGAAACCTCTGCCACGTCCTTCGCTCTCTTTTCCCAGGGATTATAACTATAGGACCCATGGCGTACGCCCAAGACCTCATGATTTGGAACTTCCAAGCAAGGACAATCAATAGGCCTACTTTACACCAAGAGTTCTGTTCCAACATGTTCTAGGAGCTAGTTTTCTACCTTTCGTTTACACTCCCTGATCGAGACTCATGCATTTTATAGCACACTCTTTTTGCGGTATGTCAACTTTCATTAAAAAAATTAACGAAATAATAAAATATTTTACTTATTGTTTTAATCACGGTCTCCGAGTTTCGACTTTTTACGAAGTCAGCAGTAGGACAGGAGCAACACTTGCTTATAAGGTACGAGTCACAGCGTCTGTTGAGACGGTCTCTACTAACGGTCCAAAACCAGTCGATGTCAGGTCACCAGTTCTTCACTTACTACCTGCCCGCCTGGTGTATGAAAACGTGCATGACGTCACGCAATCGTTGTCATCGAAAAAGGCGTCTGCTCGTAAGGCAAACGTAGCGTTGAAATACGTTGGCTTCAGCGTGTACGGTCAGTCGATTAAGTCGCCAAACCAGTCGCTAACTCATCAAGTCAGTCGGTAATTCCTTAGCGTGTGACTTATGGTCTATCGTGTAGCCTATTGCTATCTTTTCAGTGCAGTGGCGAGGCCGTGGGAATTTTAGTAGTGAGTAGTCAATTGACCAAGTGTTCTCCGTCCCCGTAGCCTACACAGACACAGTTTGAGCGCGACTAGCATTTAAATGTCGGGATGTCCAGCATATTTGGTCTTTGGTAGAAGTTGAGAGACGTTTTACCCAAACAGACACATATCGCCTTTTAACACTTTAACGACGAGTGTGTTAAAAGAGACTGGGAAACCTGAAACCAATGCAGCTCGTCGTTAAAGTGTTAAAGGTATTTCAGTAAGATGAGTTGCAGCAAAAATCACACCGATTTTTATGCAACTCCTCCTACTGAAATACCTTTAAAAGACGATGGGCTTCTGATTGGGTCAAACGTCTTTCAACTTCTACCACAATCATACAGAGGTTGTAAGTAAAGAAGACCTCGTGAAAAGAGGCAACCAGGCAATCCAGTAGGGCAAGAGCCGCGCCGAAATATTCAGCGCCGTTTCAGACACGTGATCAGCGACTAATCAGTGTAAAAGTACAGGCCGCACACAATACAGGCTGCACACATTGATCCGCTTGTTTATCTGAGCGAGCGGCAAGAGCCGAACACCTTCCTGAGCCCGGCTACAAACCGCCCTCAGCAAATAGGTTCTCGGGCGCAAAGGGACGACTACTGCGCGCCGGTGAATCCCCGCGCTGGGCAGGCACGATATTAATAGCACAATTGCAGCCGATCCGTTTCTTACTTGACAAGTTATTTATAGCAGGCCGCCAGTTACGCGCAGTACGGAGTTACGACTGTAGCCGCACATGTATGTATATGCCATTTATATAGCGCCTTACAGGAACGTCAAGAAGGCGCTAAAATATCACGAGGATGGACATCAGTATCCTGTAGTACATTGTGGTATGGTGCTATATAAATGGTTCAGAATATGTATACACACTGACCCATTAACAGCTATAGTAGCAATGCTTAACCCAGTGTCCCCTTCGCAAAGACTAGGGAAAACGTTAGCCAATTCATTATAACTTCTGTGGTCTCAATGCTACTCATCTATGTCGTTAGTATAATCGGCCAACAGCCTATAGAACGCCGCTCAAAGGCGGTGTATGTCTCCTCCTCTGTATGTCTCGGTCAGGGGCGCACCAGATCCGGCCGCGTCGCGCGGACACGTCGTCCAAACGTATTTGTGTACACTTGTGACTCATTCAAAGACCATGCTTTGTTAGAGCGCCTGCGCCGGCTGTGCTCTACGCTCGCTGTTGCAATAACATGCACACAACACTCACATCGACTTCAGGCCTCTGTATGCGCGGCTTCGAGAGCGCGGATCCTGCTGGTATCTATCGCTACTGCTGTGGTGGGTAACCGGCGCCGCACGCAGCAGTCCAAACAATGTCATGTATATCGCTTCGGCTTCCCCCCTCCGCAACGGCTAACGCTGCGCTAGGGCTGTGCTGGGTAACGTGTGCCGCACGCAGCAGTCCATACACATCGCTTCGGCTCACATTAACAACTCTCCCCCCTCCGCAATTGTTAACGCTGTTCTGCGCAGCAGTCGTCTTTGGCTACACAGCTCAGATCGCTAGCTGCGTAGGCCAGAGTGATTATGTAAATTTATAATTTGCATTGGCTGGTTGCCAACAAGGGGCAAAGTATAAAAGGCCGTGTCGCAGTGAATGAGTCATACATCCGCAGTGATCACGTGGTGTGGTGGAGGGAGGTTGTCTGCACTGTGGTGGTGGAAATTATGCTGACGTTGCGCAGTTTTGTAATTTTCCTGTGATAATCGAGTTCGTTGAAGTGATTTAGTCAAGTACACAGATATTATATACAAACAAGAAGTACTACGGGTGAGTGTAATTACTACTTGTATGTTCTAATCAGTGTTTTAGTTGTCGGGGGAGAAACTAGAAACTAGGAAACTATCTCATGAAGCGTCAGTTGTTTCGTGTGCAGTATATTGACAACATTAGATTTTAGCTCGCGTTGGTGTACTTCGGTAATCCGTAAAATTTACTACCCCAGCTGTTTTTAGACTACTAAGACACTGGTTCAAATTAACGTTTCTATGCTGTTTGCGCATGGTCCTTGTCTGTCCGTTTTGCATAAACCGTAGGGAACAAAGATAGTCTAGGCCTGAATGGTGTGTTGAAAATATAAATAGACGTATTGTTTTCATTACTGTGTTCGAGTTCGCTAAGAACGACAATTTCCACTGTAGCCGAGTGATGCCTAAATATCTGCGTTTACCCGTCGACAGTTGATATCGAATTCGGAATTATCTGCTCTATCGATGATTTGGAATGATAACAACGGAATTAAACGCTCGGCGCTTTTTAGACTTCTTACGGTAACATGTCCCATGCTGCTTGCAGCCGGAGTGGCAATAGTAGTTTCCAGTGTTTAACGACCTCTCATGGCCGCCAGGGCCGTTGACGTCGTCTGTTTTCTCCAAGCTTGGGACTGACGCTACCTGTCGCTTTTGGCACGGACTATTAGTGGCGGAGTTGCAGCGATGGCGGAAGCATGGGACTGCCGACGCCACATAATAGACTGGGGACGCCGTCCGATGGTCCCAGCACCGTTTCCGTGATGTACTTGGAGTCTGCATTGTGCAAACAGCTGAAGCGGCGAAGTGAGAATAGGCCTATATTCGCCGACAATTCAAAATATCGACTATATAGACAAAATATAGACTTAGGCCTATTTATGGTTTAGATAATTAAAGACATTTTAAAAACCGTCCAATGCATACTCGAGGATTAGCTCAGAAACATGTGTTATGACATGCCCTATTGGAGGATTTACTAGGGTGGAACTTGGACGTACAAGATTTATGGAGCAAATGGTGCAAAATGGATTATCGAAAAATTTTCTTACAGTTTTGAATGCTTTTCCGCCACCCGTCGCCATTACAGACGAATTTGAAATGGCATCGGCAAAATCTGTTTGCAATGTGCAGCTTAAATCTGCGATCGGAAAATTAGGCCTACGAATTCAGTATTGCTTTGGTGAGCCGGTGTTTTGAATGGTATCGGCTGTCAATTGCGGAGTGTCTAGTGGTACGGTGATCATCCGGTCGTATACTGACGAATGGATCTTATTGTCGCCGTCTAGCAGTCCCGTGCAAATGGAGGAAGACATATATATATATATATATATATATATATATATATATATATATATATATATATATATATATATATATATATATATATATATATATATATATATAACGATCGCAGATTTATAAAGAGTTCCGCAAAGGTTCACCAGTCACTCTAATACAGAGTAAAACGGGGAAGCGACCTGACCGACGTCTCTGATGAGCGTAGACTCAGATCCGACCTGGGCTGGTGAACCAAAGTCCTCCGTGCCCACCTTCTCGTGGTGCGGACCGTTAGTACCCTTCCTAGGAAGGGGAACGAACGGGCACGGCAGGCAAAACCAGGGGAAGGCAATGGCAAACCACCCCTGTTAACTTGCCAAGAGAATCGTCATGAGACACACCAAGCCAAAAACGGTGATAGTTGCGGATGGTGGGACTCCCAGGCCGGAGCGTCACTTAGAAGCTACTGGGGAAGAGCAAGATGGAGAGTCAATGGCCCCTCGGTCTAATGAAGCAACAGGACTAAAGCCGAAAGGACGTCTAGTGGTGGATCGATTCGGAGGGAAAAGACTCAACCTGAGCTGTAAACAGAAGATGAAGTTGGGCACGTGCGAAGTATGCAGAGCGGAAAGATGGACGTGATACAGGGAGAGATGAAGAAATTGGACATAGCAATCATAGGATTAAGTGAGACAAGGTGGAAGGGACAAGGACATTTCAGCTGGGCTGGCGTGTGGTGAGGGGAGGAGAAGACGACCCCGTCCAAGGAGGAGATGGATGGATGAGATACAAGAGGTAACTGGTATGAATTTGGCGGAATTAAGGGACTTGTCATCGAATAGGAAACAATGGAGAGTGTTCACCATGACGATCGCTAGAGCTCCATGGGCTCACAGCACAAGGTAACAAGGTATATAAAGAGAAGAATCTGTCTGTCTGTCTGTCTGTCTGTCTGTCACAGCGATGTTTGACCGGGATGCATTTCTACAGTTTTCGAGCTTTCACTCGAAACCTTCACTACTGTCTCGGGGTGGGCATTACACACCCAGTGTGAGGCTTCGCGTCCCCCGTTTTCACCCCTTCCATGGTGTCCCGGGCCAAAACCTCTCCCAAGCCCCCACTTTTTACCTGGTCCAAACAAATTCGAGTCGACCTATTTTCATTCGCCAGATGGCGCCGCCCGAGAAGATTCTGTGTCTTTGACTTCCAATTCTCTGTCACCGGCACGCATTTCTAAAGATTCGCCAGATGGCGCAGCCGTAGGGATTTCACTTGACATTAACTTTTGTTGCTTATTCGCTACAGGGATTGAAACTTATACCTAAATTTGTTACTTATTCGCTACAGGGATTGAAACTTACACCTAAATTTCTTGCTTATTCGCTACAGGGATTAAGACACCCAGTGCTGCAACACGTCGAAACCCAGTCCGTCGAGAACTCCGTCGAGTTCTAAGTAACAGGTGCAACAGGTAGAAAAAAAATTAAACTTACATTAATGTTATTACAACGATTTGTCTTTAAAGAACTTCCCACTGCAAATCGTCTTGACACCACATATCACTGCGAATTGTGTGTATACAAAACAAAATAAACACTTACATTACTCATTACAATTTCTAAATTATCACATATCATACACCGATTTCTCTTTACTCTCCTCTACCATTTCCATTGAATGATTTATTGCACCACATACTTACACTTCGCCTATAAAACGGATCTCCTCTCTCCACTTCATCTCACTTCCTGTTTGAAGACCGGTAGGTATGCCTCTGTAATTTCTGTTTCTGCCATTTTAGTGCATCTCTTTTTCCTGAAACATGGGTCCAAAGAAAAAATTTAGATTCACTTCCTCCGAGGCAGCAAGGAGTGCACGAAGACGACGTAAGGAATCTCATGCACCTCGTGACGCTGCACTTCCTCCTATGGTTCCCATCATCACACCCTTCACGGGAGCTGAAACACCACACCAGAGGCAGACCAGACCTACAAATGCTGCAAGACAGGCAGCCTCCAGGGCTGCAGAATCCCCTCACGCAAATCACAAACGCAAAGCTGGTGATGCTGCAAGACATACAGCTTTTGCTTCCAAGGTGTGTCTCTTCCGTTTTGTTCCCTTTCTCAGTATTTGCGAAACCCGGGCAACGCCGGGTAAGCCAGCTAGTATATATATATCTATATTAATAAAGCAAAGACTCTGTCTGTCCGTCTGTCCCTCTGTCACACCGATCTGTGACCGGGATGCATTTCTACACCTTTCGACCTTTTCACTCCAAACCTTCACTACTGTCTCGGGGTGGGCATTACACACCCAGTGTGAGGCTTCGCGTCCCCCTTTTGACCGCTTCCATGGTGTCCCGGGCAAAAAACTCAAAAACCCGCACTTTTTACAAATTCGAGTCGACCTATTTTCATTCGCCAGATGGCGACACCCGAGAAGATTATTCTCTGTCACCGGGACGCATTTCTAAATTTCGCCCTATGGCGCAGCCCTAGGGATTTCACTTCACATTAAGTGATGGTGGTGGTGGTGGTGGTGGCTTATAACCCCGGGCAACGCCGGGTAAACCAGCTAGAATATATATATATATATATATATATATATATATATATATATATATATATATATATATATATTGGCAGAGGTAAAAAGCGAAGATGGAACGGGGGACGCATATTTGTAAAGTGTACATGGTAGCAATAACTGCCGGTTTTTTCAGCCAATCACAAGTCGGTATAGATATTTAACAGCCTGTGCTCACAAAATAATAAAACTTGTATAATAATAATAATTCTAACATAGTATAATCTATACAAATAAAGCGAGAATTCTGTGTGTCTGTCTGTCTGTTTGAACGGGATTAACTTCTAAAATTTTGCACCTTTTCACTCCAAACCTTGACTACTGTGTCGGCCTCGGCATCGGACACCCAGCGGAGGGGTTCGCGTACCCCCTTTTCACCGCTAACATGGTGAAAATCCCCAAAACCTCTACCAAACAGACCGTCCATTACGCCACAGCTCGCCTCTTCGACTGCGAAGCGGTTCTATTTATGGCGCCGGTATTCCCCAACGTCATTAATAATGCGCATAACGACGTTGTTTACTTTCGCACAAAATTTTATTACGATCGATTCGAACTATAATTATTCATCGTTTTACACCAAAATTCTATGTTCAAAGACTCTGCTTTACTAAGGGCAGTGAGGGCTAGATTTCTGGCGTTTTCTTTAACCCGCCAACGCCGGGTTCACCCTCTTCGACTGCGAAGCAGTCAGTCCACGGGAGACTGCGAAGCAGTCGTCGCCAGAGGGCGACTGCGAAGCAGTCAGTCCACGCCTCCCCCACAGGTCGCCTAAATTTCTTCCTTATTCGCTACACGGATGTAAACTTATACCTAAATTTGTTGCTTATTCGCTACAGGGATTGAAACTTATAACCTCGGACAACGCCGGGTAAACCAGCTAGTAATATAATATAGCATACATTTTGGATAATATATTAAACAGAGTATGCCGAAAATGTCAAATTTAGGCAATATAGAGTAAGGAATTGAACAAGATTGTACACCAACTTACGACAGCCCTGTTAAATATGTATGCCGACTTGTGATTGGCTGAAAAGACCGGCAGTTGCTGCTGCCATGTACACTTTGGAAATAGGCCTAAGCGAACGGCATAGGACCTGCCGCAGACGTGTTTCGTTATTAAAACAGCCCGAACGCACGATCTGTGCTTTAGGTAGGATACTCCGCATAGAGAGGGACACGAGGACAGCTGTACCAATTCCCACCCCGCATTTGTATTTTAACCCAATCCCCTCCCGTCCCCGCAGAACCATGGCCCATCCCATCACTGTTCGCGCTTAATGGATTTTGATCCCGCAATGTTACCGCGTCTTAAAAATAAGAAATATACACTTGTATCATAATTGATAGCATATTATTAAAATTTATGAAATTAACAAACACTGAAAATTCTGCACCTCAGCTTGTTATTCGTGTAATCCGTAGATGAATACAAGATCATTTATAGGGTCAATACTCGGCTGAAAATAAATTGATAAATGAAATTTATTAACTAACCGTTACCGCGGAATTACCGCGGTAAACGTTATCGTGTCACTCTCTAACTCAGAATAATGATGGCGCCATCTCGCGAATAATATGAAGGAAACGATATAACTATAATATGAATAATATAAACTAACAGAAATGTCATGAAGTCCTGAGGTGAACTTTTTTGTTGCGCTCCTGTCACTGGCCGCTTCCAACTAATGAATATTCATGAGCAATGACGTCAATTTTTACAAATGGCCAGATGATAACGGACGTTCGTTTCAAACTTAATTCAACGTAAATTTAAATATTCCGTAAAGGGCTGTTATTTTAAACTAACGGCTTAAAATAGGATTAATCTAATTTACTTAGGTGGCGAACAGGCTGAAACGAACGAGCTTAGCGGGTTTAAGGAGTAGAGCTCGCACAACAGTCACTAAATTGCAATATGCAGCGGCCCGTACGGCCATTCGCCAATAAGACCGTGTACAAATGGAAGATACATTTTCAATTTTTTAAAACCGTCGTAGGACGGGCGATTATCTAGTAAATGAAATAAATAATGATATAAATCGATAAATGTAATTCCGGTGCGCTCTTGAGATTTTTCCGTCAAAGAGACATTATGCCAAATTTTTGCTAATTGTTCCATAAAAGCAGTTGTCAAAATTGTTTTCATATTATTCGCAGTTAACGCCACAGTCGACCCACGCGTGTACTTTCTGTGGTACGTGTCTCAGCTTATATTTCATTACTAGAGTATTTGCCCGTCATATGACGGGTTGAAAAAGAAAACAAACGGATAGATAGGAAGAGAAAATAATTTTTTTATTGTAATGTTTGATTATAAGTGACATTGGTAGTGAAAATTCGACGGTCGGTTTTCTTGATGAGTAGGCAGCATCAGTAGGGAGGTCTCATTGCAGGCCTTAGGCAGCATCAGGGACAATCCATAAATTCCAGAACGTTTATCGTAAGACACATAGATCTGGGAAACTATATAAGAGACTAGCTGGTGAACTCGGCGTTGCCCGGGTTTCGGAGGTTTTGGGCCGGGACACCATGGTAGCAGTCAAAACGGGGACGCGAAGCTGCTTAACCCGGCGTTTAGGGTGTTTCAATCCCTCTAGCGAATAAGCAACAAAACACTGCTTAACTCGGCGTTGGCCGGGTTTAGTTCAGTGAAAGTTTCAATTCCTCTAGCGAAACCGTCTGTAGCTGCTTAACCCGGTGTCGCCATCTGGCGAGTGAAAATAGGTTGAGTGTAATTTTTTTACCAGCTAAAAATGCATTGCCCGGGTAAGTTTTGGCCCGGGACACCATGGTAGCGGTGAAAACGGGGGACGCGAAGCCTCACACTGGGTGTGTCATGCCCACCCCGACACAGTAGTGAAGGTTTCGATTGAAAAGCTCGAAAACTAGATCTGCATCCCGGTCAAATTCGCTGTGACAGACAGATTCTTGTCTTTATTTATATAGATACTAGCTGGTTTACTCGCCTTTGCCCGGGGTTATAAGTTTCAATCCCTGTAGCGAATAAGCAACAAATCTAGGTATAAGTTTCAATCCCTCTAGCGAAAAAGCAACAAAACACTGCTTAACCCGACCACCACTACCACCACCACCACTCTGATCATCGTCATGATCATCACCATTACCCGGCGTTGCCCGAATCATCTGGCGAATGAAAATAGGTCGACTCGAATTTGTTTGGACCAGGTAAAAAGTGGGGGTTTGGGAGAGGTTTTGGCCCGGGACACCATGGAAGCGGTGAAAACTGGGGACGCGAAGCCTCACACTGGGTGTGTAATGCCCACCCCGAGACAGTAGTCAAGGTTTGGAGTGAAAAGGTCCAAAGCTGTAGAAATGCTTCCCGGTCAAAGATCGCTGTTACAGACAGACACAGACAGACACAGACAGACACAGACAGACAGACAGAGTCTTGTCTTTATTTATACAGATTACATAACAGTTACGCACCTAAGAGCGAACCTAAGAAGCGCATCTGGTAGCGGCTGGACGAGCCTTTATCTAACAATATTACATAATAGGCTTCTGACCACTGACAGTATGAAATAGTAGTCCTCTACTCAAATATCTTTTCAAGAGTTCCCTTTATACTTCGTATGCTTCACAGGTTCTCTAAAATTTCAATACGTATGCGTGAAGACATTCCAGTCTTTATTCTCATTGGATTTCGGGAATTTTCCTAATTCTCTTCCTCTCAAGGCGCCTCTGTAAGTGAGAATGTCTGTGGTTCGCACGCCGAAGGTGGCGTATTTCAGAGACCTCCAATTGCCATATATATGTATGACCTTGCACGCATTAAAAAATTTTCAATTTACAATAAAAATAATTTATAATATAAACGAACAGAAATGTCATAAAGTCACTCATAAAGTTAACTTTTGTTGCGTTCCTCTCATTGGCCGCTTCCAACTAATGAATATTCATGATCAATGACGTAATTGTTTACAAATGGCGACATTCCAACGGACCTGCGTATCACACTAAATTAAACGTAACTTTAAATATACGGCTGCTCTTTTAAACTAACGGTTTAAAACGGGCTTAAACTAATTTACTTAGGTGGCGAACAGGCTGACACGAACGAGTGTAACGGGTTTAAACGGGCCAATTTACTTAGACCGCTTTGAGGTTAGGTATTTCATAGGGCTCCCATAGTCAATATGGTTTTTCATCGCGATCAACATTCTCGTTAAACTATGAAGGTCATAATAAATTCAACGCACATTGCAAAATACATTTTAAAATTGTTTTTAACCATCTTAGGGCGGGCAGTAATCTAGTAGTAATACTAATTTAAAACTCTGGCTAGCACGGTCGCTACACTGGAACCTAAACTGGCGTGGCGCCCATTCAAACCGGTGAGGGATTACATCTGATTATGGCAGATCTGGCCGGTAATTATGGGGTTTCTGTCTGTCTGTCCCTCTCTTTTCTCTCTCACTCTGTCTGTGTTGTGTCTGTCTCTGTCTGTCTGTCTGTCTGTCTGTCTGTCTGTCTGTCTGTCTGTCTGTCTGTCTCTCTCTCTCTCTCTCTCTCTCTCTCTCTCTCTCTGTCTGTCTGTCTGTCTCTCTCTGTCTGTCTGTCTGTCTGTCTGGCTCTCTCTCTCTCTCTCTCTCTCTCTCTCTCTCTCTCTCTCTCTCTCTCTCTCTCTCTCTCTCTCTCTCTCTCTCTCTCTCTCTCTCTCCGCATGTAGAACGCGTTAGCCGTCGGCAACCTCTGCTCCGGTAGAAGGAATAACGAGGCGATCTGTATTACTCAGGTAACGACGACAATCACCATCTCAACAGCAGCTCCTCGCCTTAGAGCACGTTCCCTACATACTTTCAAGGGGTCTCTAATAGGGGACGGCAATGGGAGAGGGGAATATACCGGGGCTGCAGGTATCAAATAGCATGCCACCGGCGGGGTAGGAGGGGACTCTAACAGGGACTGGCGGAGGGAGAGGGGACGCTACACCGCGGCTGCAGGCTTCATAGAGCATGATGCCGGCGGGGAGGTGGGAGACTGTAGCAGGGGACCAGCGGAGGGAGTGGTGACTGCAGGCTGCAAAGAGCATGCCACCGGCAGGGAGGAGGGACTCTAATAGGGGACGGCGCATTGAGAGGGGACTACACCGTGGCTGCAGACTTCAAATAGCAAGCCGCCGGCGGGGGAGAGGACTCTGGCAGAGGACCGTCGGACGGAGGGGACTACACCGTGGCTGCAGACTTCAAATAGCAAGCCGCCGGCGGGGGAGAAGAGGACTCTGGCAGGGGCGCGGCGGAGGGGACTACACCGTCACTGCAGGCTTCAAGTAGCAAACCGCCAGTTGGGGAGGAGAGGACTTTAGCAGTGGACCGGCGGAGGGAGAGGGGACTAGAGTGCGGCTAGGGGCTTCAAATAGCATGCCGCTGGCGGTGGAAGAGGGGACTACACTGCGCTGGATGGTTTTCAGAGCATGCCGCCGGTGAGGGAGGAGGTGTTCGAAGAGCATGCTGCGACAATCATAATCCAAGCCGACGGCTTTCACTGGGACGCCGCTGTCTCGTGGTCGACGACCGAGAGCGGCCGCCATGGCAACCAAATGCGCCTGGAAGGGAACGGGGCCCAACTCGCTACATTATCAACTGGTTGAAAATGATGATACCAGGGTCAGTGTCATACAGTTGCCGCAGAAATATGTGCACATTTACATTTACTGTTAATATGTCAATGTACTGTTTTTTTAGTTAAGATTATTAACTGTTTGTTTCTATTTCAGCGATTGACGGTTCCCATCATGCAACAAATTCCGATCGGAAGTCTTCTGCCGGCAAATATTGCTGCTGCGTTGTGCCAGTCTGTGACGATGTATGGTTGGACTAACATAGATGAGATTGGGGTTCCCTTTATTCAGCGTGATAGCCAGAAATTCTTTCCAGTCAGAATTGCAGAGCATAAGTTTCTGTCGCAGTTCGCAAACGTCGTGCAGTACAGTGTTCAGAACCCGTTGTTGAGTCACTACATGCAAAGGAACGAAGCCTTGGCTCTGACAAATTCCGGTTGTGGCGAAACATTTACCTCGCAAGATCTGCTGGTAAACCTGGAAGAGTTCAAACGGTTCTACGAGGAAGTGAAGAGCAAATGCTCTGAGGACTGCAGCAGAAAGGCGAGCGTTGAAGGTGGCTGGGTGCAGATTAACAATACTGTCGTTCCTTATATTGTAAAAGACGACTCGGTTATGATTTCCCTTGCTATTGTGAGGTGTGCTGCTGGTTTACTCGTTGGTCGAGATGTTCCCGTCGTGTATCCTGATGAGAATGAGTGCAGGTTTTTGAATGATAGTTGCAAGAGCGCTGGGATAGCGTTTGATTTTACCACAGCTACGGAATTGGTCGAGCTGGTACTTATGTCGTGCATGTGTGATCAAAGGCCGTTCATACAACAACTCCCAAGCGGTAATCCGTTCTCGGTAGCTCGGCCCGTAGTTGAGGAGAGTAGCAACCAAGTTAATGCAATTGCTGGTGTAAGCATTGATATACAACCCATTAATGTGTCGCCAGGAAACGCGCTTTCCGTATCGCCGCCACCGTATTCTGACCTTGTATGTAATCAACAGCCATGGCTTGGTAACGGTTCTCATTCCACAGGTATCCAAATTGTTAATACACACTCTTTAGTACAAGATGTGAACGAATATAAATCAGATCCGCCCGCCGTACTTGTATCGTCTGCAAGCTCCGAGGCGCAGTTTCAAGCACAGTCTATCGTTGGTCGGACAGATTACCTTCAATCGAATTCAGTTGCATCCAAAAATTCGCCATCGTATCAACACCCAGCTGTCGCGTCTGCTCATGGAGGATCGAAAAGCTCTCAACAGATGCTAAAAGAACAATGGGAAAATTCGGGAATACAGCAGAAATGTGCAAACAATAATAACGACTTATCTGTTCCAGAACAGCTCCGTCAGCTCCTAGCCGACGTCTGCAAGAAAAATAACATACAGGTGATTACAAGTGACGCCTCAAAAGCACAATCTCCGGTACATGACCGTACGCCAAACATCCTTTCAAAGAACACGAACACTGCACGAAAGAGACCACCACCAAATGTCGACAGGATGAACGCACTTCACGAATCAGCGACAGACGAAGTAAGGATCTGGGTTTTTAATCTTCTTAACTAGCATTGATCTTCCGTCAAGGACTTCTACTAGTAATTGTATTCATTCAAATGCTATAGACGTATACGTTGACGGTTTTTCTTCAAAATCCCATTACTCGTTACAGTATGACATAAGGCTGTGTCAAGATGTTCCACGGTTAGGTTGAATAACGAACATGCTATAGTTATAGTATTTGCTGTTTTATGTTTCGCTGTTTTTTATTATTACCGCGTTGTTGTGTGATTTACAATTTCCGTATGTATGTTAAATACTTGAATTCACTCGTGACGTAGACCCGCTCAGCTCCACCAATCCGAAGAGCAATGTACGCAATATTCATTAGTATTCACTGTGTCGTAGTCAGTAAATATTTGTGTCTAATGGACACTAACTGAATATTGTTTGGATTCCGGCTGTTACCGATACATATGTATTTTGTTTCAGGAGAAACAGATGCAAATTTTGCAAAACGTACAGGTGCCTGTATCCATCATTCCCGATTCGGACGACATCAGAGCCGGCGACAGCTTGCTACTGCGCCGTATTCAGTGCTACGGGAAGACGATCACATGCATGGTCAAACACGATAAGCTCTATATTTTGCTGGAAGCAATGAATCGCCTTTACTTCCCTATGCGTAGACTGGATACCGTTATTAAAGCTGTCGGTGAAAGTTTGCGTGTACCCGTTATGACGCTGACCGCTGACGAAGAGAGAGACTTCATGAAATTCTACAAGCTACCGGCGGAGAGGCTGAACAGCAACAAGGTCATCAGCGTTGACGATTTCGTAGGAGTCTACCGATCTTTGCAGAGCATGCTCGACAACTCGTTTGTGACGGCACGTTGCGTAGAACCGAAAACGGCGGTAGAACCACCAGCTACGGTCAATGAAGGCTTGAGGAATTCTTCAATTCCCGTTCCCGTTGGAATACCTGTTATGAACGTCTCGAACTTAAAGTTGCTTCAGTCACAGATGGCGTCAAACAATGCAAACGATCATTCCGTGGTAAGTAACAACCGATTCCCCAATGTGGCTCAAGGTTATAATCAGGAGAAGCTCGGCAAGTTTGTAAACGGGATGCAGAAAACTGTTGGAAATGATCAGAATGCAACAGAGGATAACAGTGATCAGAGGCCGTCGAAAAGATGCAGAATGCGAGTGATAGGTGACGTGATATGTATCGATGACTGAGCGGTAACTATCTGAGGTTGTGTTTGGGGCCAATACGAACTCCTCTGGGTTGTGCGCTTATTACCACAAGATCGTTAATAGGGATGAACACTTGTAGGAGTGACTAGAACTCGCCAAATGGGCGGAGAACGTGAGTTGTCGGCGAAGTAGTATGCACAGGCGACACATGAACAGTAGTTGAAAGACTGTTGTGCTTTGGTTTAGGCAAGTCAGGCGGGGACACGCTCGGTGGGCACTTAACTGCCATCGGATCGATTGTGATAATTCAATTTTAAGCATCGGTTAAGCAATCGTTTTTACTGAACATTGCTTTTAACTAGTGGTATTTAGTATTCTGTTATATATTTTCCTATTGCCGGCACGAGATTGTAGCGGTCATGCATAAGTATTCTGTTAAATATCTTCCTATTGCCGTCACGAGATTGTAGCGGTCATGTTAGAATAGTTGCAAATTTACTGAACTTTGGATTTTGTGCACTATATTAAATTTTCGTTTTCTTGTTAGTGACTTATGGCTTTCGTACAACATTGTTAGTATTATCAAAGAGTGGCGGCGGTCTTGTTTTTTTCTGTTTGTGAAGTTTCAATTGGGATATTTTAGCTATGTTTTGTTAACATTAAAAATGTAATTAACTCGATCAATTTCTGCGTTATCAGATTTTCGGCGCTGCAAGAACCCTTATCACTGGCCGTGTTGTGGATACGTTAACGTTCAATTGAACAGAACGTCCCTTCCGCGGGGTGCGACTACTGCATGTTATGCATGTGCGCTCGTCAGATGAAAATAAAGCCTACTTAGTACACGGGGAAAGTAACGGGTGTGGCTTCCATTCAAACGTGCAGCGGTGGTGAACGGTGTCGCCTGAGCAATTTAATGAAAAGTGAGCAGGGTCGATGCCATACTATGATCGCTGTAGAAAAACATGTAAGCCTATAGTTACATTTACTAAGGCAACAATCCTGAAATCTTGTGTTTCTCTCCTGACACGGATTTGACCCTCGACCTTTGGGTTAATAGCCCAGCCCAGTAACCAATCGACCATGTCGCACATCCTTTAGACTGATGTAAAAATTAAACTAGGATGTAGAAAATATCATTGGTGAAACAAATGGCTTGTCTCTGGCAGCAGTGGCGGGGTGTGCCATGGAGATCGCCATTCCAGGCCACAGATCACGACAGTACTCAAAACTACGCTCAAATGACGACATTTGGGAGGACCCGAGACGAACCGTAGAAAGGGTTCACTCCCAGATTTTGAGGCCTTTAGAATAGTTCATCAAGGAGGTCCGCAAATATGGTGTTAGGATGGAACGTTCGCATATAAATTGGGCACATCCAGTAATGTCGATATGGCCCGTGCCTTGAACTGCGTTGAATTAATTAAATTAGGCAATATGAAAGAACCCCCACCCCGTGGCCCAGTTAATCTTGCAAGCTGTATAAGTGTATAGGATGGCCTAATCTAGTCGTTGATGTTCTGTTGAAGTGCGGACTCGCAAAGCAGATGAAACGACAAAAACGTGAAAGGTGTAAGGAGGATTCTACGGTAGGTCATTATCTGCGGATGCCATGTATGGTCGACCCACACTGCTCTAACGTTATATAAACGTTGGAATGAGTTAAATGTTAGTGGCGTATATTCGAAACGGGTGACCAAAATATCTTCAGCCTCGTAGGTACTTAAGCGAGGAGTCGGGTCAAATTCCTAGTTACCCCACCAACATCTGGATGATGTCCGTTAAGTAAACACAGTTGTTCCCCCTCCGTCTGCTTAGGCTTGCTTGCTGGCTCGTACACCACTGACCTACTTTTCTCTCTGTCTCACGCCCGACTCGCGCATTCTCGT
This sequence comes from Allolobophora icterica, assembly GCA_963556255.1. Classification (NCBI taxonomy): domain Eukaryota; kingdom Metazoa; phylum Annelida; class Clitellata; order Crassiclitellata; family Lumbricidae; genus Allolobophora; species Allolobophora icterica. The sequence goes on from OY744610.1 coordinate 50,923,144, forward strand.
TGCCTGCGCCTAATGGAGCGAGGTGGACCCCCTTCCCCTTTCGGGCGGACACATTGCCATGGCGACCGGCCGAACGAGAGCGGCGTCTCTTTGAAGGCCTTCTGGTAGAATTACTGCTGTCGCGGCCTGTTCTTCGAACCCATCTCCCTCCGCCCGCCCACTGCTAGAGTCTCCTCCTCCCCCGCCGGCGGCATGCTGTTTGAAGTCGGCAGCCGCGGCGTACAGTTCTCTACTGCACCAGAGACAGAGGCAGAGGTGAGGAAAAGAAGCACCCCACCCCCAGCTACCGGCTCTGAAGTCGGCAGCCGCAGTGTAGAGTCCTCTGCGGTGACAGACAGACAGACAGACAAACATACAGACAGACAGACAGACAGACGCGAGGGAATGAACCCACCCACCCCCAGTTACGGGACAGTCAGGCCTGGATCAGCTATGGTTCCATTGGGTCCCTGGAACCAGAGCTACCAAACATTTTATAAATAAGGGGCCTACCACTGGCATTAGTATGCTGCCTTAAAATTTCCATTGCCTAATGGAAATGGAAATGTCTGCATTGCCAAGTATTTCGGTAGATCCCCTAAATACCAATCCACGTGATGAGATAAAATTTCACTAGATAAAATTCTCAGCAGTAGGCCTAGGCGGCTAGGCCTACTTATTTAAGATCTACGATGGGACAGCTAGGATAGACTGACAAATTTAGTACGCTTACGTGCCGCCATTGCAGACAAATGGCACCATTGTTCAATGTGTGACCGTAGAATTGCACTTGTTAGTTTTGTAACTTATCGCAACTACTCTGCTATGTGCAAGAGAGCGTGCGGATCGCGGTTCGCTTCCCGAAGGTGGCTTATTTCAGAGATTTAAATCTCGGGTAGCACGGTCCGTACACGGGGACCTTAAGTAGAGTTATGCCTATTCAAATGGGCAGAGGTGGTGAAGGATCTCACCCGAACAATTCATTGAAAAATGAAAAGGGTCGAGGCCATGTGTACGGACGCTATAGAAAAATGTACATTTACATTTAACTAGCGCCTCTTCAAGAGTAAATCGCAGCAGATACCACTGTCGAATAGAACACATAGAACACATGCTTCCTTACGACACCTCAAGTCCTATCTATTTAGCCGTGGCTGGGCTGGGAGCGCCTATGAGTAGGTCTCTCGAAGAAGCGCTATATAAATTTCCAGAATGAATGAATGAACATAAATTCTGCAGGATTTGAGGCGATGAGATTGTGTCGAACACTGGCCTGGAATTTGTGCGTGCATGTGTGTGTGTGTGTGTGTGTGTGTGTGTGTGTGTGTGTGTGTGTGTGTGTGTGTGTGTGTGTGTGTGTGTGTGTGTGTGTGTGTGTGTGTGTGTGTGTGTGTGTGTGTGTGTGTGTGTGTGTGTGTGTGTGTGTGTGTGTGTGTGTGTGTGTGTGTGTGTGTGTGTGTGTGTGTGTGTGTGTGTGTGTGTGTGTGTGTGTGTGTGTGTGTGAGAGAGAGAGAGAGAGATGGGGAGGGTGTTGTCAGTACATCTGATGAAACGGTCGTCAGTAGAACAGAACTGAGCGGAGCATGAGCATACTTTTGAGAGGGAGGGAGTAGGCCTACTGTGATATACGAGCCCCTACTTTTGAACTGCGAAAGGGGAAAGGGCGGAGTTTTGGTAGTTGGTACCCTTAATTTCTAATGAAACTTACGCCCCTGGGGTACTGGATGTTAATGATATTACAAAACTGGTGCTCAAAACTTGCATGAGATGACTCATTGCCGAGTATGCCCAGATGATTTGCATATTCAGGCCGTTACTCTGGAGCGCATTGATTAGGCCTAGGCTGTATTCCGTCCGACTATGGCATTCAATAGGATATAATTATATTCCTCAGTTTGCCCGAACGTAGACTTTGATGTTATATATATATATAACTCACCCTTAACATTGATAAGACAAATTTTATATTATTTAAATCGCATAGAAAAATCAAAGTAGTTGATGTGGAATTACAAATTGATAGAGTACCCATTACCCAAGTTAAAACTACTAAATTTCTTGGTATATACGTTGATCAACACTTAAATTGGAAGGACCACATCAATTATATCACATTGAAAATTGCCAAAATTATAGGGATAATATCTAGAGTATCATACTTGCTTCCCAAGGACATCAGACTGAACCTATATTATTCACTAATATACCCCTATCTAAGCTACTGTAGTATGATATGGGCTTCTAACTATGAGTCCAGACTTAATAAACTAATGGTACTGCAAAAAAAAGCCGTGAGAATAATAAATGGGTCCCCTCGAAGAGAACACTCTGACCCAATATTCAAGAATTTAAATATATTAAAAATCGATAAAATTAGAAGAATGCAAATAGTAGAATTCGTATATCGGTATGAACGGAACTTACTCCCAAATTCGTTCAGGGGATATTTTACCATGGGATCACAAATCCATGCACATAACACTAGAAGAGCAGCTACATATCGCCCAATACGGGCTCGTACAAATATAAGAGAATTTAGTATGAAAGCATCAGGGCCACAACTCTGGAATGAGATTCCACTTCATATTCAGCACTCTAAAAATCGCTTCGAATTTAAAATTCAACTAAGAGAATATCTAATTAATGTATAGCTCCCCCCAGTTTGATATGACAAAAGTCTTAATTAACAGAAGAGACATCTCCAATTGGTGGGCGTGTACGTGCACCGGGGCCCGGCTGTTGAGCCATTTAGTTAAGAATTTAGTTAAGCGAGTTTGAACTTAATTAAGAAAAGCCAGCCATGAATTTAGAAATTGTAATACGTTGTATGGGTGACCCCGCCTAGCGGGATTATATCCCTTTGGGGCCACCTTTTGCAACCTTTAACCAGTATTTATACGTTGTATTTATAATCGAAAAGATGTATTTTTTCTTGTGGTTTTTTACGTTGATATATGGAAAGCTTGTTACGTTTTGGTTTTTTTTGGTTGCAATAAAGACTTTTTGATTTGATTTGATTTGATATATATATATATATATATATATATATATATCAAATATGTATATAGTAGTAGTATATATATAATTATACATATTTATATACAAGTCTACTATTTTCGTCGAGGAAACAAATGCGATGTATATAATTGCAAAATAAAAGACATCAAGTTCTATATATTTGCAGCCGTCTCATGAAGCAGCCAAATATGATGCATCAGCCATTATTCAACCATCTGCACGGTATTGTGCGGCTCTGACAAATCTTACTGTCTTCCGTACTAGTACAATTACTATTATTGCTGCTGATGCTAATGCTACTACACCTATTGTATTGTATTGTATCAAGGAATTTATAAAGCGCCTTTCGCAGAATAACTATTCATTGCCCGTTTTCCTCGCTTCTCTCACATAACTACCTTTAATTATGACTGATGTACTTCACTGGCTTCCTGTTGCTTCCCGCATCCAATACAAGGTTCTTCTCCTGGTCTCTAGGACTCAACTGGGAAAAGCTCCTAAATACCTCTGTGACCTAATGCGCAAACCTCTATCTGCTCTGTCTTCCCGCCCTCTTCGGTCTGCTGACCGCTTTGATCTGCTTGTCCCTCGCGCAAGGACTTGGCATCGTGCTTTTGCCATCCTTGGCCCTTCCCTTTGGAATGACCTGCCCCCCTCTCTCCGTAGCAAGATATTGCTTGGGATCTCGCCTTCTTCTCTCCGCTGCCTAAAGACCTTTCTTTTCCCTCGGGGCTGACACGCTGGGAGCGCCTCTGAATAGTCTATGCTGTGAGAGGCGCTTTATAAATAATCATATAAGATAAGATAAGATAAGATAAGATAAGAGGCGCTCTCAGCACAGAAGCCCCGGGGAAACAGATGAATGCCTTTATGGAACGCGAGACCGAATGAGGAAAAGCCTGCAGTCATTAGGTTGGCCCTGAGCAGGGACTATATATAGGCCCTACTACCACTACCAGAGGCGTAACTTTGGTATAAAAGGTGGGAGGTGCCAGTTTCTTCACCACTTTCACTTTTCGCATGGAGACCAGTTTGGATCCGACATAATTTATTACCCTGCCAGTATTCTCATTAATTTTTGTGTCGTTTAAGAAGTGGGGGATGCGGTACCCCCAGTCCAAAAAGTGGGGGTGCGGGTACGAGGGTACCGAGTACCCCCACAAATTACGCCTATGACCATTACTACAACAACGACAGCTACTACTAGTGCTAATTATTACGAGGCCTATTATGCATCTATTGAATATGCCACTATATCTAGTGACCAAGCATCAATCAATGGCGCTGAGCACTTGTGAGTGAAGGATTTGTTCAAGGTCGATACACATATGTATCGTCTCCGAGAAGGCTCGAAGCCGCACTCTTCGCGTTACAGGGTGAGCACTCTAAGCATTCAGTTACCGTATTCCAAGCTACTTAACTGGTGTAGTGCAAGAGTGTAGGACATTATCCCCCCGGACATTATCCCCCCGGACATTATCCCCCCGGACATTATCCCCCTCGGACAGAATCCCCCCTGGGGTAGAACATTATCCCCCCAGGCTAGGAAATAATAACCTATATTTCACACATATATATCATGATGCGTGATGATGGCAAAAAGGACTAAGCCATTGCTAATACCTCAACATCAGTCGTAATATATTTTAATTGGTTTAATAAGAAGAATATATTTACAGTTTGTTTAATTCTAAAAATGATCACAGACCAACGGAAACGTCTATGAGACTATAGTGGTTTAATCAATTAGGCCTACATTACACATTACAAACTTCCATTCGTTCAGTTAAGTTCCATTCATCGTTAACAAGTCTATACTTTACCTTAGTGACACTAACAATTAAGGAGTGCAGGAGACGGGCTTGTAGCTGCTTGGCGCTGTGTCTGACCCGCTTTTTGGGCAACTGACCTTGCGAATCCTGACATTAACAAGCCTTAAGTTAAGAACTAGACGACTAACAAGTCTTATTTTTATACCTGAATGACACTATAACAAGTCTTTAGTCTATAGGCCTACCTTTACAACATTAACAAGCTGACTCTAGGGCAACAGAGCTATTAAGGTTGATCAATAATAAATGTAGAAATAGGCTTATTACACAGAGGGGGATTTTGTCCGGGGGGGGATAATGTCCTAGCTAAAATGGGGGGATTCTGTCCGGGGGGATAATGTCCCGGGGGGATAATGTCCGGGGGGATAATGTCCGTTCCCCGTAGTGCAAACTATCTCGGCCACAACATATAGGCCTATAGTTTCCTAGAGACTAGGGAGACACTCGGTGCTTGTTCCGAGTTGACTAACAAGGGCGCGCTAAACATCTGAATAGGCCTAAGCTGGTGCTCTGTGCTTGGCTTTCGAGTGGCGCTTTAGAAGTTTGGAGTTTACGATTATGATTAGGATTAAACTTAGGCGATCATAGGCCTAATTATGCTGTAGGTTAAACCGAGTGCCAGCTAGTTGGCGTCTCCGATCGAACGCGAATAAATAATTAAGCCTATTTATTAGCCTATTGGACAGTGGATGGAATTCGGGTGTTTACTTTTAAAGGTAAAGTGCAACAATATTGATTGCTCAAATTGAATCAGTAAAATAAATCGTAAAAGTAGGCTAAACCAAATCGAACTGATCGACTTAGGCCTAACTTAGGCTAACTATAGCCTACAAAACTGCTATGTGTTTCCTAATAATTATTGCTTCAATAAAATTTTTATTAGGTATGTTCTTCGAAATCTACATTTAACATCTTCAGCTCATGACATAGGCCTATGTGATAGGGCCTAATATAGGTAGCTCCTCGCTGCAATTGTTAGGTTATATACAGGGCCTCATGTCCCAATCAGAGGTGTTAAAAGTTGTTTGTTGTTGTTTTTTTTTGGTTTAAGAAAACAAAACAAAAACACAGAAAACAAAAAAATTTGGTTTTTTGGCTCAAGCGGCTCTGCAAAGGCGGAAGGGGTCAGAGAACGTGTTTAGTCCTCCAGTGGGGATATGGGCCAAACCACAGTATAAATGATTACAATTATTTATAATTATTTATTTATAATTTTATTTATTTATAATTTAATTATAATTATTTATTTATAATTATTTATTTATAATTATTTATACCAAAGATCTTAGAGTCTACGACTCTAAGATCTTTGTTTATACTGTGGCCAAACTCAGACGCCAATACTTTCTCATGTTGCTTATATAGCATCCACATGCGTAGCTTCATCCCGTGCATGCGATTTTTAAGTTCGATGCAAAGTTGTGAGAGCAGAAACGTTCTTGATTAACTATTTGACAAGGACATAATTATTTTTAATTTCAGGGATGAAGTGACACAGATGGCGCTAGATTGTAAAATGGCAGTCCACTGAACTCTTAAATGCAATATCTATGCACTTCGTGTATTTTGAAAATGTTGTGATATGACCAGAGTGCAGGATTATTAAATTATATTTTAAATTACCCGTGACTGCAGTTTTAAACATAATTTATGGTTTGTTTTTTAAACCTTTTACAATTTTGAACTTTATTTGTGCCATTATATTTGTGTACGATGATAAAGTGTACGTTTCGATGGGTGCGGTAAACAGGAGCTAAGGACGCCAAAGTAGACACGCCGAGACCTGTCTCCTCATATTTACTGTCCCGATGGAAATCCTCATCCGGCTATTTTTTATAGCATGAAAGCTGATTTCTGTAGCACTTCTAGCTCGTTCGTATAGGATTGCTTTCGGGGTTGAATCCGTGTGTTTCGTGTGACACTTCTTAACTAGTTGTCGAACTATGCAATTTACGAGAATTGTCTGGTTGATATCTTACTGGTGTGTATGCACTCTTTAGCCTCAGGACCACACTTTCTAGGACTGTTTTTGATGACACAATAATTGTGCAAGTAATTGTTGCAATATCAAAGATTACAGGTTACTGCATGCGATTATTATTTTAATTAGCAACGTCTGTGCTGTGGTGGTGGTTTCTAAATTGCAAGGCATCAACCAATTTATTTGTGCCAAATATCAAGCCACAGTCAAGTCAATAGGCCTACCTATTAGGTCAGTCCAATGAGACCCATTTGAAAAGCTAAGTTGAGACATAAGAAATGAACAGGATGCTGGCAGAGTGTTCCAAAATTTAAAGAATGGTTCGTGTTTGAACCATTTCATATTTGAAGCATTGTTGTCAGCAGCCAGTTTAGCTAAACTCACAAATATTGCTGGATGACTGTTTACATATGATGCGGTTGTTGCATTCAGCTTCATAGTTAAAGATATTTAAAATGACTCGTAAACATCATGTTTAGTTGAGTCACTTTAGAAATTGACTTGATTTTCATTTGACAGTTCTTGAGTGAAATGAAATCGCTTATTGTTCAATAACGCGCCATGTCTCTGTCAAGCAGCTTTTCTTCAGGTAAGGTGAACAAGTTTAAGAAAACTGTAGAACTTTAGCTTTAACCTGTGTAAATCTGGTCTGGTCATGAATAAAATGCTTTTTTAGATGGCTTGGTTTGTGTAAGCAGTAGTTATATTGCTCATCCATGCGTGGTGGATCTCCACTTCTGAAACCTAAATGTATCGGGCGAATCTGTAGCCGATACTTACTATTCGCTGTTTGAATGTATATATGTCTGAAACATGATGCATATCGTCGATTATTGTTATAAAAAAGTTTAGATGGTGAATCTCATAGGTCAGATGGCTGGTCTCAAATCGCAGGTACTGCATCTCAGACCTGGTGGGACCTGGCTGCATTTAGCTACTGTGTGACATAGTCTTTTCAGTGGGAGGGCTATGTTTATGGAGTGAACTTTTGCGGTGCTGCTTCGTTTTTGTTGCCTTTCTGATCTCTCGGATTCTTGCACTTGCTTCTTTCTGAGTAGTTGTTTAACTGGAATCATTAACTGCATTTGTTCTGGACCCAGAAAACTAACTAAACGGAACTGGTCAGCCAATTCATGCTGAACTATTCAAAATGAAATTGAATAACTTTGATAAACTGTGAATAACTTTGATAAACTGTGAATAACTTTGATAAACTGTGAATAACTTTGATAAACTGTGAATAACTTTGATAAACTGTGAAAACTGTGATAAAATGTGAATAACTTTGAAAAAAACTGTGAATAACTTTGATTGTTGCTTTAATTGTTGCAGAAACAAGTGAAATTTGTCTTCTGAGGGACGAAAATAAGTTATTACGCCAAGAGCTTAGTCAATCCAAGGTCTACCATCACTTTTAACATTTATAAAAGTTTTATTTTATTCTAATTTCATTTGCATGTTACCCAGAATTCATCTGCCCTGAGTCCATTTATTTCGGCTCTGCTGAAAGTTTTTATTGTAAGTTAAGTTTATTTATTTTGTGACATTCATTTCTCAAAGCATGATCATGCTATTTAGAGCACGTGCATGTTTGGTGTGTAAAACTGGTGTTTGATTCGTGTATTTATATAGCACTTTGATAACTGAAAAATGCTTCTGTAAAATATGCCATCTGATCTTAGCTAGATCATAATGATGCAGAGGATCTCTTTAGATTCCGTGCAGTTACTGATTTATTACACATCTCCTTAGCAGGTGCTATATAAAGTGCTTTGATATATATATATATATGTAAATACATACATATACATACATGCATATATCTATGTAAATTATGCACATGCCTGCATATGTATATATATACATACATACATGCATACATATATAAATATATACATACACAATACATGCATACTGTGAAATATATAAATATACATACATAACGTACATATATCTGCATACATGCATTCATGCCAAAGCTTCTTGTTGGATTCTGTCAAATGTTTTGGGATGCTTAAACCTTCAACGACAATCATGTACTAAAATGCATGGAAAACTAATCTCTCTCTCGTCACTAAAGAATTAATGGTATTTGTTGCAAATTGTTACAGGCAGATAAGGAGTTTGTCTGGTCGTTATGGCAACGGTTGCAAGTCTCCAATCCAGACATAACGCAGGCTATATCGACCGTGCTGGAAAGGTTCTTATCTTACTATCTTCAGTGTTATCTTGTTATCTTGCATGTGTGATGTAATATAAATCTCCGAAATTCTCTGCCCCACAGAAAAGCCATGTCAGGGAGACCAGTTTATTCACCAGCGCTATATCAAATTAAGAGCTGGATTGTTCAATCCATTTTGGTGCTAGGTTGGTGCCTGGTCATTTTGGTGCTAGTTTGGTGCCTGGTCATTTCGGTGCTAGGTTTGTGCGTGATAATTTCAGTGCTAGGTCGGTGCCTGGTCATTTTGGTGCTAGGTCGGTGCCAGGTCAGAATCCAAGGAGGTTAAGCCTGGGGACAGCATGGTGATATGGTGGAAATTGTTGGTAGAGGTGGTTATGGGGTGGTGCAGGAGTAGAACCAGGATAGGATGTGTGTATGTATGTACATCTTATCCGTATAAATGGATTATAAATTTTGTTCATCTGGTCTAAGATTAGTTTGAATATAACTTAAAATTATATTTAGGAAAGTAAATAGATTTATTCGTTGTTCAACAGGAAGAAACAGGAGTATGATGCCAAAGAGAAGAAATTGGTCGATGTGATCTCGGAGAAGGATGCGAAAGTCAAAGAACTAGATCAACAAGTGGGGCTGCTAAACCAACAATTAAGTAGCCAGTTAGAACGGTAAGAGATGTTGTATCGTATTGTATATATTTACTGAGTGGTTCTTAAACATGAGCTAGTAAAAGTGCTGTTGGTTTGTGAACTTCAGGGAAATTGGCAGTTACAGATCTTAAGACGTGACAAAACATTTTATGTTCCTGTTATTATTTAAATAAAATTTGTATTAGACCTGTTCTTAAAAATCTACATCTAACGGCTTTTTGTTAGTCTGCACATTCTCATGATATTTCTCATGATTGGCATTTTATTTGATGAATCTAAGATAAACATTTCTTGAATCATTCAAAAAACGTTTTAGAAATCAGTTGAGTTGTGCAGGTTGTTTAGGTTATTGAAGAGATATGCAATCAATGCACCTACCTTACCTGTCTTGCCCAAAGTTTGAAGACATTTCTTTGAGGTCTTAAAGATGCTTGAAGATACCAGTTCATTGATATGTGTAAGGTTGTGTTGGCTCTTAGGCATGTATGTTTTTCTTGTAGAACACTCGAGCTGCAGAACCATTTGGAGCAACGTCAGTTGGACCTAAAGGATTGCTTGAGCAAAGTCACATTTCTCCAGAAGCAGGTATGAAAACATGAGTTGTGCATTCTGAGTTAATCTTGAATGAATCACCTTTGTTACAGTGCACTAGATTTCAAGTCTAGTCAATGCTTAAGAACTGAGCCTTCATTTCATCAAATGCAAGTCACAGCAAGGAGTAACTCAAATTAAAATCTAGCAGAGCTTTACGCAATTGTGGAAAACTGCAGACAAATTTATTATGACTCCATGATTTTTATCCATCCCTATGTGAACATATATCAGACGTGGTAGCCAACTGGCTAGAGCGTTCACCCTGTAATGCGGGAGTACGGGTTCCAGTCCAGCCTCCCCTCAGATGATTACTGTTTAGGGACCTTAGCAAGTCCTTCACTTCACTCACAATTGCTCAGAACCATCAATTGATCGTTAATTAGTGGTGCTTAATAAATGCATGATGATAATATGAGAAGCTTTATTGAAAACTTGATATTTCTGGTTTCACTGCGTTAATCGCTTTAACCTGGGAATGAGACTTGTATGGCTGTTGACTTGGGTTTCCTTCATTGGCAGGTGAAGGACTTGGAGTTGAGGGATGCAGAGTCGGCCAGCCGTGAGGTTGTACGTGAACTCGATGGCCTAAACTTGGGTATGTTGATTGAAGTTACTGAAAGGCGATGTAGCTATGTCTTGAAACACTTCTAGAACCACTATTTTGTTGAACATGCATTTAAATATAGTGTTAGGAGTTTGTTCCTGAGTTACCTGGTGGTTAGGATGTGGGGTGTTTTGTGGTTTGAACATCTAATTGTTTCAGGTATTTGTAATGAGATTGCTAGAGAGTTGTGTAATTAAAGAAAACATATGGAAACTCAGATAAGCCTTATATTTTCTCTGAGTAGATGAATGAATTCATGGATTAGTAATGGGATTGCGATTCACTCGTTCATTCATTCATTCATATCAGACATTTATGTAGCGCCTTTTCATGGAGAACTACTCACAGAACTACTCACTCGGATATTCAGTACTTTTATACAGCTCTACTTCAAACTATATGCTCAGAGACTGTCCTAGACCAGTCACGATAAGAGAGAACAGTTTCATGTGTGGCAAGAGGTGTATACATACAGATTCAGAGCCCGTACTCTGGTAGTGCCAGACCAAGCCTGGATAAAGGAGGAGGGTGACACTAATCATCTTTGCTATGACACAGTGTCATTAAACAGTAGCTAACCAAACCAAGAGCGAGGCTACTCATGATGAAGTGCATCGATGGATCATTTGGGTGGATTACTTGTATTGGTAGATGGATACTTTGTTGAAAGATTTATTGATTTTGAATTGATTGATTGATTGATTACAGAATTGAAACAGCAGCTACTAGCAAGAGATTCTGAATTGGCTCAGCTGAGGCTAAGAAATGCAGAGCTCACCAAGGCTGACATGTCCCAAAGAGAAAAACTACTGGTTTGCTTCAGTTTATGATTTGTCTCTATAGAAGAATACCAGTCCTACTATTGCATATTATATTGCTTTTTATAGGCCTATTCTTTGCTGTCAAATATTAGTTTAAAGGACTCATGTTTTGGCTTTGATGAAGCAAGAGTTGCAATCTTTGTGCACTGTTGGAGAGTGCGATTGACTAGAACAGCATTTCCCAAAGTGTGTTCCGCAGAACCTTAGGGTTCCTTAAGGGGAAGACAAGGGTTCCTTGAGGAAGCTGGATAGAAGTGTTGTTTGAATGTGTTGTTACATTATGAATCAGGATGTTTGATCTGAATTTAATTTTAAATGTTTCTTAATTTTCAGAATATTGAAGGACTCGTTCATTCACTTGAGGAAAGAAATGATGCGATGAAGAGTGATGTAGGTATAAATTGTGATCGTAACACAGGACTCTCACGTCAAATTAGGGTTCTTTCATTCGCAGTCCTTTAATCTCTTTGTTTTAACAGGCTTTCTGGTTGCATGCATGCTTTATTTAATTTGTTAATTTCAAGAATTTTAATCTTTAATCCGATTATGTTATTTTAGTTGAGCATTCAGAGGTCAACTTGCAAGAAATACGAGAGTGAAATACGAAAACTGAAAAAAGAATCAGACCTTAAAAATACTGAAATTGAAACACTCAGGTGAGTGGACAATTGCTTTTTATTTCGGGTCAAACACGACTCATGTTTCATATGGTCAACTATGCCCATGACAGCATGACCGTTTTATCAGATAGTTCAATTAAACCAGAAGTAAGTAAGTATAATCTTTATTATGCCAATTGTGTGAATGCACTCTGGCGCATATGCATGTAAACAGTGTATAACATTATTATTATAAATGCTCTACGTGTCAAATTGTCCACTAGAGCAGAGTTTCCCAAACTGTGGGTCGCGACCCAAAAGTGGGTCGCGAAGCTCTGGTAAGTGGGTCGCCAAATTTTTTCGAGAAACATTTATCTTTTGCAGCAACAACATTTGGCTATGATTCGACTATAACTAGCTGGATTGCAATAAATTGTAACCTGTTTTTACCTGAAGTTTCTCTTAGTGTTTTAAATTTCTAAGCGCTGTACGTAAATCCGCATATTTCGATACCAATTTACGAAGCAAATTTTAATACCCAATGCTAAATTTTACACAGTGGGTATCGAGACTGCCAAGATACTCACAAGTGGGTCGCGACCCAGAAAAGTTTGGGAACCGCTGCACTAGAGGAATGAAACGGTCATGCTGTCATGGTCATAAGTAGAAGGGGAGCTGCTTGATAGGGGTAGAAGTTGATATAGTACATGACCCCGGATTCTCCAGGACCCCAGAGAGAAGACGTGCATTGGCATCGCAGCTTAGAACTTAGAAGGCATGTTCTGTTGAAGTGATTGAACTTTGAGTTCTTACATCCTCATTTACAAATGTTTTGTATTTAGGAAAGACTTGTCAGAGTTGTGGCATTCACAGAAGAAAGAGTCGGGGCTCTTGGTTCAACAGACTGACCTTAATCAAAAGTTACAGGCTCTGCTTATGGACACCCAGAAAAGTACTACTCTCATTTATTGTTTTGGGGCAACACTGTCTGTTAATACAAAATACTAATCTAATCTAATTAATTAATTAATTTAATTAATTAATTTAATTAATTAATTATATATAAAAATTTTACTTTTTACAAGTACCCAGTGTGGATGTTTGGATTTTGATATTGCTGAATTTCCACCATCAACTGATTGTGACTTTCAACCATACGAACCATTTGAACTGATGCAAGCAGTCTTAACTAGGAAGAGCCATCTTTAACTGATTATCTTTGTCTTTGTCAGCTAGTGAGAACCGTATTTCATTAAACATACGGTTCATTCTCCATAGTGTTACCGTTCAAATTCTTTTCCTGGAGTTGAAGTTGATTTTCATGTGCTAACATTATGCTATTTGTAATGCAATATCTGTGGCTACAGAGGTTAAAAATTACAAGATGATTGGTATCTGGGGTTATAACTGATCTTAGGCATTGTGTCATTAATGGCTGATCATGGTTTCCAGTTGAGGAACTGTGCTACCTTTAACTGTTATGGTTGGTAAAAAATATTGAAGATTACTGGATTATTATTGATTAGATCATTTCTGCTTGTTTGGAGCACCGCTGTCTAACGACCAGGCACAATCAGTGGCACTGTGCAATGGTGCTTGAAAGATGTGCTCAGGGTTTCGATACAGATGTCATCTCTGAGGAGGCCCAGAGCTGCACATTCTGCATTATTGTTTATCTTGGACATTGTGATCAGTCATTAGATTAGATTAGAAGGCAAGTGCTCAACCAATCTTCCACTATGTCACACACAGAGTATGCACTGGACCAAGATTTTATGTCTATGTCACCATAACCAGATGTTAGTGTTTATTTTAGGTGAGAAACTGAAGAATGCTTTTTAAATTCTGCCTTTTAAAATGGTGTCTGTCGATTTTTAACAGTGCTACAGAACCAGGAGGAAGCATTCGTTATCGAAATAACAGAACCGAAACAGGTAGTCTTGCTACTTTCTGAGTCTGTTAATGGCATGAGTTATAAATGGTAGCCAAATGGATAGAGCGTTCGGCCTGTAACGCGGAGGGTACAGGTTCGAGCCTCCATTCAGGCGGTCACTGTGTAAGGACCTTGAGCAAGTCCTTCATACACAATTGCCCAGTTCCATCGATTTTCTGTCTTATGGTCACGTGTGCACTTCTGAACTTTGGAAGGAGGGCGTTGTCAAATGCAGTTGTATTGTATCAAATGCAGGTGTGTTGTATTGTATTACATACAGCAGAACTAGGTTTTTAAAACTCAAGTTTCATTGTTAAGCTGATGATACCCAGATGAAACCAAAATTATTCATTTTTTTCAAGCAGTACCAGATATTATAATTAATAATTTGTAGAAGTATGCACAATAAAGGTACAATTTGAAATGGGTCTTGTAGAATGAGCAATATCATTGTACTTTTAATCTCTAGACTATTCTGGAGCAGAGCATTACCATCAGCAGTCTAAGAGATAAATTGCAAAGTGTCGAAGCTGAAATGGCAAAGCTTGAAGAGGACAGGTGAGGCAGTTTTTTTTCTATATCTCGGCAGTGCTATTATTTTCAATGTTTAAAATGATTTGCTTTTTGTTCTATTTCCATAATAGATTAAAAATGTTAAAACTGAATATTGGTCTTTCTCTTACTGCTGTTAGCTTAAATTTTTTTTGATTTTCTCATTTAGGTATTTGTTGTATTGTTTTTTATTTGATAAATAAATGCTGTTTTTGTTTTATAAGAATGAATTGACTGTTTGAACAGATTGTAGCGAATTGGACTTATGTTGGGCTTGCTATTATTTTAATTTCTTTAAACGATTTTGTGTATGACAAGCTGAGTATCAAGTTTGGCCTTGCTTCGATTATCTGTTTCTCTCAGTGACTCTTGTAAGATCTGTTTTATATTGAAAATTGTATGAAAATAAAATTGATTGTACATTTTCATGTAGGGCTGTAGAAAATCTGTCACCAGATGGCACTAGTGCTGCTGCTCGTGAATACTGTCAGGACGATGATGCTTTTTGGCGACAGAAGTTGGAAACATGCGAACGCAAAATGGATGATCTGAAAGACCTGCTGGTGATGAAGGTACCATATAGACAATGTTGCTTGAATCATAAATTTCTAGGAGTGTGAACAAGTGTTACCTTTATCTTTGGTGTAAACTAATTTTACCTTTATCTTTGGTGTAAACAATTGTTACCTTTATCTTTGGTGTAAACAAGTGTAACCTTTATCTTTGGTGTAAACAAGTGTTACCTTTATCTTTGGTGTAAACAAGTGTTACCTTTATCTTTGGTGTAAACAAGTGTAACCTTTATCTTTGGTGTAAACAAGTGTTACCTTTATCTTTGGTGTAAACAAGTGTTACCTTTATCTTTGGTGTAAACAAGTGTTACCTTTATTGTTGGTGTAAACAAGTGTGTTACCTATACCTTTAGTGCATGTACATATATGTGATAATGTGAAACTGGATGGCTGTTGGTTGGCTGAAGGTGCCATAAAACCACCTTGGAGATATGTTGTGGTGAAGGTACGAATTTCATACGATTCATCAGTTTCAAGGAGTGTAAACAGCTTTCATACCTTGACGTTGTAGATGTGATTATGTGAGTCTGGAATGTTTTTCCTATTGAAATACAATGGAATCTCGTTAAACACTGCCTTTGGTAGCCTTAACAAGACTCCCATCATAACAAGATTAAAATACCAATGAGGTCCTTTTCTGAAACCCAGTGAAATAATGGGATCAATGCCGTAGGATGTGTTATGTCAGAATCTGCATCATACAGTGTTTAATCTAGACGTCTTTGGGGGGAAATGTCCCCCCCAGGATTGATGTTTCCCCCCCAGAGGCCAGCAATATTACAATGTAGAGACTTTTAGGGGAGGAAAATCCCCTCAGGATACATGTGGAGACATGGTTCCCCCCCAGAGAGATGATTTCCTAAAAAAAGGTCATCAACTTTTTTTAGAGAGTAATCGCTGTACATAGAAAAAGTTAATAAAATTGGACGAAGGACTAAAAAAAGTCTGAAACTTTTTCAAGATGGATAAAATTACAGACAAAAATCTTGTGTAAATTCGTTGGTCCCCCAGAAACCTTGTTTCCCCTCCCAGAAGAGGGGAACTAGATTAAACACTGTGCATCGTAAGATGGTTCTTACGTTTGTCCATTTGCAGAATAAAGAGCTGGATGCGCTACGAACGTCGCATGGCAGGCGTCTGGAGAGACTTCGTTGCATCCTTAGTAGCAATCGACTGATGAAGCAACATCTTAAACTTTTTCACGAAGACCCTGTTGGGTAGGTGGTTCTTATTGATGCTATAGAAGTCAGAGGATTTTTAACATGTTAACTGGTGGGGAAATTCCCTACTATCCCTCTCAAATTGCCCATCAGTCCTTGCTTTTTTCCCCACCAGTGAATTTTGCCCTTTTTAGTACCACCAATAATGAAATTATTAAATGATTTTATTTTGACCTTGAGGCTTGAAGTTGAAATTCTCATTAATAATGAGTCATTCACAATTGTTAATTGTTTCATTTTGATAACTTGTTTTATTTCGATAATTTGACTGCTTGGACGTTCAAATATTTAAAATATATGTCCTTCTCCAAGTTTCTCTGATTCAGTGCTTTTTGACTTAAAATTATGCACGAAAAATGTCCTGTTTCAAAAATTCCCCACCAATGGCAATTTGTTAAAAAATCCTCTGATAGAAGTTGCTGATGTGATTTCTTTCTAATCGAACAATCAGTTCTTCCACAATATAGTTCATCCCACACATTTGCCATCTGTGAGTCTTTTCCAGAGCTGCTTTAATGCATTCATCTTTGCACCTCAGCCTTAGGATCTATCAACCTTGACCTGTCTCTTTGGAGAATGTTCTATAGAAGCATGCAAGGAAGTGTGTTGCCTTTAGCCTTTTTTGCAGACTTGGCTGTTGTGTAATGCTTGTGGTAAATTTTTAGTGTGGCAACAAAGAAACCGGCTCCACTGAAGCTGCGCTCGCGATCACAGTCGCCTGAGAAGCGTCGGCCAAAGTCTCTGCAGAAGGAGGACTGTGATGTTGTGTGGAATGAATTGGACCAATTGAGGAAGGAAAACAAAATGCTGAAAGCTGAAAAGTTAGTGGTACTCTATTGGAATTGGTACTCCATTCTTAATTGGTACTCTATTCTTAATTGGTACTCTGTTCTTAATTGGTACTCTGTTCTTAATTGGTGGCTGCTTAGTCCAGGTCTTGCCTTTTGGTGCAGACAGAAGTTGTAAGATTCTTGTATGGAATGTTTAGCAGAGACTGTGTAAGTGTTCAGATATACACATGATCATTAGTAAACATAAATTAAAATCATGTATATATCGAATATGCTAGAGCGGTTTTCTTAGATTTTTTGGAGTAATTTTAAGACTCGTTTTGTAATAAATATCTAGCAATCGTTCCTCTTTGCTGATGGTTGTAGAGTCTTGTTGTGAGTTTGTATCAGGGATTTTTTCTTGGTAAAATAGTCCACACGAAGGGACCTAACATGGCACAACACTGATTCAGATTGGCAGATGGTGAATTGTGATGATTTCACCCGATGAAATCACCTATAAACAAACAGGGTCGAGGTCTTCAGGCCGGTTTTTAAAACCATGAATACATAACCGTACCCTGACAAGGTGTGTTGGCAGGATCACTGCACTGAGTTGTTGTGCTTCTATCTAATTCAGTGTACAACTGTTTGAGGAATCTGATATGCTTCGGATAGAATCCACAAACTCTACAACAACAATACATGAACTCAAGTGTTGCCTCGAACAACAGCAACAAGGTAAGCAGGAGAGTTGTCTTTATACTTTTTATCAATTCGTAATTTGTTTGAATAATTTTTCTGCGGATCTGTTTTATCGTTTGTTCAGTTAGGTTTGGCGACCTCGGCTTTTAAATTGTACAACATCACTTTGATCAAATGTTGTTGATAGTGTCATGTATGCTTTTGTAATTTTTTATGTTTAAGTTTTTACTGTTAAACTCTGATGTTTGCGCTCAATGTGCAGTTTACTTATGACCTAAATGTTTTGTCTGATTTAGAAATAAATCATCTTGAGGATGAAAGAGAAATGTTTAAACATGAAAGTGAAAGGTTCCAAGAAGAATCATCGATAACCAAATCCCGAGTATGTTAGACAATTTCTCTTTCTGCATTTAAAAGACAACTAAATGTTTCTCTAGCCTATGCCAGAATAATGAGGCCATGCATTGCCAACCAACCCTTGACTTACAATTATCAAGATTTTAATTAGCACACATCTTGGCAGCTTGTTAGGTGCTCGCTCTTTTTACTGCTGCCCCTAGGGAGTGGAAGGCTGAGTCGACATAGAGGGGCTTACGGGTATCGAACCGTGTCTGTCAAGATCTTATTTTCTTCATGCAAGGGTATTACCATTCATCTATCCCCTCTGTTGGGTGAGATTTCTGCTCCACTTTCGCCCTTAGTGAATACTGACCATACTGTGTCAGTTGGATGATGAGGGGGCAAAAGAGAGGACTGGCCACCTGTCTTCTTATGCTGAGGCTAAGAAAATAGTCGTGGAGACTCCACCGGGGATTAGCTCAGGAGTCTGTGACTTTTCTTCCCGTACTTATCTAATCGTTGTAAATTGGATCTCTTGGTGATACATCATTCATATTTCGAGCATGAGGGAAAGTTTGAAGTGAGCTAATATTTGCAGATGCAGGTGAGAAAATTGGAGGACTTTAGATTCAAATTTATTTTAAATAAAATAAAATTTAAATTAAATTTATTTTTGGTAGTTTCTTTAAATTAACTATAATTTGACTTCTTTGTAGCTGGATAAAATTCACCTGGAGTTGTTATCATTGCAAGAAGAGAACAACCGACTGCGAGCTGATCTAGAAATTTCTGATGCAGAAAACAGGCAGGTTCTTAATTAAATCAGTGGATGATTTTATACAATTCTCTTAAAGGTTTATTGTGCAAGGTGTTATCATATAGCATTTAATTACTTAATTTTAGCATTTAATGAGTTTAATGATTGCAGAACATAATTGGGAAACGGTAGTTTGGCAAATGGTTAGAGTACTGCCATTGTAATGTGGACGGTAAGGGTTCGAGCCTCCCTTGAGACGGTTACTGTGTAGAGTCCTTCGCTCACAATTGCTCGGCACCACTGAGTGATGTGTGGTCATTAGACAGTGGCACTTAATGAATGCATAATACTAATAATAATAATAATAATAATGAGGACTGTATAACTTAATTAAGTTTTGTTTCATTTGTGCTGGTTGTTGATAGAACACTCTCTTCCGAACTGGATTTCCTGCAGCGGCAAGAAGTGCGACAGAAAACAAGAATTTCTTTTCTAGAAAAAGATCTAATAAGGTAAGCAGCATTTCCTGCCAATTGTGAGTGAAGACTGCTTGAGATTGTTTAACTTCATTTGCAGCTGTAGTATAGTGCAAAATCATTTTGCACCTTCTGAGAGTCTCACAGAATTAAGGAGCAATTGACTGACTTTACATTACACATATATGTTTATATATTGTTTATGAGGTACTTTTATGTGTATATATTACTATAAACGAGGTACTTTTATCACACTACTAATTTGTGAATTCACCTCAAAAGTATGGTTAGCTGGAAAGAGATAAGTCTTCAATCCTTTGCGAAATGAAATACCAGGCTCCCTCCCTCAAAGCCGGTGGTAGTAAATTCCGTAGATGAGGCTCAGCGTGGGAAAAGGCATGGAAACCTATTTTCTTTTTTTGGTAAGTTGGAATAAACAGTTTGCCAGAGGAAGCTGGTCTGTCCTTGTTGGATTACGTGTGAGTGTTCAGCTTCAGCAACTCGGTCTCTAATGCAAAGAATGTTAACCTTCACTGTATAGATTTCAGGTACAAACATATACATACAAGTATACACATAATATCTTACCAACTTGAGAGTCTACAAACTTATTGAAATGTAGAATCACTGAAATATAGTTAAGGAAGTTAGTCACTGAACGTAAAAATATCTGCCTTGTTCTATTTAGCTTACAGAAGAAATTAAGAAAACGATTTGTGCAGCACAAGACGGCAAAGACGCAAACATCTAAACAGGTTTCAGTAGCTTGCGTAATAAATACGTTTGCATATACAGTTACTTAGTGTTGACTTAGTATTGAATAGGATTATTATTTATTTATTTATTACGGACATTTCTAACGTGCGCAAAGTCACACAGATACGTGAATCTGAGGCGTGGTTAGCCAGTCACCAGATGAAGAGCAATTAGATATCCAGATGTTTGAAAGCCAGTGAGAAGTAGCAAGTTTTGAGGCGTTTCTTGAAAGAAGAGGAAGAGGTCGAGCAACGGATTAACATTGGTAGACTATTCCATTCCTTGGATAAGGGTTTCTGTCTTTCAACATCTGTTTGATTGCTAAACTGATTGCTAAGCTGATTGGTCATTTGATTAGCAGTTGATTGGTAGTAGTATATATCTGGAAATTGATCAGCGTTGAAAATGGAGCAACCATTCTACTACTTTGTGTTTGTTCCGTATTTTATACAAAAAAAATGCAGAATCAGCTCAACATTTTCGAGGTGTGGAATAATTGCATCACTGTAAAAATTGTGATCCTGTCATTGGGCTGTCATAATGCAATCATGACATGATATGACATGATAGGGTCCATAAGGTAGTGTTACGAAGTGTGTTATTCCAGGGTATGCTTAATATTGTGCTTAAAGTGTATGCCTGAAATGAGCAATGAACAGATCTGTGCATGATTAATTAATTGAGTAATTAGCAAATCTGGTTTGCTTTCAGAAAATTCAACCAAAACCTAAATACGAAGTCATGAAAACCAGTCACGATGATCAGAACGACGAGTGGCAAGATTTATCCGAATGGTATGTGCCTGAGAAATCTGCCTTTCATCTAAGAACTATTGTTAACGACAGCAAGTAATTAGTGAGTGATTTACTTTATGTTACCTTATCTATTGTGAACTGTTAATTGAGCCTTTTGTTTACGTTCAACTAAATGTTGTTTTTCTATTTTATCTTACCTTACCTTACCTTACTATTGTGAACAGCTAGTTATTGAGTTTGTTTATGTTCAACTAAAGTGAGAGCGACAGAAGTTTGGTTTCGGACTGTCATGCCTCTTCGTCATATTTAACCCACTCGACAGTAACGGGTGACAGCCTTGGCCAGTCAATTGTTGAGCAGGCGTGTTCTGATGGATCCATGGCGACTGAAAATGTTGTTGGAGTGAGAGAACCAATCAGAAATACAAGTGAACCATTGCTAAAGAAAAAGCCGCAGTTAAACAACAGACAGGTAAAGGCATCATTGACTGTAGCTGATAGTTTTAGGTCTACAAATTGACAAAATATATTTTTAAAATTTATATTGTAAGGTTAAATTATTTCCACCGTTTCATGCATTTTCGGTAAATTTCGTGAGATATTTTAAAGTAATTTATGAAACATTTTAAAGTTTTTTTAAAATCAAACTGTACATGTGCTGCATTTATGGCATATCTTGAGACATACCCTTTCAGTGAATGAGAGATTTTCAAAAGGCAAAATATATCCATGTATACTTGCATACATACATATATACTTGCATACATGCCATGTACATGCTGTAGAACATTTTGGTAAGGTCTTCTTGAAAGAGCTGCATTTACGCACGTCGCAAAGGTACACACGTGCAAAAGTGCGCAGTTCTTGAGTATTTCTGCATTCAAAACTAAAAATTGTGCATTTGGGATATGTATGAGTTTGCAATATTTGTTCTGTTTGTAGAAACAAGCCATAAAGCAGTATGTCTTGTCTGTGGCTAAAGGCCTGATGCACTTAAAGCAGCAGACTTCAGGTTTGTCACCGATTGGCTTTGAGTTTGTGCAGAATAGTGACCTATTTGGAGACAGATCTTTGTAAATGTCAACTGTTAGATTCGGTTTCTACTTGGTTTTTCACTGTTTTAGTCATGTTTTTCAATTACAATGATTATTTTCATTTGAATTCAAATAATAAATTACTCAGTTCAGCATAATATTCTTGCTGGTTCCTCATTGGGTTGTGAAGTAGGGTGGACCGTGGAGTGGGGTCAGAGGGTGCCAAATGTATGCTTTGCCTGGGGCGCCATTTGGGGTAGGGCTGGCCCTGCCAATGATTCGTTGTTAAAGTGTTAAACACCAGCACCATAGAAGTTTGTATTGAATATTAATATTGATGAATGAATAATTCAAAGGGTTAGCAATTCATCCACCAGCATATATGCATGCATAGCAGATTTGGACGAAACTGTGAATGTTTTACACTTTTTCTTCGTCGTGACAGATCAGAGTGGAGCTTCTGCTGAGCCGGTATCTGAACTATCCGAGGCAGGCAAAGGAACGCAAGTGCCAAAGACATCTACCTCAAAAAGAGTTGCCTCCTTAAAACAGAGGGTGTCCTCTCTCCTGCGTCAAGTAGGTGCACCAGTACTGACTTATCTTCCTATAAGACACACAGCTGTTTTAAGCGGCTGAAAATACGCTGTATAAAGTTGAAGATAATTCGTGAATTGTGTTTGATTTATCATATTACTGAATAGCACAATGGTTTCCTGTGCATTATCTGAATGTATCTGAATGTCAAGTTCATGAATTCGATTCTTTAACTAATAGACGCCCACATAGATGTTACATTTCCGGTTCCGTTTTGCTCGTAGTCTTGATCTGTTTTTCTACCTGTGTAGTGCTATGAAGATTTTTTGTTGCAATTTCTGTGTGATTTGT
The DNA here is from genome assembly GCA_963556255.1 of Allolobophora icterica. NCBI lineage: Eukaryota > Metazoa > Annelida > Clitellata > Crassiclitellata > Lumbricidae > Allolobophora > Allolobophora icterica. Next base: position 50,946,154 of record OY744610.1, read on the forward strand.
TGAAGGTAGAAATTCTGAAGAATGCAAAAGAGTCGATCTTAATGATGTCTGAAAAACAGAGGAAAGAATTAGAATCTCTTCAAGAACAGCTGAACGTAGCCAATCAGAGACTTCTTTCCAGCAAGCAAACGACTCAGGTGACTTTTGTCTCACTGTTATTTTTCATACAGACATAATGATCTGGCTGAAAACAAACCTGGCCATGTCATGTTTACTACACTTAAGCCTTCATCTAACTATGCCTTATGACATGAGGTTTGGTGTTACAAGGTCTGAGATCTGGTTCCTGACATTAGATCCACTGTAAAAGATACCTAAATAGAGGTATTTTGGTACAGGTAGCTCCTGGTACATATCTTATATGTATATGTAAATAAAAAACATGATTATAATATCTTCGGCCCATGGCCTTATGACTGTCCCTCGTCTGCGCTCTTCCACGGCTCAATCCAGGAGCTTCACCTATGTAAGTCCCTCTGTTTGGACAGCTTCACCTATGTAAGTCCCTCTGCTTGGACAGCTTCACCTATGTAAGTCCCTCTGCTCTGTCTTCTCTTGTCTCTCTGCCAAGAAGCTTCTTGCCCTCTCCTCTCCAGTTCCATAGACATTTGAAAACCTGTATTTGTATCATATAGATGCATAATTATTACAGGATACAAATATATGTATCATATTACAAAATACATATATTATTTATCCACAACTCAGATTCACGATGCTCTGTTACTTTGTGTGCATTGTATAAGAATTTTTGTCAATAATAATATAATTTACACTATATTACGTTCTCAGAAATGTTGGTGATGAAGGGTTTAATAAATTTCCTATTACCTTAACAAAAGATACCTAACTTGTCTCTAGTGGTTTGTTTACAATGGACTTTGTTTGTCGCTTTGAAAACAGAGGTTGACGGGAGAAGTTGACCGGCTGAAGGCCGAGAAGGAGATGCTCGAAACCAAAATGTCTGAATACACGTTCGAAGGCAGCAGTTGCTCCGGACGATCCGATCAAGAATGGACCAGTCTTCAAAACCGACTCAAGGTCTGTCTGATTGGATCAAGAGATTGATCAATTGGTCTATACTTTTATTTATTGTGTACATAAATATGTCACAATGGCGAACAATACTGCAGACAATTAACTCAGCGTACTATCCTGATGATTGTGAGAATAAGCTGTTAAAATATTGATTTTATTTATTTTTTATTTATGACAAAGTAGGTTATTTAGGTGAATGCACAATCTGTTTTTCCTCTGCTCTTGGTAATTTATAACAGATCTCACTTTAGCAAGCTAATGTGGAAGGAGGATCTGAAATCACAGCTTAGAATTCAGCTTCATTTCTCTGAGATTTTTAAGGTGTGGCTAAACAATGCGTGCCTTGTCATGTCGTAATGGTTCCTTTGGGCTAAACATTGCATGCTTTGTTATGTTGTAATGCCTCCTTTGGTTTTCGATAATTTTCATGGAATACACCAGAAATAAAATTAAGCGTTTCCATGTTAGTGGAACAAGACCATTGCTGTCTGAGTACATTATCTGCTCTTCTTATCTGCATTATTTCTTATGCCATTATTAAGCACCACTGTCTGATAACCAAGTCAGGTGCACTTATGAGTGAAGGACTTGCTCAAGGTCCCTACACAGTAACCTTATCCGGAGGCTTGAACCTGTGCTCACCGTATTACAAGCCAAGTGCCTTAACCAGTCAGCTGCCATGTCCAGCAGTATTATGTATCTGTATGCTGGTATCTTAGCTGTATACTTAATGTGTGCTTGTAGTCAGCTTCTGCTGCAATGTCTCGACAGCTTGAGCAGCTGAAACAGTTGAAGACCGACAACCAGAAACAGAATGAGAAACTACTACAGCTGACTCAGCGGTAAAACCACCAAAATTGAAATTATCCTCATTTATAACAAAGTCTTGTCGGGTTGTTCTTGTTATGACTACCAAATACAGCAGTATCACGAGCATCTGGTATAAATGCTTGTTTATCACTTTAACGACGAGTGTACTAAAAGTGTCTGGGAAACCAATGCAACTAGTCATTAAAGTGTTATTCACACATGAGATCCATTTCAAAGATCCTCTTGATGTTATGCCGTTAGCGTAATTTCTGTCACCTCGCTGGGAATTTGATATCGGTGCTATTTAGATTAGGCTGAATTAAGTATTACGGGTATTTTTCTTTTTCGCAGTAATGACCGACTGGAGCAAGATCTCAACAACAAACGAACGTTGATCGAAGACTATCGGTTGAAACTGGCAGTAGCGGAACAGAATGCAGAAGTTGATGCGGACCTCAATATGATGGTATAGTTACGATTACGATTGTCATAATTCCTCATATAGAAAAATTAAGAACCCGAAATTAGGCTTTGGTAGAAATAGACTCATCAATATTTAGGAGTTTGTTGATTAAACTGAAATGATAAGATTATTATTAATTATTATTACTTAGTAACTTCTATCGTGCTGTTGTCTATATGTACAAGGCATCAACCATTTGTGCACCAAAGCCAACCGTTGTCAGGTTGGTTTTGATCAAGAAGATCAGTGTGTGTTTGAGGAATATCAGACCGTTAATTTAAAAATTTAAAACAAGTGACATAGTCGTTAGTGACAGCTGTTAGAATGATGACCAGTTTGCCACGGGTGAATTTCTTGGTCCAATTCCTGTGCAGTGATTTTTTGATTTATTTCCTTACTTACTTGCAGCTTGAAGTTGAGTCAAAACTGAAAAGTTTAGCTGAAGAGAACTATCGTCTGAAAACCAAAGTAAGTAGTATTTAGGTTAACTTAAATTAATTTATGGATATACTGTATATATATATATATATATATATATATATATATATAAAAACTTGCCAAGTTTGGAATATATATATATATATATATACATATATATATATATATATTCGCCATTAATTTTTCTTTGGTGTTGTAACGAAATTTCTGTTCATGCATTTGGTTGTTGCTTAAGTTTTAATTAGTTATTTTACAATATTACATTATACAGCGATTATTAATACAAAAAGTAATTATTGTTACATTAATACACTAATTTTGTGAAGTTACTGTAAACTGTGTTTGCACTTTGCTGAAATGTCATTCAATCATAAATAGTCAACAGCGTACGATAGAGAGATGTTACAAAGTTACACTTGGTTTACCAATAAATTTTTTGTGAATTTTGAGTGCATTATCTGGCCATTAATACTTGTGGATGTATGATGCTTTCATCACATTGTAACATTGAATATGAAATGAATATCTTTCTGAGATTATGATATGTTTATCATGTGAACACAATGCTTAGGTTGATTGTCTGTCAAAACGCATTGCTGTTGTTACTCGTGAAAAGTTTGACGGACAAGGAACGGTGAAGAAATTATCGGAAGAAATTGATAAGAAGGTTAGTCGCTTAGTTTCAATTGAAGAGTACTGTATTATTAAAGAAATCTCGAAGTTCAATGTAAATTTATTTATATAGTTTTATTTTAAGAAAATCCCTGGTTTCGGCTCTGTTTGGTTACTGATGAATATTTTTTTAATGATATTAACATCATTTTAGCTAGCTTAGAGAGAGAGCACCTCTTTGAAGAGGTGGTCTACAACTATTTTATTACAATTACGGTTATAATAATTCATGATTTATGTGACAACTTCCTGTCTTACATTAGCAACAAAGATCATTGCTAAAATGTCATTTAAGGCTGAACTTGAGACTCGTTTTCAGGTCTAAACTTAAGACTCACTTAAGACCCATTTCAACTCGCTTATCCGTTGGAGCTTGATTCTTGGGTTTCCTGGCCAGTTGGATTTCAACCGTGCTCTGCTAGCTTATTACAATTCTTGACTATGATTGCATTAAACCTACCATTGGTTGATGCCTTGTGCATTTTGACAACGGCACTATAGAAGTCTTGGATTAGATTAGATTAGCTATAGAAGTCTTGGATTAGATTAGATTAGCTATAGAAGTCTTGGATTAGATTAGATTAGCTATAGAAGTCTTGGATTAGATTAGATTAGCTATAGAAGTCTTGGATTAGATTAGATTAGCTATAGAAGTCTTGGATTAGATTAGATTAGCTATAGAAGTCTTGGATTAGATTAGATTAGCTATAGAAGTCTTGGATTAGATTAGATTAGCTATAGAAGTCTTGGATTAGATTAGATTAGCTATAGAAGTCTTGGATTAGATTAGATTAGCTATAGAAGTCTTGGATTAGATTAGATTAGCTATAGAAGTCTTGGATTAGATTAGATTAGCTATAGAAGTCTTGGATTAGATTAGATTAGCTATAGAAGTCTTGGATTAGATTAGATTAGCTATAGAAGTCTTGGATTAGATTAGATTAGCTATAGAAGTCTTGGATTAGATTAGATTAGCTATAGAAGTCTTGGATTAGATTAGATTAGCTATAGAAGTCTTGGATTAGATTAGATTAGCTATAGAAGTCTTGGATTAGATTAGTAGCATTTTGATGTAGAAGCTGTTGTTAGTGCCTGTTGGAATAGAAACACTAAAATCTAGTAGAGGACCCTTTCGGACGACACAGATCTGAATTTGGATAATTTTTTCATTTGGAGCAGAGTAAGCTTGTGACGGATCTTCAGAGGAAGAATGCTGAACTGCAAAGCACGGTGTCTGCAACAGAGAAAAATGCCAGTTCACACCTCCAGCGACTGGCGTCTCAGACTGAGGCTGCGGTCGACGTCGCTCAGTCTCGTCTTACGTATGCCGAGGGCAGGGTTCAAGAGTGCAGCTCGTTTGTCAAGGTAGTATTATTGCAGACGCTTTGATCATATTTTTTATTATTTACGATGTTCCTTCCAGCTTCATAGATCAATGGCCTGCTTCAATACAAACAATGATAATATAATAATAATAATCTTCTTTATTACTTCAAACTGAAAAGTACGCAGTAAGATTACATTGAAACATGACTACAATCAAGATCTTAATTAAACATAGATTTTGACAGCCATCCAAGGCGCCGCCCTAGAGGGAGGTTACGGGTATCAAACCGTGAACCTAATGCTCTCGTGGCCATGAGTGTAACAATCCCCTTCCCGAGATTGCTCTTGTCATTGTATGTATTGAATCAGGCCATCGATTTAAGCCCTATGCACCAATATCAAACGACTCAGTAGATTAGAGATTAAATTATGTCCTAGTCTTTTAATTTAGCCATATTACCCTGTACTGTTATTGCAGTTTGAAAATGCTCAGATTATACCACTTCTGGTATCTTTGGAGATGGATGACAAAATGCCAAACTGGTTTATCATGGTACTGTGTTGAAATTGTTGCAATTGCAAGAAATCTGGATGTACTGTTGTACTATTCAGCACTCGTGAATAAGCTGGTGTCCTGCGCTTATCTCTAGAGTAGCACTTTAGAAATTTAGAGTTTACTATTACAATGTATGAAAATTTTTGCAGCTCAAAACAATAACTTTCGATATTTTAACAATCGTCAAAGAAGATTGCATTAATTGTCTGCATTGCTGATCGTAATTGCGACCTATGTATTTGTTATATCTGTATTTACTAGGCATTGTTATCTAATGCCAGTGCATCAATCAATTGCATTGAGCAACTGTGCATGAGCAACTTGCTCAAGATCCCTACACAGAAGTCATTTGAGAGGAGCCCCAGAACCACATGTTCCACAATGCAAGGCGAATGCTCTAACTGTATAAATGCACGTATGTATGTATGTATTGTATGTGTATATGTGTATGTATGTATGTATTGTATTGTATTGTATCTAGAAATTTATAAAGCGCCTCTCGCAGAATAACTATTCAGAGGCGCATGTATGTATGTATGTATATGTATGTATGTGTATATGTATGTATGTATGTGTGCATGTATGTATATGTGTATGTATGTATGTGCATGTATATATGTATATGTATGTATTTGTATCGTGTATGTGTGTATATATGTATGTATGTATATGTGTGTGTGTGTGTGTGTATGTATGTGTCAAGACACCTAATATATCTCCTGTTATCTACTGCTAATGTTTGGCCTTTAATTTGTAGATGTTGGCACATTCGATTCTCGAAGGCCTTCGACAGAGTCGTCTTCTGCTGAACAATCAGAGGGTGGAGCGCCGCAAAAAGGAACAGGCTGCAGTCAAGGCTGATCCATCTCTTGCTCAGGCCCAGCACCGAGCCTGTGAAATACTTAATATCACAGAAACTGACCTTACGGACATTATGAGCGTTTCGAGTCACACTATAGAGGACGAGGTAGCACTTACTTTTGTGTGTATGAGTGTACTTACCTGAATATTATCATTTAAAATTTAGCAGAATTTTGATTAAATGGTCAATACAGATAAACCATTCATGCTTGCACACAGAAACTTCTCTGATTGGCTTTTTCCATAAGTTCTTACTCTAGGCTTATTATTCGTAAAGATCGTTTAAGTATCATTATTCTGTGTGACAACTCTTTAGTTTGCGTTGTTTTTGAGGTATCGTGGTAGTCTTAGGTTTGATTTGCTTTGCTATGTCTACTTCTTCTAGGATGATCAGAATCCGAAAACAGGAACTAAAGATGATTCAAAGTGGGCCAAGAAGTGTGAATCATTACTGCAGTCAGAGGTATGCATTAATCAATGTGGCTTGTTAAGTAAATAGCTTTGGGGATATGAAATCACTTCACTTTAAGCAGAATATATATTTATATGTATATATATATATATTTATATATAATTATATACATATAGATATATATAGTCTGTGTTGTAAATGAGCACACACTGAATGTGTACATCTTTTGTTTGTTTGTTTGTGCTGTCGGCTCTAGGAGCCCTAGCGATCGCCATGAAACACCGTCTCCATTGCCGTCTTGCTACTTCCCCAGTACTAGTAGCCCTTGAGTCGCGTGTCGGCCTGGGAGTCCCATCAGCGCTCCGGCCTGGGAGTCCAACCATCAGCGACGATCGGCACGGTTTGAAGTGTCGCATGACGATTTTCTTGGCATATTAACAGGGGTGGTTTGCCATTGCCTTCCCCTGGTTTTGCCTGCCGTGCCCGTTCGTCCCCCCTCCATTGGAAGGGTACTTCCATTGGAAGGGTACCAACAGTCCGCACCACGTGAAGGTGGGCACGGAGGACTTTGGTTCACCAGCCCAGGTCGGATCCGAGTCTACGCTCGTGAGAGACGTCGGTCAGGTCGCCTCCCTGCTTTACTCTGTGATAGAGTGACTGGTGAACCTTTGTGTACATCTACACAACATATATGCATGTCTTGCATATACGTATATATCTACTGAATATTTGCATGTGTGGTGTGTATCTTACCCTTTAAACATTTTAAAACTGATTCTTCTGTTGTAGGGTGGTTTTGCTGTAAAACTTGTTGACCTGTTTGTCGAGAAACTGGAAGAAAGATGTCGCCTCTCTGTGCAGCTCTCAAGCGTCTGAACTCTTTTCTCCTGAATTTGTTTTAAGAATCTGTTTGTTTGAACACGAGGTGTCGACGTGTGTTCTCATTTGCATGTTGTCATGGAAACTGCAGCTAAGAAGTATGTTGACGAAGAATCACGTGATTTGTGCCGGTCGTTGCCACGGTGATGAGAGAAGAATTAGCCGAGTGATTCAAACTCCACTGCTAGATGTTTAATAGGTGATGGTGCTGACATAGGTTAATTTCACACAGATACACAGTACAGAGCAGTTCAACGTGTACCTAAGAGCGCTTTCAGTTCCTACCTGATAAAGATTCTTTGATGGCCTTAAAGATTTTAGTCGAACTCTTAGTGATCAATTTTTTCATTATTTTACCGATTTTATTCTGTACTTGCACCAGGAGAGAATGGCTGCAGCCATTAGAATTTTCAGCAAAGACTTTCCTGGCTCTTCTTTCGGCTGTAATCGTAATGTAATTCAACTGTTTTGTGGGAGGGGCCAGTATCCCTCTGGTGCATGTACATGTACTGGGTGGTATATATTGGTATCTGCCTAACAGCAGTATGTATGTATGTTTGTGTATATATGTATCAAGGCTCTTAATGTACTTAGGGTGCCTTTAATGTTGCAGAAAGTCAGAGACAATGTTCTTGTATGTTCTTTATTCTTCTGGTTCTCTGCCTTGTGCAGTTTCGAATGTCCAAAGTTGACACTCTTTCCGATGCTGGGCCTCTTCCCCTCCATTCTTCCCTCTCTTATGTACATGTATACATGGGCGTAACTTTAGTCTAAAAAGTGGGGGGTACCAAAATTTTTGTCTAAAAAGTGGGGGGTACCAATTTCTTCCCAACTTTTGCTTTTCGCATGGTGACCATTTTGAACATGCTCCCTGCCAGTATTCTCATTAATGTTGGCTCTCGGTTTACCTGTGTATCTAAGTACTTTCGTACTTTTGGCGATGACTGCGTTCTCTGGGAGGGCACAATAGTAAAATATTGATTGGCATTCTTTAAAAAGTGGGGGGTACAGTACCCCCCAGTTCAAAAAGTGGGGGGTACGGGTATCCCTCGTACCCCCCACAAATTAAGCCTATGCATGTATAGGCTAATTTTGTTGTCAATTGTAACAATTGACGTGCGGGGCTGTATAGTGATCACATTGATAATACTGTGTGCCAACTGAAATAAATATTGCTCTGGGTATATCACTTAAAAACAAATTATAATATGAAATCCAGTCAGCTGAGTGAAGTTTAACGACGTCTTTGTATCTTTTGCAATGGACATTCTGCGTATCAGTCTTTGTTTTCAGGCTTTGCTATTTGCTTGAGACAGTTAGACTGATGATACATGTACTTGTATATATAGGCCTAAATGTTATGCATTTATATGTAAATGTATGCCTCAGAAATTTTTCATCCCACACAAACTTATAAGGGGCCATCCATATATTACGTAGGCAAAAATCCGGGAAAATTTGACCCCCTCCTGTTCGCAAGCGTACTTTCTTTCCCCCCCCCGCGTACGTACACTTGACGCACCCCCCCCCCCCCCCCCGAAGACCAGCTGCAGAAAGTGTCTCGAAAGTCTGCACTTTAGGCTAGATTGAAGGATGAGTGAGGGCCAATATAGACAAATTATAGGTGTCTCGTTCACAGCACAGAATAACTGCACATGGCTTTTATATAATGTAATAAAATGCCAGCGGACGACTATAGGACAATACAGAGTTATAAATAGGCTAATGTGGACGTCATAATTAGAAATTTATTTTGCGTACGTACACTTTTGTCCCCCCCCTCCCCCCCCCGTTCGCACCCGTACGCAAAATCGCCAAAATCCGACCCCCTCAGTGCGTACGTAATATGTGGACGGCCCCTAAATATATATATTCGTTTATTGAAAAAAACTGGATGGCACACCGCACCCAGGAACATTAACACGGGAATCATAGCGAAAAATAATATGGATAGCTAAAGCAGTAATGTAATGTTAGTTGTAATATTAATTATATAATATTAATTAACATTAGTCAACATAGAAGCATCTTAACATTAGTTAGCTGTGGCCATGTCTGTGGAAACTAGCGAATAAGGATCTGGGAATGAAATTTCTATCATCCCTGTTAGGAAGTATAAATTATGCGTCTGTACAGGCTGCAGTCACAGTGCAGTGACCTGATCATTTCGAGTGCGAAGTCTATCGGGAAGAATCGGACGAGAGAATATTTCCTTTAATTTCCAGCTCAGAGCATTGTCTTGACCGGCGCATCCACGCCTCCGCCAATAGTACGGTTCCTCGGATAATTTTTCCCGCAGGGGACGTAGAGATGATCGAAGAGCCGCTCCCTCTTCCGCGCCGCTGAAAGATAAATTTAATAAAAATTCCTTCCCCCATCGACCTGTGGACTGACTCGTTGGGCCGAACGGAGGAGGGCAATCCTAACCTGGGAATCTGAAGTCGGTTGGCTGTGAAATGGCTTTTGCTCGCGGACGGATTGCGTGGAAAGCGAAGGAACGGTTTATTGACGGAGTCATTCATAACGCTCTGGTGTGGTGCCAAGTTGGTTCAGGGGAAAAGACGGTCCTACTCCACCCACGTTAGGCCAGCATATGTGAGTGTTAAAATATCCGTGCTGATGTCTTGTCAACAGCCAAATGGGATACGAAACAATATTCTATCCTACCAGCAAGCATGCAAGCCATGTGGTCCTATATATAAGTCCCATATTGTAATTGTTGGTGCTTATATTTTTATACAGGAGGAATTGGGATAGGATTTGTAAAAGAGCAGTGTGTTCAGTTTTGAGTGAAAGACCTGTGAAGAGATAGCAAGAGGTGAAGTTTCGGTGAGTCCGTAGGATGATCCAGGGGCGTTTACACTAGAAACTTTGGAGCAAATGCTCCATCCAAGAAATGGGGAGGTATGTCAGTGTGTGTGCCATCATTGTAGGGGAGAAGGAAGGGAGAGGGGGAAAGAAGAGGGGATAGGAGAAGTTGCTCAAATGACTTAAGGGAGGATAGACACCTCTGGATGGATCACATTATTTGTCGTAAAACTGACGGAAGTTTGTTCCAGAGAAGTGGAACAGCTATGGAGTATGGAGCGATTCGCAAATTTTAGTAATTATCGAGGTGACGAAAGGGCGGAGAAGTGTTAAGGCGGTAGAGGAGCGGGCTAAGTGAAGTGGTTGAACCGTAAACTGCTGACGGAGATAGGAAGACTGGAAGGATTGAGTGTATTGTAGATGAGCGATATGTAATATTCTATTCGTTCGGATATTTTAAGCCAGTGAAGTGCTTTGATGACAGAAGTGATGTAGGCCTACGTGGTGGTCAGGCCCGTAGCCAGAGGCAAAATCAAGACGAGGCAAACCCCCTCCCATCCACGTCCCGTCCCTCCCCTTCCGTCCTCCGCTTCCCTATCCTTACCTCCCCTCTCTTTTTGCCCATTCCCTCACCTTACTAAAGGATGTACTTACTGACTTACTTTACCTTCCCATCCTCTGCCTTCCCGTTCCGCCCCGTCCCCACCCTTTTCCCTGCCTCCCCTTCCAAAACCCTTCCCACCACTCCCTAGCCCCTTCGATTTAAGTGAGAACTGTGAGGGTTCGGGAGTATTACCCAACGAAAAAATGTTTATAGGCCTATTGTAGATGCTCGTACTTGAGTTGTAGAACATTTAAAGCCAACAAAAGCAGCATATTTTTCATGCCTAAATATGTTTTGGAATGGCGTGTAAAAAAGTCTGTCTGCAATTATAATCATACCTGAAGCCGAAGCAAATTTTTGAAGTGAACATTACATTTTTGTGGTTTTTTCACTTTTTTGTAGGAATCTAATTGTGTTGTTCAACTTGTTCTAACTTGTATAAGATGATATTATATAACTCTTGTTATAGAGTCAACTGAAATGTGTTAATACATTGTATTAACACATTTCAGTTTACTCTATAACAAACACTATAAGGCCTACAGTTATGTTACACAAGAGGATGTAATGTAATAGAATGAAAAGTTAGTTCTTAATATTCGACAACAACAAAACAGAAAAGTAGTCGTTTTACAGGTTGTCGACTGATCATGATCTTGTTCTGTAGCCGACTAAGTCTTCTAATCCAAGTTTATTTGAAGTTATTTCTTAAACTTAACTCGTAATAATTATGATAAAAAAACAAATAGGTAATTTTTAAAGGGCCGCTGCTCTGAGTGACGCTACAAAAGTGTTCGGTTATAATTACAATAACTTACGATTACTGGAACTTACGAAAGATGGCAAAATCACGATTTGAAATTGTATGGACGGGTCCATACGTGTAGTTGCCTAGATTGCCTTCGGCCCTTCGTACACATAAAGGTCAGCAGGGATAGCTAAATAATATTATTTAGGCCAGACGCGGTCGTAAACAATTTTAACCATTGTATACGTACATCAGGCTGTTCAATTATCTCTACTTTTAAACTATTAAATTCCAAATTGCTAATATTCTGTCTAATGTATAATATGAAGATAATTAAGATTTTACGGCACACTTTATAGGATGGTCGGTGCCAGTGGTCATTTTATTGGCAATACTAAACTTCGGTACCATTCGTAAATAATTAGGCCTGCGTACAGGGAGACTAATATTGTAGAGCTAAACTGATAATTTGTTACGAACGCGCGCGGTACGCGTACGTTATAGAAGACTATAGTTATATTGAGGTTCTTTGGGAATGATCAAATAAACTTGTGGCATTTATAACGTACGCCTACGGTACCGGTACGTGTACCGTATATCGGTATATGTTATTTTTTTAAACGTAGGCCTACTTACGGTACGCGTACGTTATTCCGGTAAGTAACGTACGGTCGCACTTTGATTCAAGTCACAATGTGGCGCTTTACTCACAATGACATCAAGCGCCACAAACTACAGATATACCAGTAGGCCTACAAGAGTTATTTTTTCGATATTGTAAAGAACATTCTTTGAAATCTCAAGCACAATAATAATGTAACAATTGTCGAAGCTTGTGAGGTTGTCAAATAGAAGGAAGTCGCACTGAAATGCAATATATGCAGCAGATCCTCGGGAAATCATGAACTTCGAGGAAGACAGGCGAGTGGGTTTTGGAGACCACTGGAGTAGAAATAAGTCTCCTTAGACTAATCCTGCAGAAGAAGCTTCATATTTCGGGCATGTGTTGGAGAAGAGTGGAGATTGTCTGGAGGATATAATCTAAGCCTTCTAAGGCACAATCCCTGGATTAAGAGCTCATATAAGGGAAGATCTAAAATAAGATGGATTGATAACTTAAAGTCTAGGACTGGATCATCATTCGCCCAATTATCGAAAGAGACAGGAAACAAAAGTGGGTGGAATAAAATTGTTCATGCTGTGGCCAATCGTCGGATTGAGGACGATTAAAGACAAGAAACAGAAGCACTGACCCTACAAATCCGACTTCATTCCGATCCAACCTTCTCCCACCCTCCATTCCCTCTCTTCCTCCAACCCTCCATTTCCTCTCTTTCTCCAACCCTCCATTTCCTCTCTTCCTCCAACCCTCCGTTCCCTTTCTTCCTCCAACCCTCCATTTCCTCTCTTTCTCCAACCCTCCATTTCCTCTCTTCCTCCAACCCTCCGTTCCCTTTCTTCCTCCAACCCTCCATATCCTCTCTTTCTCCAACCCTCCATTCCCTCTCTTCCTCCAACTCTCCATTCCCTCTCTTCCTCCAACCCTCCATTTCCTCTCTTCCTCCAACCCTCCATTTCCTCTCTTCCTCCAACCCTCCATTTCCTCTCTTCCTCCAACCCTTCATTTCCTCTCTTTCTCCAACCCTCCATTCCTTCTCTTTCTCCAACCCTCCATTTCCTCTCTTCCTCCAACCCTCCATTTCCTCTCTTTCTCCAACCCTCCATTCCCTCTCTTCCTCCTACCCTCCATTCCCTCTCTTCCTCCAACCCTCCATTCCCTCTCTTCCTCCAACCCTCCATTTGCTCTCTTCCTCCAACCCTCCACTTCCTCTCTTCCTCCAACCCTCCATTTCCACTCTTCCTCCAACCCTCCATTCCCTCTCTTCCTCCGACCCTCCAATCCCTCTCTTCCTCCAACCCTCCGTTCCCTCTCTTCCTCCTACCCTCCATTCCCTCTCTTCCTCCAACCCTCCATTTCCTCTCTTCCTCCAACCCTCCATTCCCTCTCTTCCTCCAACCCTCCATTCCCTCTAGCTCTTCCTCCAACCCTCCATTCCCTCTTTTCCTCCTACCCTCCATTCCCTCTCTTCCTTTAACCCTCCATTCCCTCTTTTCCTCCTACCCTCCATTCCCTCTCTTCCTCCTACTCTCCATTTCCTCTCTTCCTCCTACCCTCCATTCGCTCTCTTCCTCCTCTTAAATTTCAAATTACTAATAATCTGTCTAATGTATAATATGAAGAATTAAGATTTTACGGCACACTTTATAGTATGGTCAGTGCCAGTGGTCATTTTATTGGCAATACTAAACTTTGGTACCGTTCGTAAATAATTAGGCCTGCGTAGGGGAAGACTAATATTGTAGAGCTAAACTGATCATTTTTTACGTACGCGTACGGTACGCGGACATTACAAGACTTTAGTTATATTGAGGTTCTTTGAGAATGATCAAATAAACTTGTGACATTTTTAAGTACGCGTAGGCCTACGTTATTTTTTCGATAACGTACGTACGGTACGCGTACGTTATTCTGGTTAGTAACGTACGGTCGCATTTTCATTAGGAGCAGGGATGATACAAGGGGGTGAGTCAGTGCTGGAGGAGGCAAGTGTGTCTGTAGAAGAGATTACAATACTCTATTATTCTTCACACGATATCTTAATTATCGTGTTGAAGTAAGACGAGGCAGAGAGGGAGAGGTTTGCTCATCTTGCCTCGTCTTCAGAATTACGACGAGGCACTCGAGGCGAGTGCCTCGTCGTAATTCTTGCCTCATACTGGCTACGGGCCTGGTGGTGGTGCTTGAAGCTTTAAGTCCCGGCACGGGCGAGAGCATTCTGAATAAGGGGCCATCCACATATTACGTACGCACTTAGGGGGGAGGGGGTCGGATTTTGGCGATTTTGCGTACGGGTGCGAACGGGGGGGAGGGGGGGGGTAACAAAATGTGTACGTACCCAAAATAAATTTCTAATTATGACGTCCACATTAGCCTATTTATAACTCTGTATTATCCTATAGTCGTCCCATGGCATTTTATTACATTATATAAAAGCCATGTGCAGTTATTCTGTGCTGTGAACGACACCTATAATTTGTCTATATTGGCCCTTCAATAATCTGGCCTAAAGTGCAGACAGGCTGCCTGGAGACACTTTCTGCAGCTGGTCATCGGGGGGGGGGGGTACGCGTCAAACGTACGTACTCAGGGGGGGGGTGGTGGAAGAAAGTACGCTTGCGAACAGGGGGGGAGGGGGTCCAATTTTCCCGGATTTTTGTGTACGTAATATATGGATGGCCCCTAACTTGGAGGCATTTTATTTAAGTTATACAGACTTACTGTCAGAGTTGTAAGTGGACAATAAAGCCCAGACCGCAGCTTGTATTTAGGCGATCGTAATCAGGACAAAACATGATTTTAACGCACAAAACGATAGCAAAACAGTTTCTGGACCTACAGAACAGTTTCATTTTAAGAAACAAATCTCGGCGTGTTGGTCACGTGAACTAATAATGCACAAAATCTACTTCGGAACCGTTTTCGCCGATGACTCGTTCGTCTTCACACCTGCCGAGCCCCGAAGGAACGAAAGTATGTTGATGGTTGGCTGGCGTTGCTATTGAGTATCTGCGGTTTAAAATTAATTCTCGCTGGCGCGACCATCGGCACATCACCCGCTCGAACGGCCGGGATATACTTCCGAGGTCTGCGGATTGCGATGACCCGAACTGTCTGAAAAGTCGAATTGTTGAAGTCGATACGGTCTGTTGGTATGGAGCAAACTGTAGCAAATATTGTTCTGTTTATGGGCGAATCCAGGAAGGGAAATATTATATTCCGTTTGATATTTGGAGGGGGCAATGCGTAGGCCTACACCGCTGAGTTGCGCCTTCGCTTAGGTTTCGTCGGAAGTTGAACAGAAAAATTGGGCCTAGTGGAGAAATCTAAGACAAAATAAGCCAACAGTTATGCAAACATTTTTTTATTTAATTTTATTATTTATTCGGTTAGCCTAATTGAAACCTTTCAAGTGAGACGAGTTAATTTCACGCTGCTATTATATATCGCTTAACTAGCGAGGGTGTTGCAACTAACCCCTGTTGCAACCAACCCCGGTCACCCCTATTTTAAGCCCTGCCTCAACACCCGTGGTAAAATCACGATGCATTGCTATTATATATCGCTTAACTAGCGAGGGTGTTGCAACCAACCCCTGTTGCAACCAACCCCGGTCTCCCCTATTTTAAGCCCTGCCTCAACACCCGTGGTAAAATCTCCCCCTCTCAGCTCCTGGATCCGCCAAAGGTTCTGCTGCGACAAATTGCGTCAGCATCCTATTCGATCGATTGCTTTCACGGGTTCCACAGTTTGCGATGAGGCCGAATATTTCGTCGGCGGAATGACGTTTGATGGACCAATTGACTCTACTGGTGATCGCCGCTGCTCAGTTGTTTGCCGACTTACTGAATTATATCGATTGACTCTGGTTGACCGATTGATTGAGCCCTCCTCTGATCTGATTTATCTGACCGGCTGATTGATTGATTGATTGACTGATTAGATGACTGGCTGATTGGTGTGACTGAGTGATTGACGGGTTTGATGGCTGGCCGAGTGGATAGATGGCTGGTTTACCGGCGTGACTGATTAACTGGTTGGATGGCTGGCTGGCGTAACTTATTGACTGGCCAGATGGCTGGCTGGCGTGACTGATTGACTGACTGGTTAGATGGCTGGCTAGATGACTGGTTTACTGGAGTGACTAACTGATTGATTTACTGGCTAGATTGACTGGCCAGACGGATGGCTGGCTGGCGTGACTGATTGATTTAAACTCTGACTAATGCTGTTCCTTGCACCTAAAGAGTCCCGGGAATTTCCGATGGCTGGTCCGAAGCTCTGGAATTCCCTGCTCTGTGTCGTTCGTTCTCTTCGTTCTCTAATGTCATTTGGAACTAAACTTAAAACGCATCTGTTTCAGCTTTCTTAGCCTCAGTAGCTTCACGTCTGCTTTCTCTGATTTCGACCTGGCTTCTCTAAAAGGATTATGACTGTGATTTCACTTGAAGCGATGTTGTATGCATGATCTCAATGGCTATAGTTTTTCTAGTTCTAATTGTTAGATCATAATTATAGAATAATTGACTGAGTAGCCATATGTGTGACTGACCGACACAGCACGCCCATTCACCTTACCGGCTGATTACAAAATCGACTGAATATCGAATGATTAGATGTTGTGTTTGGTTTGTTGATCGATTGACTGACCAATCAATCAATCAGTTGATCGATTCGCGTCATGAGCTACCTAACTGCTTGCCGATTCAATGATCGGTCAAAGATTATACTAGCATAATCGACTGTTTAAGCCTTAAGGCACAATTAATCAATGCGGTTATCCAATTGATAGGTGTATTTCCAAATGAGACTTTATTTGCATTCGTAGACCTAGGCCTCTGTACACCCTACCAGTATTTCCATGGGCTTTATAATATGTAACCAATGTGGGCTCTATACGGGTCCCATATGGGAACTAAGGGACCGTACTTCGGTAGGCCTACTATGTTGGCTTCATGTGAGTAGCTGGCAGGGTAGGCCTAAGCGTCGCAGTGAAGTAAAATATAATTATGTCGCATAAGAAGAAGAGCAGTCCCTTAAGCTAGCCCTGAGGCAGCCATGTTTATGAAGTGTTAGCGACTTCAATTTCTTAGCCTCGGCATATGAGGGCGGGTGGCCAGTTCTCTTCCTCACCGTTTCGTCTTCCCACCGACAGTGTGCTCAATTTACTCATCATGGCTGAGTTGGCTAGGGGTGCAGGTGGAGCAGAAATCTCGAACCAAATTTCTGCCATGACGGGATTTCAACCCCAACCTCTCGATTGACAGTCCATCACGCTAACCACTACACAATATCGCAGAACGAACTCTTAACCTAATCGGTTGTATAAATGTATATTGCAAGCGCCGGAGGTGACTAACGCTTTAATAAAATTCCAATCTCTCATCTCAATTAGGTTTAGAGCAGTTGGGTCATCAAGTCCACGGCAGGAAATCCTTCCACGCTGTCGATCGACAAACGTCCTGACATCGATATCCTTTTCGGACCACGGAATCCTGTTGTGCTCCGGAGAACACGTCAACAGATCCAACACAATCGACTGAATGACCGACCGGCTGACCGTACTTACATTGTCCGGTAGGTTGACCGCTTTGAACCATGCCGACATCCCGACGTATTTAATTTCATTATACAAATAACATGTCTTGTCTTTTCATAGCCAGGTTTTGTTCCAAAGAGAATTGCCTTCCGTTCTATAGGCCTACACACTGAGCAAATGAAATTTAGGGGTGCTCGATAGTGTAGTGGTTAGCGTGCTTGACTGTCAATCGAGAGGTCGGCGGTTCAAATCCCCACCAGGTAAGAAATTTGGTTCGAGGTTTCTGCTCCACCTGCACTCCTAGCCAACTCAGCTATGATGAGTACACTGACCGTCGTCGATGACAGTGACGCTTTTCAACGTGATTAAGCTTCTTAATTTCATCGTTTTGATATTTACAAAACGATGAAAAAGTCGGTCGATTTCTCATTCAAGTGAGCGGAGCTTCCTTGGTCTCAATCCATCCAATCACGTTCCTTGTAGGCCCTATTTGCATGCCATATAACCTAGTTACGGATTGCTCGAGCTACTGTTACGGCAATGACCAATCTTGTTTTTCATTAAATCTTAGCGTTGAACCCGAATCATTTACTGAGGCGAGCATAATTCCCGGAAGGACCTACAGCGACCGACCATTCGACAGACCAAGCATTAAGGCCTCCAGGCCTCTGGTGGCTTCTGGCTTCTCCCTACGACCTGCCGACATTAATCTTGACTGTTTTCGAGGAGCTTAGGACTGCGTAGGGTCCTACGTCCAGACAGGAGCCCAAATAGCACGGCGTGGCGTCACGTCCCAGATAGGAGATCTAATATGACACAGAGAGTACGATACACTTAATTCTGCTCACTGTGAAAGTAATGCCATTTACATGGCGTCGGCCACCTATTAAGAACTGACAGAGTCGATCAATGTCTGCTAACGGAAAAACTTAGTGTGGTGGCTGAAGACAGTCCGTGTAGGCTTACAAATTGTCTGATGTTAAAACACAACAAAAGTGGCTGACAATAAGAGGTTTATCTGGTCGCTGTGGAAGGTCTATACTGTCTGCCTGCAGGCCACAGAGACTTCAATTATAGCTAGACATTTTAGGTCAGTGAGGTTTATTTTTACTTTACGTAGGACACAGAGCACGTATTACACACACACAACATCAGGAATATCTGGTTTTTGATGCTAACGACATCTTGCGATAGTGTGGGTGCCAGGACCGTTGATGGCGGCCTTATGCCTACCTTACCTTATATCCAAAGTCTAATCAGACGCACAGATTGACAGACAGACGCACACGCACAGACGAGCAGATGGAAAGATAGACAGACGGACTGACAGGCAGACAGACACACAGGCACAGATGTAAAGACAGACGCACTCAGACGCACAGATAGACAGACAGACACAGACACGCACAGATAAAAAGACAGACGGACAGACAGACAGACACACAGGTGTACAGATAGACATACACAAACAGATGCACAGATAGACAGACAGAACACACACAGACGCACAGATAAACATACAGATAGACAGACACACAGACAGGCAGGCAGGCAGGCAGGCAGACAGACACACAGAGGCACTGATAGACAGACAGATAGACAGACAGACAGAAAAGAGATGTTCGAACGACATCTGGAGACTATAGAGCACTAAGTCTCATTGGCAGCATGAATCGACAGCATCGTTTCCAACTTCTCTCTGATTGATGGTCCAATTTCGGTTCAGTGTTCTCGGGTCGGACCAGAACAGTCGACAGCCGCCTATTGATTCCTCCATGCGCCGCCGCCGCCGCCGCCACAGCAGACGATCGTAGACGTGAGTCCGAGGTGGCGCACGGGCACCGGCGGGAATTCCGATTTACGCGCGCGCGGGAAAACGAGAGAGGGAAAGAGAAGAGAAGAGAAAGAGACAGAGAGAAAAAAAGAAAGATATATAGATGGACATAGATGGATAGATAGACGGATAGATAGATAGATAGATAGATAGATAGATAGATAGATAGATAGATAGATAGATAGATAGATAGATAGATAGATAGATAGATAGATAGATAGATAGATAGATAGATAGATAGATAGATAGATAGATAGATAGATAGATAGATAGATAGATAGATAGATAGATAGATAGATAGATAGAGAGGGGGAGAGAGACAGACAGAGAGAGACAGACAGAGAGAGACAGACAGAGAGAGACAAGGAGAGAGAAAGGGAGAGAGAGAGCGAGAGAGAGAGAGAGAGAGAGAGAGAGAGAGAGAGAGAGAGAGAGAGAGAGAGAGAGAGAGAGAGAGAGAGAGAGAGAGAGAGAGAGAGAGAGAGGTGGGAAGTAGATTCGGAGACGAAGAGAGACAGAGACAGAGACAAGAGGGAAAGGGAGAAAGTTGGGGAGAGGGAAAATAAAGTAGCTGCAGTGGAGGGAGAAGCGTTATGCTCCCATGGGAAGACGCTTTGTAATTGGGACATTCGTTAGCGGCATCTACGAACGAATTGGCGAGGTTTATCCCCGACAGCGAATCGTTGAATCGAAAGGAGAGGCGATTGTTTCGGCATCGGCGAATGCAGCTTTGAAGAAGCCACATACATATATAACCACGAACCACTGAGCGACGTATCGACATCCTGGTCTCCTCGGCATTGATGCCATAGAGTGGCATAGAGTGCCATAGACTCTCGATATCTGGCTGTCTTAGCCACATGGTCTGCGCGCCGCCGATGAAGGCAGTGCTTGGATAACTGTTGCTTTCGTTGCATTCGGATGGCTGCTAAAAGCAACGGAAAGTTATTAAAGAAAAATCGTTTCGTCTTTATCGAAAGATCGTGGGATAATAGAACAGCTGAAAACGTCAAATGAAAACGATTTATAGTTTGGGGGAAATTCTTATTTAGTGTTTATTGCTGTGTTATTTCATTGGAGGTTGGAGTTACGCATACGAAGCGAGAGAGGCAAAGGAAAACGCTGGATAAACGACGTAAACAATCATTTAAAAAGACTTGCGTTAAACATAAGAAAAACAATAGATATTGCAAATTATTCAGCGCTCGTGAATAAGTCGGTGCCCTGCGCTTAGCTTTAGAGTAGCGTTTTAGAGAATTTGAGTTTACGATTATGATTACAAATAACGGAGATAATTTATTCGCACCCATTGCCGCCAAATGGCTGGCGTCAGGAGCCGATGATGATGCTGTTATTGTATAGGCCTACGTACGCGGTAAGGATTTTGCATGCGCACCGCGCATAAAGATGCTATCTCCGTGTTGCCTTGCTGTTTCAGTGGGATAAACTATCGCCAATCGTCTTGTTGTATCGAATCGCTTCCATCAGATATGAACTCTGATCTCCAATCCATTCATAGCCGGATATAATCTCTGCGTGGCGGACGCGTTACTTAGCAACGTTTGCGTAACTGCACCGTTTCTATAGCAACGACATGACCTGCTGTCTATACGTCTCGTATGTCGCCGTGACGACGCTGACGTGGGCGATGATCATCGGAAAATACGGTGGGTGTAATTTAAAGTATACAAGGCAGGATCAATATCAAGAAAGATCAATATAAATTATGTATAGTATCGAATATCGAAATAAAGTACACAGGTTTAGCCGATCCTTGAGTACTTCATTTGAGTACTTTACTGATACTTGAGTACTTCACTTGAGGACAATGACTGATCCTTGCGTCCTTAACTTGAGCATATGACTAATCCTTGATTACTTCACTTAAGTATGTGACT
>OY744610.1:50970158-51017658 GCA_963556255.1 Allolobophora icterica
CTAATGCGATGTGATACATTAAGAAGTAGGCTTTGATTTAATGTCATGACGCGATTTTGTTTAATTCGATGCGCTACTATAAGTATGATGTAAATAATGTAATGTGGTGTTTTCCATTGCGATGGGATGCGATGTAGCGATATGTCATTCCCTGTGGATCAAAGTGTATTATTACTTTTTTCGAATATGCTGGCTTAATGGCGTGTCCGCTCGACTGCCTGTGTGTTTTTGTGCGTGTGTTTGTATTTTTACGTGTTTGCCTTTTGATGTCCTTGTCTTTTTATGTGCTAGTCTTTTTACGTGTTTGTTATTTTATGTGCTTGTCTTGTGACGCGCTTGTCTTTTAACATGCCTGTCTTTTAGCGTGTTTGTTATTCTATGTGCTTGTTTTTTATGTGCTTGTCTTTAACACGCCTGTCTTTTAGCGTGTTTGTTATTTTATGTGCTTGCCTTTATGTGCTTGTCTTTAACACTCCTGTCTTTTAACGTGTTTGTATTTTATGTGCTTGTCTTTTATGTGCTTGTCTTTTAACATGCCTATCTTCAAACGTGTTTATTATTTTATGTGTCTTTTAACGTGTTTGCATTTTATGTGCTTGTCTTTTAACGTGTTTGTATTTTTATGTGCTTGTCTTTTAACGTGTTTGTATTTTTATGTGCTTGTCTTTGTATTTGCTTGTCCTTTGATGTGCTTGTGTTTTTTCGTGCTAGTCTTTTTATGTGCTGGCGCGTAGGTTTTCGATTTTGCATGTGTTTATGTGTTGTTTGTGCTTCATCAAAGGACATTTTAGATTCTAGCAAATTCGCACCAAGTCTTCAACGATTAGGTCTCCAGCGCCTCATGAATATGCATTGGTTGTAGTGCGTAGACCGATTAAGATTAGGGTCTCTGATGTATAGGTGTATGCATGTATAAGTGTTTGGTTACCTAGACACATGCATACACACATACATACACAAATACATACACACACGCATACACACATACATATACACATGCATACACACATACATACATACACACATACATACATACACACAAGAATACACGCATCAATGCATGCATACATTAATACATACACACACGCATACACACATACATACACACGTTGGGATATAACATTCTTTGAAGTACTGCCTACATTGGCCGAAATGTTCTTAAAGGAAATGATGTTTGTGTACACTTAAATCACACCCATGACTGACTCTCTCTGTCTCTGTCTCTGTCTCTCTCTGTCTCTGTCTCTCTGTCTCTGTCTCTGTCTGTCTGTCTCTCTCTGTCTCTCTCTGTCTCTCTGTCTCTGTCTGTCTGTCTGTCTCTCTCTCTCTTTCTCTCTCTCTCTCTCTCTCTCTCTCTCTCTCTCTCTCTCTCTCTCTCTCTCTCTCTCTCTCTCTCTCTCTCTCTCTCTCTCTCTCTCTCTCTCTCTCTCTCTCTCTCTCTCTCTCTCTCTCTCTCTCTCTCTCTCTCTAAGGCCAGCTTAAGAACTTCCATATAGGGTGATTTACAGTCCAGACAGAAAGACCTTGGGATCTGCAATTGGTGGTCAGACAATCTCGTTACTGAAACGTGGTTGGACTGTTAAACGAAGCGATTGAGAGAAATATCGTTGAGCAGAATCAGTCGATATGTAGATGTTACTGGAGACAATCTATATGAAGACTCGATGCAGTAAATCCAGGCAAATCTGTGTATAGGATGATTACGTGTATGGCATATACGGCGAATATGAGAGGTCCTTAGAGGCGCTGTGTAAACTAGCATGTACATGTACATGAATAAATAAATACACAAAACATACATGCAATACATAAATACATGCATATATACATTGTTCATACATACTCGTATAAGTGTGCAGTCATGTATGCATAGTTGCATACATACATTAAACATGCATATGTACATGTATGTACATGTATGCATGCATATATGTATGTGTGTATGTATGTGTGTATGCATGTATGTACAATGATTATAGTTATGTATGTATGCATTGATTGGTGTATGTGATGCATTGATGTGTGTATGTATGTGTCTATGTATGCGTGCATGTGTGTTTTCCTTATCGCTGTGGCTGGATCTGTTGTTGTGTGTATCTGTCTGTCTTTGTATACGTCTCTCTATGTATCTGTCTACCTATATACATGGATCTATCTATCTGCTTGTCTGTCTGTCTGTCTGTCTGTCTCTCTTCGTGTATGTCTCGTGGTGTTGCTGACAGAGATGAGAGGGGGTATAAGAAAAAGCAGTATCAGACTTTAGATGCTGACGGAGAGGCAGGTTGCAATTTATTTTGGCAGCAAAAACACTTTTTATGGGCATCTGTACTATTCTGTAGGACGTAAATATAATCTGCGAGTATAAAAGTCACCAAAATATATATCTATTTATTTAAATTGTATATTTATATAAATTAATGTTCATATATAAACAGTGCTTTTTTCTGGAAAAAAGGGTTCCGGAACGGAACAATTATGGGCGGGCTAAATTTCCGAGAAAAACGGGATTGGGGGTGAGAGGGATCTCAATAAACACTGAAACAGTTCAAAACCCTGAAATTAATTAAAATAACTAAATTATTGTTTTTATTACTAAAATAACAAAATTAGTTTTCTGTAGCTGAAAAAAGGTGCCGGAAGGCCGTTCCGGCTGAAAAAAGCACTGTATATAAACATAAGATATTTAAGATATCCAGATGTAATACATAGATACCAAAAAACAGGATGATTAGTTGCATATAATTATCTTGTCTAATTACATAGATAAATGTACTATATCGTACGTACTATGCATCTGTTATGTTCAAGTGCATTTAGATATGAAGGAGGTAATGGATGCGTATACGATACAAAAGGTGCACAGGCTACTTGATTTATATTTTGGACTTATGCGCGTGGAATTGGATTTTTATATTTGGATTTATATGCGAGGAAATTGATATTACACGCGTCGCATAGTAAGCGGATATTTTCGGAGGTATTTTGAAATGGCCAGTGTAGTCAATGGTCGGTGATATTTGTGAGGTGATCGCTCGACAATATATTTGCTCAATATATGAAACTATTCGTTATTTTTCTTTGAAACAGGACGAGAAAAATCAGATCGTAACAACAAACGTCTGGCTTACTCAGGTAATTGAACCTCTGGCATACTCGGGTTATTGAACCTCTGGCATACTCAGGTAATTGAACCTCTGGCATAATCAGGTATCTGAACTTTTGGCTCACTCAGGTATCTGAACTTCTGGCTTACTCAGGTATCTGAACTTCTGGTTTACTCTGAGAAATAACTGGCTTACTAAGGTAATAATTTATGGCTTACTACTTTATTCACATAACCAGATACCAGTTTAACTGCATGAATACCAGCTGAAGCGAACTAAAAGCTCCTTCATTTTGCCAATCGACATATCATGAATCTTTCATCAGCATTAATGGCGGAAGCATGGACACTTTTCATTCATTTTTGTGATATCTGCCTCTCTTGCATATTGCATAAATGCATATTTATATGCAACAGCACATACAGGGTATTATGTTCTGCACTGCGTATCAAATGTCTCCATGTATATGCAAGATCACAAGAGACATACGAACAGTTTGTGTTCTGAGAGTGATATGGGATTTGAAGGCAGGAAATGCATCGCTTGTACTTTCAGTTTTCCTCTATCTTCCACAGTCCATTTTCCACGCCTTACACTTCCTTCTTTCCATCCCTCCATCCAACTTCTTTCCTTCCGTCATTATTCCTCTTTTTCTGCTTCGTCGTAGGCTAAGTCGTGCACCGAATGCGTCAACGATTTGTTGCAGACGGGGCGTAGACGCACAGAGTGACAGAAAGACACCAAGACAGAGACAAGGAGAGAACAAGACAGAGACAGACAGAGAAATAGTCAGAAAGAGCATTAATGCATACTTGCATACTACTAAATACATACATACATCAATACATACATACATGTACAGGGGACCTATATGCAAAGATGCATGCGTGCATACACAAAAGCATCCTTCCGTCCATCGATACATACATACAAGCATACATATATACATACACGTATGCATAGTTGTTGAAATCGTTTTTTGGCTTTTTATTTTTTTCCAAACTCTGGTTTTTTTCGTTTTTTATTTTCGTCACGTTTTTCCGTCTTTTATTTTTTGTACGCAACTTTATTTATTTATTTACTGTCTGTTATTATTTTGTTTAATTTTTTTTGTCTGATGTCCCTTACGTTGTCTCCGTACTTTCAAGGATTCAGCTAATTTACGTCACTATTTAATGTCATCATTTGAGTAATAAATAGCACAGTACAAGAAATAATATGTTTAAAACTTATTTCTAAGTTTCCAAAATGCCAAAAGAAAAGGGTGCGGAATGGATTCACGTTATTTGAGTTGTCATCCGAAGATGAGGCGTACTATAAGAACTTAAGTTCCACCTTAGACGATTCAGGGATATCAAGTTTATATATTAGTAAAGTTAAGTACAATTTTTAATTAAGTACACTCTATACTTAGCAAAGTTTAGTTTTTAATTGTGTAAGTTTATGTCAGCATGGACATATGTGGACTTACGTTTACAATTTAAATTTGAAAAGATTTCAATATCATTAATTTCTCAATTTCTTATTAAGCCAAACTTATAAAAAATAAAATAATTGTTGTAGATTAATGTTACTTAGTGTTCACTAATCAAGTTGTGTTATTTCCTGATTAAATTGTGTAAATAAGGTTTTTAACTTTAAATTGCAGTACAAGATGTAACAAAGTCGAATTATTTTCCTTTTTGTTTTTTTTCGTTTCTTTCCGTGTTTTTTATTTCTTATAAAAAACGACGTTTTCCGCCTTTTATTTAGTTTCTAACGTTTTAACAACTAGGCCTATACATGTATGCATTCAAACGTAATACGTTCATACACAAATTCATACATACATACATGCAGACATACATACAAATAGGCACACAGACATACAGGCGGAAAGACAGACAGACATGTAGACAGACAGAGCATTATGTCATCCTTGAGAGCGAAACTG
The DNA here is from genome assembly GCA_963556255.1 of Allolobophora icterica. Lineage (NCBI taxonomy): Eukaryota > Metazoa > Annelida > Clitellata > Crassiclitellata > Lumbricidae > Allolobophora > Allolobophora icterica. The sequence continues at coordinate 50,975,196 of OY744610.1, forward strand.
CTGCAGCAATCAGTATAACGAAGTCCGTTCATCCGGACTCATCTAATTATCTGCCAACTCTCCTCCTCTTCCTCTGACTTCCCCTCTCTTCACCCTCCTCCATCTCCTCTCCTCTCGACCTGTTTCCTCGAGTCTTATCGTTTGACGTCTATTTCCGTTTGTCCTTCATACCTCTTCTTTTCCGTCGCTTCCATTGCATCCCAGATTCATCTCACCCCCTCCTATTCTTCTTCCTCCACCGTCTCTGTTTCTGCTTTTCGCCATCCCGCTTTTCGATCTTCTGCACAAACATCGCCTAAATAAGCCCAACGTAATTACGGCTGTCTATTCAAAAGGCATTTCTTTTCTCCGCTCTGCTTTCGATATTTGCCATCCCTTAGTTTCCCTTCTTCTCTTTCTTGTTTTCCGTGTCATCCTCCTTGTATGCTCGTTTCTCCTCCTCCTCCTCCTCCTCCTCCTCCTCCTCCTCCTCCTCCTCCTCCTCCTCTTCCTCTTCCTCTTCCTCCTCTTTCCTCTTCGTCTGTATTATATTCTGCGGCTTTTATAGGCAAACTAAGCATGAAAAATGGTCAAGACCTGCAAGGATATAACTGATTTTAGAAGAAGAAGAGAAGAGCAGTCCCTTAAGCTAGCCCTGAGGCAACCACGGGTATGAAGTGTTAACAACTTCATTTTCTTAGCTTCGGCATATTATTGCGGGTGGCCAGTCCTCTCCCTCGCCGTCTCACCTTCCCACCGACAGCGTACGGTCAGTGTACTCATCATAGCTGAGTTGGCTAGGGGGCGCAGGGGAAGTAGAAATCTCGAACCAAATTTCTGCTGTGGAAAACCTGTGGAGTGATAAGGAGAGGAGCCAGAGGTGGATGACTCTGGGTGAGTGGGAGCATTGGTGGAGTAACTTGGCATATGCAGAATTCAGAGGGACGTTCGTTCAGAGCTGAGGTGCAGTGTGGGATATGGAGCGGTTGGAGAATTTGAGGCGAGTTGTGACTGATAGGAGGAGGATAGGGTAGACCGAGTTGGCTGGATGGTGAAGAGTTCTCGAAGGTATACTGTGGCTGGGAGTATTGTAGAGAGTTGTAGGTCAGCGATGGGACTTCGAAATGGACGCGCTGAAGGATTTTCAGCCAGTGGAGTGATTTAAGAAACGGAACGATATGGTAATTCTTCGGTGTCCTGTGACATCTCAAAATTTAATGTTGTCAATATGTTACACACGAACCACTAACGACTAACGAGATATTCTAGTTTCCTGACTCCCCAACATCTTTTCAGTTACTTAGCGGAGGAGGTTAGAACACCCTCACCCCCCCCCCGACAACTAAAACTGTGACCGACCACTCTGCCAGTCCAAAGCCTAGACAAAGGAGGAGGGCGACGCTAATCATCTTTTTTACAACACAGCGTCGTTAAACTGCAACTTACCAACCATCTTACTTCCAGCTGACAGGCGCATTGTTTTGATCCGACTCCGGGTTCTTACGCATTCGGTTTGATCACGAAATCGTTAGCGTCTCCGCTGGAATAACAAAGTTACTGGTTTGGAAAGAGACGAGGGTCTTTTCCTATATATATATATCAACTAACAGCATTAAGCCTCAACATCTGTCGCTATAAGCTGTCTTTAGCCGGCGTCTCACTGACTATAATCGATGTGTCTGCCTGGAACTGTAATCATAGGAATGGATTGACTACAAATTGGTCTGGAATCCACGGTCCTACAGCGGAGTCGACCGGCTCTACGTTCCGTCCGAAGAAATATGGCTGCCCGATATCGTTCTCTACAACAAGTAAGCCATGCTCATGAATATGAATTATCCGTCGCACTTATGAATATAAATTAGCCATCGCGCTTATGAATATAAATTAGCCCTCGCGCTTATGAATATGAATATAAGTCTTGCTGATGCAATACCGGTTTCATACTAAATCTCGCGTACCCGGTGCCTTGATTTAGAATTTTAGATAACATCGTTGCGCTTTCTCCATTATATATATAGATGCACACATGCATACATGCACACATATATACATAAGGCGGCGCCTTGCATGGCTGCCAAACCGTGTGTTTAATTAAGATCTTGATTGTACTGTCATGTTTCAATGTAATCTTACTGCGTACTTGTTAGTTTGAAGTAATAAAGATTATTATTATTATTATTATTATTATTATTATTATTATTATTATTATTATTATTATTATTATTATTATTATTATTATTATTATTATTATTATAATTATTATTATTATTATTATTATTATTATTATTATTTTATTATTATTTTATTATTACATCGTGCATGCATACATACATACATACATAAATACATACATACATACATACATACATACCTACAATGGATACATACATACGTACATACATACATACGTACGTATACGTACACAAATACATACATTCATAGTTTAACATACATACATACGTACGTACGTACACACACATACATACATACTTTTGCATACATACATACATACATACAAGCATATATACATACATACCTATATACATACAATGTCATACATATTAGCGAATATACATACGTACATACATACATACGTATTGATTTGCATTGTGATATATCCTATTGTATCGTATCGCATTATCCAACGGGGTTTTTCGATATGACGCGCTTCGTCATTAGACCGTGACAGTCATAAACTGCGCTGGGAGGGGGTCGGATAATTCCTCTGCTGCAGCAACTGCGGCATCAGAGCGGAAGAATCCATGTCGGACTTAGAGCCAAGATAAATCTTTGGACAACGATCCCAACCGGACGTTTTCCACCCGATCCATCTAAACCACAACAATGTAATCGGGTCCTCGTCGTGACCCACATAGGTCACGCAGTTTGACCCGACCCATATGTTATGCGCGGCTGTCAATTTCGTGCGTCGACGAAAGTCTTAGACTTCTGCTATTTACTTTAATGTCTCGTGGTATCGGACATTTGTGTAGCGCCTCTATCTCCTGCATGGTCTTTAACCAGGTTGGAACACATGTAGTAGTTCAGATTATAAAACGCAGATGTCTACGCATAGCGTAAAAGTAATAATGGAATGAGTCTTTGATGTAGTTTGTTAAATACTCGAGTCGGGTAAATCTAGAATATAGGGCATATTATTAATATTCTTTATTGAAAAACCAAAAGCGAACCGCACATTGGTGAACAAGTATAGAAAAATATAAAACATTGAAATAATAAGAAGATAATAATATTTGAAAAAAGGAGTGTACAATTTAACAAAAATTAAAAATTACTAGGCCAATAACACTACATCAAAAACATCATAATAGTAGAGAAATATAAAACTACTACTATTATCTAAAATGTCTGGCAGTTTCATTAATTAAACAACATCAAAAAGCATCCTTAATAAAGCTTTTTCTAACCATATTCGGCCATTTTGTTGCTACGCTATAGAGGGAAAGCATCGAAGAGCTCACGTTTACAAGTGAAAATGTAGGACAGTAGGAAGAAAGAACTGTCTTATGGACTATCATCCCAATGTGTTGTCGCACCATAGATTGCAGAATTTGAAAGAGGGAGAGTCAGGATGCTTCTGAGTCGAAATATAGACAGCCGATGATGAAGAACAAGTAGATCTTGACGGTTCATTTATTACGCATTTATTAAGCGTCACATTAGCTAATGATGGCCAAGTATCAATCGATGGCGCTAAGCAATTGTGAGTGAAGGACTTGCTCAAGGTCCCTAGGCAGTAATCGTCTCAGAGGATGAGGCTCGAACCCGTACTCTCCGCGTTACAAGGCGAGCGCTCTAACCAATCGGCTACCGTGAATAACTGGAGAATTTCGCGAGAGTGAGAATGTTACGGTTCTCCTATGCATAAGGTCTTTATGGGTATGGGCGTCTGCAGGAACTTTTCTAGAGGGGGTGAAAAAACTTCAAGGGGGGGGGATTTTTCTGGGCGGAATTTTTGTAGGGGGAGAAAAATGGCGGTTTTCGCATTGAATAGCTGACTTACCTAAATAATTGCACGTTTGTGTTTTTTAGCATTGAAAATCGTTTTGGGACTGTTGGAATAATCATAATAATCACAAGACTTTATTTTTGTAAATTATTTTCAAAATCCAGGAGGAAATGACACTCTTGCCCCCCCTCCAAACGCCCATGTTTATGGGGGTCGTCTCATAAGAATGTCTTGCAAGAACTGCTCCTCGATGTTGTTCTTCGGGTAGCTACATATCCGGTCACGTGCAATCGGGTCCAGAACTAAAGGCGGGCGACGGATTGCCATGGACGATGTTCCATCTACCGGAAGTGGAAGAGATCATGCGTAAATCGCCAGGGTCCGGCGTTGATCCTCCACCGCTGAGATAGACGGAGCGCTTATCTTATCGCTTTGCCACTCAGTCAATGTCGGCCAACGCAGCGACTCCCGCTGCGCGCAGCTACGGCGGGAAAAGGGATAAGTGCACCGATTAGAGACTCTAGCGTCATTATTTATTTACCGCGGTTTTTTTAGTCATTGAACCGAGGCTTTATAAACCTCCATGTAATAATAATAATAATAATAATAATAATAATAATGATGATGACGACGACGACGACGACGACGACGATGATGATGAAGCTGAGCAGGACATCTTCACTTGAAGTGCATTAGAGTTTATTGAAAAGTATAGGCCTAATAATAATAATAATAATAATAATAATAATAATAATAATAATAATAATAATAATAATAATAATAATAATAATAATAATAATAATAATAATAATAATAATAATAATAATAATAATAATAATAATAATAATAATAATAACTGGGTTATTGGCTTAAATAGGGTTCATTGAATTGCACAAGGGTGAGGTCGATTAAAGTGGAGTCAAGTGGACTGGGTTAAAGTTGAGTGGAGAAATATGGAATGAATTAAAGTGGAGTGTACTGGAGTGTACTGATGATTGTTGAGTGGATTACAGTGGCGTGGAACGGAATGCAACGAAGTGGAGCGCATTGAAGTGGATTAAAAGAAGAGTTGAGTGGATTGGAGTGGGCAGGGTGAGTTGAACGGAGTGTATCGAAATGAGGTAAACTGGAGTTGAGTCGCGCGAAAGCGAATGACGTGAATTATTTTTAAATTTTTAATTTATTTATTTATTTGAATCAACAAAACAGCGAGAACATAATAAGTGCAAGAATGAAATCAAAGTAACATAATAAAGACAATGTATATAAACATTACAGGTTAACTTAATTAAGGTAATCTTAGTAAAGAGCACATAACATAGTGAGAGATTCAAGTCTAGTGTAACAGAATAGTTGAGAATTGAGTGGAGTAAAGTGGATTGATATGGAACAGAGGTGGGCAAACTTTCTGCACATGGGGCCACATTAAACGCCAAAAAAATTCGGAGGGCCGGATAACAAATTTATAACCTTAATAACGACTAACATGAAAAGAAGTTTACTTTATAATATATTAAAATAATACACTTTGATTGTTACTAATGAAATGAATGCGACTTTGAACATGCATGCATTTAATTAACAGTTTCACATAAATCGGAGTTGTTGCGCTGGTTGCAATTCACAGTTTGAGTTCAAGTTTAGATCACTTAACTTGGATGTTTATCTTCAAAGTTGAATATCTTTGTTTACAGATGTTAGTGGATGCGAATAACACAACAAAATTTAAAGCAGAAGTTTGTAGATATGAGAATTTTTTCTTCCTGAGCGAAGAAAAGAATGCTATCAGGTCTGATCCTTCGAGCTGTTCTTTGAGAACAATGTCACTTTGTGGGTCGGTTAATTCTAGCTGAAGTTCCGTATACAGCTATATGAGCTAACTGTCAATGTCAAATGTGAACGGTATAGGGCCTAGTAAGCACAGCAAATTCAGTCTCAATTGATTTAAAAATCCACAAATAGTCTGGAGAACTCTTCTGTCAAACTTGATAGCTGAAGGCTATATTTCTCCTACCCTGCAGTTTGAAACTGCACAGTAGGAGAGTTCCCGTATACTTTAGTTTTGTTCTTTCATCTGATTTGAAAGCAACATTTATACTTGAACGGATTTCACTTCTGCGTATACAGATCATAATGCAAAATCCTCTGCGGGAAAGTAGGGTAGACTGGCAGAGTTAACGCATAGAGTTATTATTAAAGACGAGACCGGAATAGTAAGCAAGAGAGCAGCTGCACTTGAGTAAAGCAAAGAAAACTTTTCGCGGTTTGAATTTTTTTTTATTTTCTGAAGGACTGTGGGGGCCGGATTAAAGTGTTGGCGGGCCGGATCCGGCCCGCGGGCCGTAGTTTGCCCACCTCTGATATGGAATATAGTGAGTTGCGTGGAGTGCAGTACAGTGCAAAACCGCAGAGCACATTAGCTAAATGAATAAATCAGTTCAGACTAAAACGGAGAACAACTTTACTTGAAGTACATTAGAGTTTATTGAAATAATTGCATTGTATCCTGAAAAGTACTTCACTCAGTGCGGTTTAACCATTCCGGGAGCGCCGTCGATCCGCGATTGTTGTTCTGAAAAAAAGCGAGAGAGACGCAATTCGTTGCTTTCGACTCAGCGTTTAATACGAGTCGATGAGAATTAGGCGAGAAATCGTTCGCCTTAACAGCCGGTCGACTCGTGTTAGTCACGAACAGGTCAGAAAGCAACCGAGTCCAATTGATCGCCGCTCGCAGCAGCACACAGTCGCCCGGATTAGCTCGAACAATGATAAAATCTCGTTGCACAGCAGCTGTGCCCGCTTGGTTGACAAGTTGCAAGGAAGGTTTTCAGATGGGGAGAAGTCAAAAAGGTTGGGAACGAAGGACTGGCTGAGTAGCTAACCGACTGACTGATTGACTGATCGACTGACTTACTGACTGACTGGCTGACTTACTAATTGACTGACTGATTAAATGACTGATTGACTGACTGACTGAATGACTGACTTACTGACTGACTGGCTGACTTACTAATTGACTGACTGATTAAATGACTGATTGACTGACTGAGTGAATGACTGACTGATTGACTGATTGACTGACTGAACACTGAATGACTAATTGACTGACTGGCTGACCAACTGATTGACACACATCCTGACTTATTGACTTACTGGCTTACTGATTGATTGACTGATTGATTGACTGGCTGACTGACTTACTGACTGACTGACTGACTGGCTGGCTGACTGAATAAATGAGTGATTAACCGACTGACTGACTAAACCCTGACCCTGACCCTGACCCTGACCGACCCACCGACCAGATCGTCATATGGTCAGACTGTTTGACTGACCGGATGTCTGATTCACACTGACTGCCTTTATTCTCGTTTAGTGCACTAAAACATTCATCATTTCATTTCCTGAGTGAAGGATTTTCTCATGGTTCTACGCAGTAACTGTCTCAACGGGGATCGAAACCATACTCTCTGCATTACCAATTGGCTACCATGTTCCAACCTGACCAGCCTACATTGAACAGCAAGGACTAGTTGTAAATATAAATTAGAATAGCATTCTATAGTGCGAACCAATCGGTCAGTACTCTTAACCAAAGTTCAATATTATGTTATCTGTTTTACCTCTTATCTTTTTTCATTATTATTGTTTCATCTTTTTTATTGTAATTATCCTATCTGCTAATCTTCATTCTCGGTATTCTTATCCAAAGTTAAAAATTATGTTACCTGTTTACTTCTTATCTTATTTTCATTATTATTGTCTCATCTTTTTAATGTAATTATCCTATCTGCTAATCTTCAATCTCGGTATTCTTATCCAAAGTTCAAAATTATATTATCTGTTTTTATCTCTTATCTTATTTTTTACTATAATTGTCTTATTTTTATTGATATTATCCTATCTGCTAATCTTCAATCTCAATATTCTTATCCAAAGTTCAATATTATTCAACCTGTTTAATCCCTTTAGATCGTGTGCGCATAATTCGGAACTCTGGACAGAATAGCGTGCACGTTTGTCGTGTATACTAAATCAAGCATATAAGACCAAATCTTGCAAATTAGATCACGCACGTTAAATCGAACATAGGCATTGTTTTTAATTTCGCAGAGCGATCAACGCTAGGATTAACCACGATTGAAAATGAATCATACTGATTATGTTGACGTAGTGCGGATGGCAACTACGAGGTGACCCTGATGACAAAGGCAACCATCTACCCCAACGGACGCGTTCACTGGGAACCCCCGGCCATCTACAAAAGCTCCTGCACGATCGACGTCGAATTCTACCCCTTCGACGAACAGCTCTGCACCCTCAAGTTCGGCTCGTGGACGTACGACGGTTACCAGGTCGACCTGAAACACATCCGGCAGGACGAGAGCGGCGTGGGTGAGGCGGACGCCATCTCAGAGGGGATCGACCTGAAAGACTTCTACCCGAGCGTCGAATGGGACCTTCTGGGCGTTCCTGCTCGCAAGAACGAGAAGTACTACACGTGTTGCAGCGAACCGTATCCGGACATTACCTTCAATATCACGATGCGACGCAAGACGCTCTTCCATACGGTCAACCTCATCATCCCGTGCGTCGCCATTACCTTCCTTACCGTCCTTGTCTTCTATTTACCGTCGGACAGTGGAGAGAAGATCTCCCTCTGTATCTCCATCCTCCTGTCGCTGACCGTCTTCTTCCTCCTCCTGGCCGAGATCATCCCTCCGACGTCCCTCGTAGTTCCCCTCATCGGGAAGTACCTTCTCTTCACGATGATCCTCGTCACGCTGTCCGTCATCGTGACGGTCATCGTCCTCAACGTCCACTTCCGGTCACCTGCGACCCACACGATGTCCCCGTGGGTGCGCAAGGTCTTCCTCGAGATCCTTCCGCGACTGCTGGTGATGCGAAGACCGGAGGCAGGTGACAAGGACCGCGTTCTCCAACAGGGACGCCGATGCAACGGACGAGAGATGCGCGGATCCTTCACCATCGAAGAGACCTTATCCCAGCCGCAGGGGCATCAACAGGTAGCTGCAGCGCATCCCGTGGGCGAGAGGAGTCACAGACCTGTCAGCCGGAGGGACGTGGGAGCCCCGTCTCCACTGAAGGGCTCCTCATATCTGAGCGACGTCCTTGAAGCGATGAATGGAGTCAGCTTCATTGCAGAACACCTCAAGGATGAAGATGAAGGAGGAAATGTGAGTAGCATCCGGGGTTTGGAAAAAAAAGGTTAAAGGTTATGAGTTAAACGTTTAGTGACGTTGATGCATTAGGATTGCAAATAAATATATGTAAAAACGCGGATTATGGTAAGGATGAAAGTGATGTAATTCTGTTCCGTTATATTTTCTAATTCAAATTCTATTCTTATTTTGTAAATTTCAATTAGTCTGCACTGCTTAATTAACATAGGTTGGTCATGTGCTAACACAGTGAGCCACAGTAGCCAATTGGTCAGAGCGCTAGCCTTGTAACGCGGAGGGTGCAGATTAGAGCCTCCATGAGCCGGTTACTGTGTAGGGACCTTGAGCAAGTCCTTCACTCACAATTGCTCAACGCCACCGATTGATGCTTGGTCATTAGCTAGTGGGCGCTTAATAAATGCATAATAATAGTACCAATTAGCTTTAGATTAATTAGATTAATTCCGTCTATATTTAATTCTAACCGTTCGTTTGGCCGGGTCGAACATGGTTCAGGGATGTCTAGCAATTCCGAGTGCTTTCCTTCAGTCTTCAAGCTTTCAGTCTCAGATTGTATTATTGCATTCACAAATTTCTATAGCGCCTGTGAAAGTGAAATTCCTCAGAGCACTTGACAACACAAAACCACCATCGAAAATGCAAACGGAGATGTAAATATAAATGCAAATGTGAACTTGTTTCTACAGCGACCATATGGCCTCGATCCTTCAAATTTTCTTCAATGAATTGATCGGGTGAGATCCTTCACTACCGATGCCCTTTAGAATGGATGCCACTGCCTTTAAGGTCCCCTTTTACGGACCTTGCTAGCCCGATATTAAAATCTATGAAATAAGCCACGATTGGTAGGCGAACCGGCATCATCACGCACAGAAAGAAGACTGAATGGTTCAAAGCGCTGATAGAAAGGCAACGACAATTGGTCATTCATTCATTCAGTCATTCATTCATTCATTCATTCAGTCATTCAGTCAGTGATTTATTCATTCAATCATTCAGTCAGTCAGTCAGTCAGTCAGTCAGTTAATCAGTCAGTCATTCAGTAAGTGAGACATTCAGTCATTCATTCAGTCAGTCAGTCAGTCAATGATTTATTCATTCATTCATTCATTCTGTCAGTCAGTTAATCATTCGATCATTCATTCAGTCAGTCAGTCAATCAGTCATACAGTCGTCAGTCAGTCAGTCAGTCAGTCAGTCAGTCAGTCAGTCAGTCAGTCAGTCAGTGAATCAGTCAGTCACTCAGCCAGTCATTCTATCAGTCAGTTCATCATTCGATCATTCATTCAGTCAGTCAATCAGTCATACAGTCGTCAGTCAGTCAGTCAGTCAGTCAGTCAGTCAGTCAGTCAGTCAGTCAGTCAGTGAATCAGTCAGTCACTCAGCCAGTCATTCTATCAGTCAGTTCATCATTCGATCATTCATTCAGTCAGTCAATCAGTCATACAGTCTTCAGTCAGTCAGTCAGTCAGTCAGTCAGTCAGTCAGTCAGTCAGTCAGTCAGTCAGTCAGTCAGTCAGTCAGTCAGTCAGTCAGTCAGTCAGTCAGTTAGTGAATCAGTCAGTCACTCAGCCAGTCATTCTATCAGTCAGTTAATCATTCGATCATTCATTCAGTCAGTCAATCAGTCATACAGTCAGTCAGTCAGTCGATCAGTCAGTCAGTCAGTCAGTCAGTCAGTCAGCCAGTCAGTCAGTCAGTTAGTGAATCAGTCAGTCACTCAGCCAGTCATTCTATCAGTCAGTTAATCATTCGATCATTCATTCAGTCAGTCAATCAGTCATACAGTCAGTCAGTCAGTCGATCAGTCAGTCAGTCAGTCAGTCAGTCAGTCAGCCAGTCAGTCAGTCAGTAAGTTAGTCATTCAATCAATCAGTCAGACATTCAGTCAGTGAGCCAATCAGTCATTCAGAGCATTTATGTTTCCAAAATAACTACTTGGAGGCGCTCCCAGCCTAACCCCGGCGTCAAAGAACAGTTTTGAGTGTTTATATAAAGTGCATGAGCCAAGAATGAGGCTACTGTCGTATGTTCATACTTTACTGACCACCAACACTTCTTATAAATTATTTAATTAATAAAAGTAATAAAATTAGAAATAAGCTGATCAATCGCCTTCTTTCTTCCGGCAGATAAAAGAAGATTGGAAGTACGTGGCGCTCGTTCTCGACCGACTCTTTCTCTGGATATTCACGACCGCCTGTCTTGTCGGAACATTCGGAATCATCCTACAGGCTCCGACGATCTACGACATGCGGGTTCCAGTCACAAACTTCACAAGAACCTGACTGTCGATAGGAGATTTGCCACTCCCGCGTCGCAACCGGAATAACTGTCGCATCGAGGGTCCGTTTAGGGTCCGTGCGATTTTTAGCGGGCCAAAAGACTTATGTTTGTATGTATCTATCGGAACACTCATATAGCGCGCTCTAAGATCTCGCAGAGATTCCGTGACACGGCTACTTATAGCAGGCCTAAAAAGGGGCGTATTAATATAAACTGAAATGTTTTCTGAGCTATTTGTGGCGGTAAAGTTCTAATTTCAAGCGGGAGACTGTTCCATGCAGATCGTCCAATGCACAAGAAGGATCTATATTTACGGGAGCGCCGAACCAGCAAGTCCCCACGTGCTGCAGAGCGCAGAGTTCGTCGACCTGATTGGCTCGATACAGGAACACAGGAATTATGGACTAGTGAGAAGTGTATGGAGAAAATTGGTATTTCTGGTATTTAGTGAGCGCCACGCCCAATAACAAACCACCAGTCGATGGTATTGAACAGTCTTGCATAAATAACTAGTCCCAGTAACTAGCAATTTCCAATGTTTAGCGACATCTTGTGGCTGGTAGGACCTTAGACGTCGGCTTCCTATTTTCATCCAGCATTGGGTGTGGCAATGCTCGATAAATGGAGTGGCGGAGTTGATTACTCCAAGTTCCCTACACAGTGGCCTAACCATCCGAGGAGAGGATAAAACCCTCACACACCGCAATGCAAGGCGATCGTTCAAAGCGACCGGTTACCTACGTGTTATGCGTTCTCTTCGCAACGACCTGGCGTGTATCTTCAGTGGGACCGAGTATGTACCTCTATTGGGACCGAGTATGTATCTTCACTGGGGCCGAGTATGTATCTTCACTGGGGCCGAGTATGTGTCTTCACTGGGGCCGAGAATGTATCTTCAGTGGGACCGAGTATGTATCTTCAGTGGGACCGAGTATGTATCTTCAGTGGGACCGAGTGTGTATCTTCAGTGGGACCGAGTATGTACCTCTATTGGGACCGAGTATGTATCTTCACTGGGGCCGAGTATGTATCTTCACTGGGGCCGAGAATGTATCTTCAGTGGGACCGAGTATGTATCTTCAGTGGGACCGAGTATGTATCTTCAGTGGGACCGAGTATGTATCTTCGGTGGAACCGAGTATGTACCTCTATTGGGACCGAGTATGTATCCTCACTGGGGACGAGTATGTATCTTCACTGGGGCCGAGTATATATCTTCACTGGGGCCGAGTATGTATCTTTACTGGGGTCGAGGATGTATCTTCAGTGGGACCGAATATACGTATATTCAGTGGGACCGATTATTTATCTTCTTTTGAACCGAAAAATACCTTTAGTGTGACCGAGTATAAGTATCTTCATTGGGGGCTATAGTCTCAATCAGTTGGGCAGTGTAAGTTTCAAATCGTTGCATCGAGTTTGTTGACAGGCTGTACAACTTCGACTTCGAGGTGGGCAACACCAGAATGGTGATCTATGGGGTCTATGTCCACTAGGAAATAGCCTAGACCCAACGGGGCAGTTTAAGCATGCCCTCCACAAATTGCACTCTTGGCCCTGTCACATAGGCCTACACATCCCCTTAGATAATACAGGCTGCGCTGTTGAGCCTTCTCACAAGGCACTATATAACTGTCCCACCAACATACATACAATTACAACATTGACTTCACCAAGAAGCCTCCCATAGTTGCACTCGTGTGGTTGCTATAGTTACCGAATCGTAGCAATCCGAATCCTAGACTTCCGTTTAACGAGTTCTAGTTGATCGAGTTGAATCCGAAATTGAGTTGCTAATCGAGTCGTTAGGGGTTCATTACATCGAGTCGCATTCAGCGGTCGAGAGTCTGTTCTGTTTTTGCTTCAGAATATAGGATTACTAGGTCTGACCGTAAACTTAGAGGAAAACAAACTGTAAGGTCAGTTAGGTAACTTATGAATATTCGGTTTAAAATAATGCATATTTTATAAGCTACACAGCAACACACACACAAACACACACATACATGCGTAGGTATATGTATGTGTATATGTGTATGTGTATATATATATATATGTATATGTATATATACATGAATATATATGTATATTATGAATGTATGTATATATATATGTATATTAGATAGACAGTCGTGATCCCATTATAGCCACCTGTAAGCCTGCCTGGTTCTTCAATCTCGACCTGGAACCGAACCCATATTGTCTGTTTGCAAACCGATTTCGTTTGGCCACTGTGCCTGTTAATATAGAGGTTCCCGCGACTTATCTCCTTCTTGGGTGCTCTATAATAGATAACTCGAGATTACGATTAAAGATTACGAACACAGCTGATATTTTCAACGTCTTAGTCGCTGGATGTCACGACTGTGTCTTATCAAGCCATGCAACACGAATTGAAGGTTGCCCAGTTGTCTGTGTTTGTCAAGTTGTCTTGTTGTCCAGTTGTCTAATTGTCCGGTTGCTGTTGTCATGTTGGTGTGTACTAAATAACTGATTACGCATGCTAGGGCCTACTATTGCATTTGAGTCTTTTCAGAAAACATTTGCACACTGTCTTTAAAAGCGTCCTCAGGTTGCCATTCGTGCTGCGCTTTTGTGAACATCTAATGCTATTTAAAATGCGTTATAGAAGCGTATTGATCCTTACTCACAAAACCGACAAAAGTTTTCACGTAGATGACAGAAGACGCAATGCATGTCCACAAGTCGCTTCAAAAGCCAAATTATTATTATTATTATTATTGTTATTGTTATTATTATTATTATTATTATTATTATTATTATTATTATTATTATTATTATTATTATTATTATTATTATTATTATTATTATTATTATTATTAGTAGTAGTAGTAATAGTAGTAGTAGTAGTAGTAGTAGTAGTAGTAGTAGTAGTAGTAGTAGTAGTAGTAGTAGTAGTAGTAGTAGTAGCAGTAGTAGTAGTAGTAACAGTAGACCTAGTAGTAGTAGTAATGGTCGTAGTAGTATAATATATGTGCATGTCTATCCAACATAGCTATATAGAGACCTACGTGCTGCTTACCTATGAATGCATTCACTAGAGACATTCGCTGTTAATGAACAGCGCTGCCACGATTAGAACAATACATTGTAACATAATTTCTTGATTCTTCCTTACCGAAGTGTTAGTCGTCTGTCGTTTTCATCTGAATCCAGCTGATAGAAAAGAAACTGCGTAGATTAAGACTTAGGCCCTTTACGTAGTCCAGTTCTAGTTGAGCTATACATGTAGACGTCGTTTAGTCACCTAAATTCCTGCAAACGTTTCGTTTAGTTGAGAGGCATCCCTCACTTATGGTCGTTGTCGTCACACTTTTGCCAATATGTCCTGCGGTCAAGACGACGTCTTTATTCTGCCAAGTAACGTCTCTAAGACTTAATTGTACACGTGCACGGTTTTCTATAGCAGCCGTTCTGTCCTCGACCATGCTTAGTCTCAGTTTTCATTGGATTGAAGAGGAACTGACCAACTATAGACCAATCTCTATTCTACCATTTTTTTCCAAATTCCTTGAAAAAGTCATGTTTATTCGTCTATTTGACTATGTTAATAAAAAAAACATCTTACATATATCTCAACATGGTTTTCAGCCCGGTCATTCAACTGCTATGTCACTTTTGAGTATCCAGGATAACATCTCATCTGTTATTGACCGTGGCGAATATGCACTAGGTCTTTTCATCGATATTGCAAAAGCATTTGACACTGTTAATCATGAAATACTCCTTAATAAACTTCAAAATATTGGAATACGTGGTATCGCACAGGATTGGTTCAAAAGCTACATCGAAGATAGGAAACAACAGGTTCTATGCAATGGCTCCCTATCAAAATTAAAATTATAATAAATTTGGTGTACCACAAGGATCAATTCTTGGACTCCTCCTTTTCTTAATTTTTATTAATGACCTCCCAAACGCTTCACCAATCCTGCGCTTTGTGCTTTTCGCCGATGATACGAACATTTTTGCTTCTCACAAATCATACCAAACACTCTTTCAATTAATGAACGAAGAACTAACAAAAGTCATTGACTGGTTCAGAGTCAACAAATTATCATTGAATCTAAAAAAGACAAACTACATTTTATTTTGCTCGCATCGTAAACATATCCCAGAAACAAGGGAAGCACTCATTATGGACAACAACCCTATACCACAAGCAACCTCTGTCAAATTTCTGGGAGTATTTGTGGACCAATTCCTTACATGGAAAGTACATATTGAGAATATCTCTAAAAGAATTGCGAAAAGTGTGGGTGTATTAGCCCGTATTGCCTACTTATTACCAACCCATATTAAACTGAACCTATATTATTCTTTAATTCACCCTTATCTCTCATATTGCAACATAGTCTGGGCCTCAAATTACTCAACTTGCTTGCTTAGATTAACTTCATTGCAAAAGAGGGCTGCTAGAATTATAACAAGAAAATCAGGTCCCATCTCCCCCTTGCTCCATTACAAAGTCTAAAAATTTTATCAATTGAACAGATTAGAATCCAACAGACCTCTGAATTCATGTTTAAGTATATGCACAATCTTCTTCCTGCAGCATTCAATGACTTCTTCAGCTTGACATCCAAAATAAACCCCTACTGTGTCAGGACATCTGCCAATTATAGAGCAGCATTTGCTAGAACAAACACCCGATGGTTCTCAATAAAAAGTGCTGGCCCGAGGACTTGGAATAATATTCCTGTTGCCATAAGAAATCTACCTAATATTTTAATTTTTAAAAGAAAGCTCCGTGAATACCTAGTAGCAACAGTTTCCCAACCTTCCCCATCCACATTTTACTAGCAAATTACTGCCTTAAATGCGCACTAGGTTTTGATGCTGACATCTTATCTGATATTACTTCGATGTTTAGTTAACTAGTTAAGTCCAAAATGTCTAGTATTACAATGTTATGCCAGTTGCCGTTATTTTTTATGTACAAGGGTAACCCTGATAGCGGGGCCCAGGTCCCTTAAGGGTTTCTCTCCCTTTACTTCCATTTGGAAAATAATTATTTTATCTGTTTTCTGTTAAAATTTTATACTGAATTTCTGTTACTGCATATTATGATACTATGCGAAGTAATAAAACTTATGGTTATGGTTATGGTTATGAGTGAGATCCTTAACCACTGATGCCCGTGTTAATGGCTGCCACGCCATTTAAGCTGTTTGTATACGGACCATATACTATCCGGAGACTTAACTATGCCGAACAAAAGTCACAGTTCAACGATCAGATATATAATTAATAACTCGACACAACTGAATGTCAGCATATATCTGAGTTCTTACACACAATGACGAGTGCCACGTAAGTTGTAAGTCGTCATGCATGTCTAATGTGTACAGCGAGCGTTAGAACCTTTCCCATTAGCAGACATACGTGTACACGTAGTTTGGGATTTTTTCTTTAACATTGATATTGGACACGCTGTTCGCAATCTGTGCTCACCTGTTCCTTCGCCTTCCAATTATTGACCTAAACGAAACCGCCTCAGCTAATCTGTCTCCTCTGAATCTCTGGCAACCGGCCTTTTGACTACCCCTATGAATCGACGCAGCGCTTGTAAATAAGCTGGTGTCCTGCTCTTAGCTGTCGGGTGGCGCTTTAGAAATGTGATGTTTACGTTTACGATTACAATTGCACGTCATAGGCGTAAAATTAATACTATTAGACCTATTGTTAGTTTTGAAAGCGCATACGTTATAACATGCCCGACCACCGCTGTAGCTTCTCAATGAAAATCGATCTCAGTTTCCTGCATGTCATCCTTAGTTGTATCGTTGACAAACCATCGAGCTCAACAGATAGACATTTCCTGTTGCTCACTTTTTGCTCTGTTTTGTATGCCACAAATCTGACTCCATACAGAAGCTGTTTTGTCGCTTCGACAAAATGTCGCCAGAAAACATCGACTCTCTATAATTGTTGCGCTTTGGTAACGGATGTTTAAGGTAAGGTAAATCAAATTGCATAGCATGAAGCGGTGCTTCGGTTGCTAACGTGGTGCTACATGTACGCGCACATTATATACCACGTGACTCACACGTGGTCTAGGACGTCAATGCGGTTGAAAGTTAGAGATAAGACGAAAACTGGACAGTTACAGGAGAGTCTCTGACTTCGACACATCGTCATTTACGAACAAGGAGAACAACACATGCAGTCGGCGCCAGTGAACAAGTATGCCTATGATTTGCTTCTCGCGTTATGTTCATCTTCGCTGCCTTACCTTGTTTAGGCTTATGTGTCTTGCACAGAACAAAATCTTTTAAAGATTTTAATATCAGTTTTAGGAAACAATAGCTTCTGCTCAGTAATCGGCTGCAGTAGCCTACGTCAGCCAGATTTGTCAACAAAAGAATATATCGATATACGGGCTAGCCGTTTAATCAGAAAAACTAACGATCTCATAATATTTCATTTATTTGAAACTCTCGACTGTTGCAATAGTGTTGTAACAGCAGCAGCAACAATTTTCTCACGAACACAATTTCAAAGCAGGGTATCCCCAAAGGGCATTCTAGTTTAGAATGCTACAGCATAGCGATCACCGAAATAAATTTTAATCGTTTTTAGACAATAGATATTGGGAAATTGTACTGAAATTGTATCGTAGGCATACATATAGATTACCTCAGCCCTGAAGAACTTCGTACCCGCAACTATACTTTACTTTCTGGTGAATGACACTGATTAATGTGTGTAGTTATTAAGAGAACCTTACAAAGTATAAGAAACGTGACTTAAAAAAAATTGAAATAGGGCCTAAACGTAGGCCCCTTAAAGTAAAATTAACATGAAGAAGGTTCTCTTAATTACTAGACACACTAATCAGCATTGATCTTTAGAAGTATCGTAGGAATATCCTACTGCTAAGTGTGGCCATGCAGCAGGAATTTAAAGACCACAAATTCACCAAGGAATATTATTTCGATAGCTACTTGAAAATTACACGTGGCTCATTGCGCTTCAATTAAGATCCGAATTCATTCGTCAAAGCCACTACATATCACGTGCCATTGACCCTGGATTGTCTTTAATCTGATTGCTTATAGAATGATGAAGGTGAGCAGGAGAACTGTAATCCTACTGTCTCTTGCTGCTGCTGTTTGTGAGCTGGCCAACTGCACCGAATATTCCGTAGTCTACGATGACGATGGTGATCACGTGTGCGCAGTTGGTCAGCCAGACGAGGTCCGTCTTTCGACCAACACGGCGACCCTTGAGTGCTTAAGATTATGCGATGACAACCCAGAATGCATCGTCTTCAACCTCTACGAAAACACTACCTGTGAAATATTCACCTGCTCATCCGAGTTATCCATTGGTTACCAGATTGTAGAATTCTGTAAAAGCTTTCGGGTGCGTTTCAACTCATTTAAATTTGTTTATTGAAAATTTTTAAACTTGCATTCAGACGCAAATTGAAAAGGACATTAAGACGAAATCCACAGGCACACAGATGTACAGAGAGAGAGAGAGAGAGAGAGAGAGAGAGAGAAAGAGAGAGAGAGAGAAAGAGAGACAGACAGACAGACAGACAGACAGACAGACAGACAGACACAGACAGGCAGACAGACAGACAGACAGACAGACAGAGAGATTGGTAGCTTTTCTGATATATAGACTTATTGAATGACTGACGGACAGACAGAATAACTGGTTGATTCATTCATTAATTTACCCATTTCTACTTACTTATTTATTTGTATTTACTAAGTTACAAGATCTATCAGTTGCATTCCTGCAATTATGTAATAGCTCTATATTGTAAGAATTAATACAAAAGCTGTAATAAAACTATATTTAAAATGTGTTCATGTAATTTTAGATAGGCCTAAACGATCGCAAGTTGAGATGTAGTCAACCAGAATGTGGTTGGTTTTCCAAACTTTCTCTTAGTTTATAAAATTTTAGACTAGTTTATGTTTCGTACCGGTTCACGTTTTATATCTTTTTTTTATCTCATTGAGTCTGATAGATAACGCTCAAATATATCGACAGGGCCGTGCATTGTAAGGCGATTATTAACTGTATTGTCCAAATGTTCGGATGTTCTGTGGAGTTTGATTAAATGTTAAATTAAAAACTTGTCACTGCTGTAAGAATCTGCCTTTCTGTTAAACATTGGCTGTAGGTTTACAAATAAATAATTTCTCTTTCAAATTTACACAAGTAGAATCGTTATAATAGGCCTATACATGACTTTTAAATGGAGAGGCGTTAAGATAGCAATGTGTATTGTCGCACGAAGCTGTGATGGGGAAGATACTCAGGATGACATTTGATACTCAGGATGACATTTGATTACTTTGTGCCTTGGTTCATAAAATGTGAAATGGCTAAAATTTTCTTACTCATTCCTGTCTCGTGAGGTCAGCTCAAAGCTGTGACAAATTCTGATGGTCGATGATATCTCCATCTAAACCTTTAACTCTTAGTTGCGAATTGAAACTTCTAGTTTAGGCAATGAAACCCTGCATAGTTTGATCCCGAATACAATATACAGGTTATGCGTTGGTTCGGAAACTTTTTAGAAGGGGAAACAACTTCTGCAGAATACTCGACGTCTCCCGTCGCTTCGTCCAGTGATAACTACAGATCGAGTGTTGTTGAAGACAAAAGCACTACAGGTAAGTTTTACACAACATCACATGTTTCGTTGGCTGTAATGAAGACACATACTGAGCTTGAGAATAACAGAGTAGTTGTACTTAAATTGATGGTTTCTCCTTTAATCCTATGCGAAAGATTTTTGAATATACGACATTTTTTTACATGCGACACATCTAGACTGACCTCCCTGGTCAGGCGCTACTTGTTGGGCCTCGCTCCGGTCTACTTCCGCTCTCGATCCCTTCGCTCCTCTGAGCAACGCCTGCTTTTCGTTCCCTCTGCCCGCACCTCTATCAGGCAGCATCCCGTTTTCTCTGTGGTGGGCCCTTCGATCTGGAATAGCCTGCCTCTGGCGCTCCGCCTGCTTCCCAGAACCCTCTTTCCTATGTTCTGTACTCACCTTAAGACCGCTCTTTTCAGTCGTACAGGAGTCGGGAGCACCTCTGCTTACTTCTCCTAGATGAGACGCTATATAAATGCTCGATTTGAGTGAATGAATTCGATAGACAATACGATTATTTGAGTCAGGAATAATACTGTAGCTAACATGAGGTAAAGACAAATGAAATCTCTTGTTTAGTTAAACAACTGATGTATTCATGTACGCATGAAAACATCTAATAGGGCCTATAGCTCATTTATTTTCCCCACAAAAAGCGCTGGTGGCAGTGATGATGATGAATGATTGTGATAGTGAAGATACTCAGAATGGCATTTGATATGTAATTTATTGTTAAATTATTTTGTGCTTTGGTTCATTAAGCGTGAAATGGCTAACATTTTCTCACTCATTCCTGTCTCGTGAAGTTAGCTTAAATGTGTGATAAATTGATGGTCCATGATATCTCCATCTAAACGTTTTGCTAACAGTTGCGAATTGAAACTTGTATTTTATGTAATGAAACAATGTATAGTTTGATCCAGAATACAAAATACAGGTTATGTGTTGATTAGGAAACTTTTTAGAAGGAGGAACAACTTATGCAGAATACTCGACATTTCCATCCAGTGATAACTCCATACCGAGTGTTGTTGAATACGAAAGCACTACAGGTAATCTTTTATCAAACATTACAGGCTTCGTTGGCAAAACTGAACACAGATACTGACTTTGACAATAGCTTACAGCTGAAGAACGTATAGTTATGCTCTCTCATTTTATATTAGGCGCAGGTTTTTGGATATGCAACATTTCGTAGAAATGACAATTACTTCAGTCAAGAATAATACTGTACATGGACAAGAATTCAAAGACAAATGAAAGGTCCACGATATTTATATCTACACCTTTAACTCTTAGTTGGGAATGGAAACTACTAGTTTAGGCAATGAACTCTGCGTAGTTCGATCGCGAACACAAAATACAGGTTATGCGTTGGTTTGGAAACTGTTTCAGAAGGAGAAACAACTCATGCAGAATACTCGACGTTTTCCGTTGCTTCATCCAGTGATAACTACAGACTGAGTGTTGTTGAAGACGAAAGCACTACTGGTAATCTTTTAAACTACATCACCATCATGTTTCCTTGACTGAAATTAACACAAATACTGACCGTAATAACTAATTAGGGTTGATGAACGTATTTTCGTGCCTTTTTTGTTTTATCTTCGGCGCAGGTATTTTTCCGTCTTCGCCGCTACCAACACAGACGCCGTTGAGAGATTGTGCGGATGTAAGAGCAGCCGGACACACAGAAAGCGGCGTTTATATGATTAAAGTGGGTAATGACGGTAGCAATTCAAGCGTCTACTGCGACATGAATAACTCAGAAAGTTGGTTGGTAGGTAATTCGTTGTCATTAAAACGCAATAGTATCTGTATTCATTGCGCGCAGCAATTGCAGCATGTAAGTGCCGCAATCTTCAATTGCATGAAGCACTGCTTTAAGGATTTCTTATAAGTTAATGGATGCTTGTGATGATTGAGCGACCTGTTAACCTTATCATATGATATCTGTCAATTCAATACTAGCCCCTGTTCAGGATATCTAAATGTATTAACAACAGCGCGCAAATGGTCGATGAATGCATAGGGGCCTCGTGATTTTGCATATCTGGCATGTCAAGTGTACACGCTAATGTTTTGTGGTGATTGGCTATGGTATTATACAGTCAGGCTGGAACAGTGAAGCTCTTCGTTTAACACTTTTCGACGAGTTGCATTGGTTTCCCAGTCACTTTCAGTACACGCTCGTCGTTAGAGTATTAAATAGCATGCAAAGAATCCAGCACGATCCAAATCTGATCATCGCAAGGTATTATCATTGTAAGCCAAGATTTCTAATGTACATCTGCGTTTGATTTTTAACATCCTCACACGTGTTATGACAACAAATCCGAGATATACCAAATGTCTTAACCACGATCGGTTACTGACTTTCTCACTTTACTTACGCCGGCCGAAGAGAAAATATAAGCGTTAATGTCCCACTGCACCATAGGATCTGGCGCCCTACAGTCTTTCCCCGAGTTTTGTCAACTCTTCTGATTGCGCGAGGAACTGAAGCTGAGGCGAATTTAAGGGTCAGGTTTTGGCCGGTGGCATCAGGATATCGTATCGCAACCTCGAGAATTCTGCATCGCCCAAAAAGCTTAGCCATGGGAACCAGGTACTTCAGAGGGGCTCAGTCAACACAGAATCGATAAGCTGAAGGGTAAGAGATTACGAAATCAGGTTAGGATTTGTGGAAGAGTAGCGATGAAAGGGGCTTTGAGGTTTAGGGCAAGGCTTGCATTTGGCTGTTCCTTTTTTCCACGATTCTACTTTGCTTCAGCCAATCAGAAAAGACAATGGTGTATAATGACTAAATTATGGCTCTATTCTCTGCTTATGGAACTGGAAACTCTGTAGCCTGCAGTTGTGATAGACTGAAAAAGTTTTTGTTCGGTTTTCGCTGGTACCTAGTCCGGAAGGGCTCTCGATGGTAATGATGAGCCAGAATAGACGATTGCTGTCCTCGCCAACCAAACATTTACACCATTTAATACAATGTACGTTTGTTACGGTTTGTAATAGTTAAGGCTGCTGACGTGTGTGCGTTGTTTATCAGGTGTTCCAGAGACGCATAGACGGAAGGGTTTCATTCTACAGACCTTGGACCGAATATGCGAATGGTTTCGGAAATCTAACGGGAGAATTTTGGCTAGGTATATATATATATATGTGTGTGTGTGTGTGTGTGTGTGTGTGTGTGTGTGTGTGTGTGTGTGTGTGTGTGTGTGTGTGTGTGTGTGTGGGTGTGTGTGTGTGTTTGCATTATAATTATACATAAGTTATATCTAATAATATTTGTAGCCTACCTTAAATGTGCTCTATATCAGAGTCCAGATACATGCATAATACGCTATATATAATACATTATATATATGCATAATACATTATATATACATTATATGAATGTATCTGGATTTGTATTTGTCCATTGTGTCAACCAATCAATCACTTGACAGCCTCATTGAACCGAAGAGCTTAAACAGAAATTGCTTAGCTCAGCGCTTTCAATCGTATCATCATTCCAGTGACCCATAAATAAATGACGCATTATTATTTATATAGCAAGTTTCCAAAGCGCTGATCTTGTAGTCAAACTACACAGTTGAACCTGTTCAAGAAGCACAATGAAAGATTTTATTAACCTAATCTGAGAACTTCATTAGAAACTTAGTAGTATTGCTCAAGGAATCATTCTATGGTCATTGCTATATTTTCAGAAACAGAACACTACATGGTTTTCAATATAGCGACAGTTTTATGGAGATAGCCTATGTACATGTATATATATATGAATATTAGTGTTTAAATAATACTGAGCTATTTACGGAGTTTGCCTATCTATCAGGGTAATTGAATCCGTTGACAAAATTGGTGAAAGAATAGGCCTATACTAAGAATTGAAGCAGTTCGAAGATTAAAACTAATACAATGAAATGTGAAGATAGTAAAACGGAACTTTAAAAAATCGTACGAGATGACGTTGCATCAAACAGCCAATTGAATACTGAATACGGATAATGAGAAAATGTATCATCATGGTAATCGTAAACTCCAAGTTTCTAAAGCACCTCTCTAAAAGTCTAGGCTTAGCGCAGGGCACAACTTATTCACGAGCGTTGCATCGTATCACAGGGGCTGTCCAGAGATCGATGTCCAATGGAGGACCGAGTACAGTTGCCAGAGAGATTTCATTGTTGCAAAAATCCGAAGTTCTAATTTTCTTCAGCCAAAAGACTTCCCTTGACTTCCATAGCCATTGCCGTCCTTCCTCTTTGGAACAAACTCCCACCAGTACTACGAGAAATATTAGACCCAATATTTCACCTCTTGCAATCTCTCCACAGGTCTTCCATTCAAAACTGAAAACACTGCTCTTTCACAAAGCCTATCCTGATTCATACTCTTCCCCTTACCTCCCCGCCGTTTCAACCCCAAACACCACCCTTCTTAGCCGTCTGACTGTCTGCCTGATTGACCCCTTTGGATTTCCCCCACCCACCCCCGCCTAACGATTGTGATTTGATTGAGCGCCTGTGAATAAGCTGGTTCCCGCGATTTCGCTTTGTGGGCGCTGTATAAATTTCCAAATTACGATTACGATTCTAGCGCAGCCAAACCAGCTGAATGTCATATCATAGAAGAAAGGATAGCGAAGGAAGAACATTAGAACTTTGTATTTGCAATATTAACGAAGACATAACGACTATTTCAATCAAGAATAAGAATAATACTCTGTTTGAAAAACGCAGAGACAACTGAAATAAGACGTTTAGTTAGCAAACTGATGACACTGATAGTAGCGTTGGTGCTGATGAACATGACGGTAAAGATTGCTCATTGCTTTATGTTCTAGGGCCTACTATATAAAAAAGAATTGCCTAATATTTCCTAACTTGTTCTGGTTAGCTTAGACCTCTTATAAACTCTGATGGTCTACGTTAATTCTTCTAAAATTTTAACTCTCAATTACGAATAGAAATTTGTGTTTTAGGTAATAAGATCCTGCATAGTTTGATGACCAATAGGAACTACAGGCTGCGCATTGAAATGACAGCTTCGAATGGAACAACAGCTTATGCAGAATACTCAACGTTTTTCATCGCTTCATACACTGATAACTACAGATTGAATGTTGGTGGATATAGTGGCACTGCAGGTAACCTTTAGTACATTATCACATCTTTCCGTAGTTACAAAGCTTTATCTCTTATAATAACTTCTAGTTAGCATGCACGCCATGCTAAATACTATTACTACTATTTAACACTGTGACTGCAATCCTGCTACTACGACCGCCGTGTAGCACAAGGTTCAGCATGACATGACAGAAATACATCTCATGAAGTCGAGGAAGGTTTTCGTTGAGGACGAGAAAGCTTGAAATGGGGAGGATCGGATTAACTAGTTGTGGAATTTAAGTCACAACTGGATTCATTGAAGAGATAAATAATTATTTTCTCACTCCATCACTCGTCAGTTTGTGATTACCTTCAACCCTGACATATGAGCTGCAGCTCTCCACGGTTAGTACCTATAGGTAGAATTTCGCGTGTCCGGAGTTCTGTCAGAGTTAACTCATTTGCCGTTTAATCATTCAAAGTATTCCTATCTTTAGAAACATAATTTCTCTGATGTCTCAATAAACTAATGTAGGCCTACTGTTTGCTGACAGTGGAAGAACTTCTATCTGTCTTAGTTACTGACTAAGGCAATTATTCTTGATCATAGCCATACTGACTTCCCTCATCTTGTCTTTCCTAAATAAAGGCGCTCCTGGCAAATCCCGGCTCTGGGAAGAACGAAACGGAGATCAATAGAAATAGTTGGTGGGATTGAAAGGACACGGAGTTGCGTTGTCGAAGCCCATGCCACACGAAACAGCTTCTTCTTCTTCTTCTTCTCTTCTTCTTCTTCTTCTTCTTCTTCTTCTTCTTCTTCTTCTTCTTCTTCTTCTTCTTCTTCTTCTTCTTCTTCTTCTTCTTCTTCTTCTTCTTCTTCTTCTTCTCTTCTTCTTCTTCTTCTTCTTCTTCTTCTTCTTCTTCTTCTTTCTTCTTCTTCTTTCTTCTTCTTCTTCTTCTTCTTCTTTCCTTCTTCTTCTTCTTCTTCTTCTTCTCTTCTTCTTCTTCTTCTTCTTCTTCTTCTTCTTCTTCTTCTTCTTCTTCTTCTTCTTCTTCTTCTTCTTCTTCTTCTTCTTCTTCTTCTTCTTCTTCTTCTTCTTCTTCTTCTTCTTCTTCTTCTTCTTCTTCTTCTCTTCTTCTTCTTCTTCTTCTTCTTCTTCTTCTTCTTCTTCTTCTTCTTCTTCTTCTTCTTCTTCTTCTTCTTCTTCTTCTTCTTCTTCTTCTTCTTCTTCTTCTTCTTCTTCTTCTTCTTCTTCTTCTTCTTCTTTATTTCTCTTCCGTCAGGCCGGGGCCGACGATGAGTCCTCAACTTGACGTCTCCAAGTTTTGTTTAGGTACATAGTCATGTTAAGGTTTCTTGGTCTTTTTACCAGATGGTGACCAATCCTCTTCTGGCAGGGTAAGGAAGCCGGTGGGCCAGTTATGGCCTCATGCGCCCTCAGGTGTCCTTCCAACACCTGCCTCCTGCGTTGGCCAGCTATTTTCGGAGTTCCCGGTGAGCCTGTCCACCTCGCGAGTCGCCCAAGGTGGTCCTTCAGTCCAGGGCTTTCACCACTGGACTTTCACCACTGATGGCATAGCCCCACCGGGCAATCCCCTACTTAGCTGTTCACCCCCCACCGCGGTGAGGTGCAGGTAGGACTTTGGGGGGCGGAGGGGGGCACCTATGACGCTTCACCTGGAGTCAAATGTTGATGATTTCTTTGGCGAGGCATTCCTGAAACAGAGTGACAATGCTCTCCGACGTAATTGTAATCGGAAATTTATATAGCGCCACTTCAAGAGAGATCATCGGAGGCACTCCCGACCTAACACAATGAAACCACGATCGAACAGAATGGTCTTCAAGCGCTTGCGGAAAAGAGACAAAGAGAGGATGAGGAGTTCAAGTCACAGGTTCTTTGGCAATTATTCCAGGAAAGACCACTTCGCTGGAGACACCGCAGTCTTTATGGAAGGGGAAGGTATCATAACTGCCGTGTAGTGATTGGCTCCCAGCTGGCGTTATATGGAGGCAGCTAATCTCTCAAAAGAAATCGGTGACCAGTTCATATTAAGTCTCTTCGCCCTTAGGTTTTCTTTATAACTATCCACATGTCTGGCTGTCTACTTGAACACCAGTTCATTAGATATTCTCTTTTTATTCAGGTGATAGTCTGTCGTATCACAATGGCAGTCAGTTCAGCACCTATGACGCTGATCATGATAACTCTACTAACAACTGCGCTTCTGTTTGTTGCGGAGGTTGGTGGTTCCGCGATTGCGTTATGTCATACCTCAATGGCGGCTATCCTGCTAGAATGGAATTACTTTGCTTCGGAGAGTATAATATGTTGTGGCAAACATTTTCTTCTTTTGGTCCATTAAAGAAAACGGAAATGAAGATAACTCCCTGAAGATGACCCCAGGCGTGACTTTCAGGTTGAGTGTTAGTAGATGAATGAACTTTAAAGTAGCTTTCTATCTGTGATTCTAACAAATTCACAACTTTAAATATTATTGTTCTGCACCGATTTGTTTGGACATCACGAAGCGCTCAAGCTAACTGAGTGCCCTGCCTTAAGTTACACGTTAGCGATGGAAACGGCTCAAACAGCGCACGAAAAATATCTGTAGCATAATATAAAAGCAAGCTTTGTATGAAATGCCAATTTGATCGAATTATGACTCCAAAACAGTTCTAAAAATGATCCATTGAAATTTAGCAATAAAAACAATTATGAGTTCGATCGAATAAGAGAGTGTAAACATACAGAGAGAGCAACGAATTTTATCGTATGTGGTTGATAATGCAGACACGATCGATATAAGAAAATCAGCTTTTCGCTGTCAGCCGCAGATCATCGACCGCCTTTATCCAGAATTTGGATTAATTTGATAATGATGAAGATCTTTTATGTTTGTTTGTAGTTTCTATTCTTCGTTTATTCACATTTCAATTTCAGTGTTGTTCTCTCAGTGGATTCTGTATTGTCTAATCATATTTCAATTTCGATGTTGTTCTAGTAGTGGATTCTATATTGTCGAGCAAATGCCCTGAAAGTGTACAGACGCTGTTAATGTTGTCATGTTTTCTTCTTAAACAATTGAACTAATTTCCTCATTGTTAGCAGTCATAGTGTTTTCGTTAATTTTTTCATCTCAGTTTGATCTAATTAACTGACTGTTATTGCAATGCTATAGAAGCAACGGATCCCATGCGTGAACACTAATTATTAATTGTATATCGATTGTTATTGTGATTATTTCAAAACGTTATTTTAATCAGAATTTCGAGTTTAAATCAATCGTGTTTGGTATTGTTCATTTGTATGCAGTACTGTTGATGGATTTCATATTGTCGTGGGTAAATGCCCTGGAACTATTCAGACACTATTAATGTTTTCATTTTTTCTTGAAGAAGTATATCCTAAATATACGTTGTCGTTATCACTAATAAATTTTGCAAACAATTATTCCGTGCGTTTTAGACAATGCCTATAGAATCTTTATCTCAATCAATTCTATTTCATTTGTTCCATGCAGAAGATGATTTGGCGACTGACTGGAAATCCTGTTATGTATTCAACCTAGACACAGCAATCTTTTGCTGCCAATTAAAACTCCTCTGTTTCAGCTTGTTAACCATACAAAACTTGACTCATGGTTCTTGTGCATGTCTTCTCTGATTTAGACCTGGCTTCTCTAATGGATTAGGACTTTGGTTATGGTTAACCATAAGCAGAGGCGTATTAAGGCATGTTCAACATGTTCGGCCGAACAGGGGCCCCCACACTTGAGGGGCCCCCACACATGCAAAAGAAATTGCTTCGATATTTTATAATTATTGATATTTATTAATTCAAATAGTAAAAATGAGCAAAAAACTCGGAACAAATTATTCGAAACTACTCATTTAACACAGGCCTACACAACTTTCGCACATGTGTGGGCCCCTGTTGGAGTTTCCATTATCAGACAGATTTATCTAAAACAAATCAGCCAGAAATGCTAGTAAGACCTATTTTTACTTGCTTATTTAAAGACTTAATACTACCTGACGGTACAATAAAGGCCTATTTTTTACATCATTTCAATTATGAAACACTATGAAACACGTTTTTTTGTTAATACATTTAAATTTTAAGAATAGAGGCCCTTTTACCTCACTTTTATTATGAAACACATCTATTGTAGCCTATTATAAGTTTTAAATTTAAAACCAAAGGCCCGTTGACATTGTTATGTCACTTCAATTATGAAACACACTATTTAGTAATTTTTAGATTTAGAGAATAAAGGCAATTGTTACGTCACTTCAATCACGAAGACGTGTATTGTTATTACAAGTTTACATTCAGAGAATATATCTATACATATAGTTTCCTTACGTGTGTCCGTCGTAG
This sequence comes from Allolobophora icterica, assembly GCA_963556255.1. NCBI lineage: Eukaryota > Metazoa > Annelida > Clitellata > Crassiclitellata > Lumbricidae > Allolobophora > Allolobophora icterica. Next base: position 51,004,778 of record OY744610.1, read on the forward strand.
GACGCCACGTCACAGACGGTTTCTGTTCTGTTGTGAAACCGTTTGTGACGTCAGTACTGCCGTCTTGACGACGACGGTCTTGACGACTGTCTTGGCGACGGCGATCAGAGCATTTTAACCAACGATATACACTGCCGTCATAATCATGACGGGCAAATACACTAGTAAATAATAATAACAATATTAATAATCTTTATTAATTCAAAGTGACAAACGCAGTAAGATTACATTGAAACATAACAGTACAATCAAATCTTAACTAAACACACGGTTTGGCAGCCATGCAAGGGGGTTAAGGGTATCGAACCGCGAATTTAATGCTCTCCTGGCCATGAGTGTCACCATTACTCTATCCCCTTCTTTTGTTACGTCACTTCAGCTATGAAAAGTCTACTGTTATTAAGTTTATATTTAGACAATAGAGGCTTATAGTTACGTCATTACAATTGTTAATAAAGGCCTTTGTTGCGTCACTTCAATTAGGAAAAAGTCTATTAATAATTATTAAGTTTAAATTTAGAAAATAGGCCTAAAGGCTTATTGTCACGTCATTTCAATTGCGAAACACGTCTATTGTTTGTAATTTTAGATTTAGAGAATAAAGGCCATTCTTACGTCACTTCAATTATGAATAGAGCCTAAGTCTATTGTTATTAGGTTTAAATCTTGAGAATAAAGACCTATTGTTACGTCACTTCAATTATGAATAGAGCCTAAGTCTATTGTTATTAGGTTTAAATCTAGAGAATAAAGACCTATTGTTACGTCACTTCAATTATGATCGACACACGCTTCCATAATGAAACACGTCTATTGTTAGTAATTTTAAGTTATTATTTTTATTTCCATTGTTATTTAATTATTGTTGTTATTGTTATTATATTTATTATTACGCTTATTGCCATTATTATTATATTTGTTGCTATTGTTATTATTACTATCAGCATCAACATGATTATTATTCGGCATTGCGCATAAATGGCGCCAAATATAGATTCGTTGGGTGCCATTATAATCATTTAACGGTCTTGAAAGGGAAACGATGCGCAATTTGGTACCCCCACTTTCTAGACCAAAGTTACGCCTCTGACCTGACCGGAACTCAAGTGCTATGTGACACATTATAAAATGACGCCATTTTATTGTGTACACTCTAGTCTACAGAATAGGCCTACAGTCGTTGGGGCCTCCACAGTTTTACTGAACAGGGCCACCGCATTTGTTAATCCGGCCCTGACCATAAGTGACCGTCGACTGATTCTTCGTGCATTGTGAAAACGGCGCTACAGAAGTCAGTAAATAGTCACCAGTCCTGGCGACTAACAGCGCCTCAGATTCGCATTTCTGTGTGAGTTTGAACGCGTTAAGATGTTCGTTATAAGAACAACAACAACAACAATAATAATAATAACAATAATAATAATAATAATAATGGTGGTGGTGGTGGTGGCGGTGCTGCTGCTGCTGCTGCTGCTGCTGCTGCTGATGATGATGATGATGATGATGATGATGATGATGATGATGATGATGATGATGATGATGATGATGATGATGATGATGAATAGGGCCCATTATAGACAATTCTACGCTTCCTCTAAATTATGTTGAAACCCTGAGGGATCCGTTTTACCTAATAATAATTATGATAGTAGTTGTACTTAATAGTAGTAGTAGTAGTAGTAGTAGTAGTAGTAGTAGTGTGGCGGTCAAGGCCACAGTGCGTAAGTGGGAAGATTTATTTTATGCGAATAGCATCGTTTTCTTTCAGTTTACATGCGAAGGGAACAGCATCGTTTCTCTTAATTTTTCATGCGAAGACCCAGCATCGATCATTTAATTTTTATTTAATTTCAATAGGCGACTGTCCGGTAACGACCGTGATAGGGAAGCCCGATCGACGGTCTGAAGCCAGCGCATAGCGAGCAGACGCGCTCATTCGGGATGCATAGAGCCTGCCTCACAGTGCGCTGCTTTATACGTGAAGAGTTGGTTCGACTCTTCATACATAGCAATACTGTTAAACAGCGTTGTTGGTTAGCGATTCAGTTACCGATTCAAATATACTGCACTCAGTGTGGTAGGCGAGTGATTTTGGTTACGACAGAGTCAGAGTTCGAGTTTCCGGTTAGTACAAATATATTTACGGACGAAAGGGGCGTTCGAATAATATAATCAGGCGATCCCGAGTACAGCTAAAGAAGTTCACTGTTGGGAGACGGGCTGACAGCGCCGATCCCTCAGTTGATCGCGAAGCGGGCTAGATCCCGATCGTGGGAAATCTACGGCTGAGTAATACTCGGGGAAGGATACCGTTGATACACAGGAAAACCAATTCAGTGTGAGATCGAAAACCAGGGTGAATTTGGCGACGGGCAGGAAAGTCCCTCTTGGGTTTTGAAGAACTCCGCGATCGGAGCTTGTCCGGTAACCCATGGGAGTAGAGGTGACCTTCTTAAGGTAGCCATTTTCTGGAATTCTGAAATCCTTGAAACCAAGGGTGAATTTGGCGTCGGGCAAGGAAATCCCTCTTGGAGTTCGAAGAACTCCAAGATCCGACAGTGTTTGGTTTTATACACTGAGAAGAGTTTTACGCGATTTCGGCGTACTCGACACAAGGGAAGTTCTACGCACTTTCGGCGTACTCGGCCGGGAGGATTTTACGCGACTTCGGCGTCCTCGGCTGGGAGAGTTTTACGCGACTTCGGCACTCGGTGAAGTGACCGTCGGGATACCTGAAAAAACCAATTTAGTACAAAAACGATAATAAGGGTAAATTTGGCGACAGGCAGGATCGGAGCTTGTCCGGTTACCCGTGGGAGTAAGCGTGACCCTCGTTAGGGAACCAAAATTCGGAAATTCTTGGGAACAAAATTCAGGACATTCTGGTAACCTTACGGGGTCGGCGTTACATTTGGATTGTGACACTTGGATGGCTGACACGCCGGTGGAGCGTTGGAGGGGCTCCATCGCCCGGTAACTAAAAATAGTTACTGGGAAAGACCACTGTTACCGAAAGACCGCAGTACGGGAAAAGACCGCCCGACAACTGATTACAGTGCGGTAAGACCAGGAAAACGATAGAGTCAGGAAAATCTTGTATTCAAACCAATCGTTATTCAGAGCAAATAACTTGGTGATCGAAACACGTAGTTCCGAGAACTGACCGAAGTGCGAAGTAGGGTCCACCTCGTGCGCCGGTCGGAACACAGTTCTGCGTGCGGTTAGGGAGGTTTTAGACCTAGAACCTGTCCTATCAGAAGAGAGTGTCGTGAGACCAGTATACCGCGTTAATATTACACGTGTATATATTATCGCAAGATGTTCGCGTGTTTGAGACGGCACGACGTGACGACTCGTCAGATGTACACCTTGTCCTCTCGGACAAGAGAACGTTCAGAGTTTTCCCCTATTGACGATAACTCGAGAGTCATGAGATGCAGAATGGTACGTGAGGGTTCGGTTAAGGCGGAGAAAGAGAGGAAGTCTTTGACTAAGAAATCTCACAGGAAGCTGAGGACTCCTGCCGGCAAGAGAGCGAACCCTGTTCTAAAGGACGGCCATCCTGAGGACGAGGACGTTGCCCACCCGGCGACCGCGGCAGTGGCAGAGTCCGAAAGTGAGATGGAGCTTGACAGCGACACTGTTCGCAAACAAGCGATACCCTCGGGACCTCCTCTTGGAGAAATGGGCACTGAGAGCGGAGACAGGGAACCGCTCGTCTACAGCAGAAGTAGACAGGATAGTGACCCGGGCGACTCCAGAAGGTCAGTTGGCTGGAGCCGAACCCAGCCCGACGACGAAGCAGCGTCTCGGGTAAGACCGACACAAATTGGTACCACGTCTGATGAAGGGTTAGTTGATCTCGAGCGACGAACGTCACAAACTGGTACCAGAAGTGGGGTTCTAACGTTTTCTTGTCACAGAACCAGGCAAGGTCAGGAAGATACCGAGGACGAGTCGGATGAAGTGCCCCATAATGAGCACGGAGGCGCGCGTCCAAAGTTACGTAAACGGAAAAGCAAACGAAGGTTGCTTGATGAAACGGGTGCACCTGACGAAACCAGTGCATTTGAAACGGAAGCTGGAACCCGCAGTGAGCGTGAAAGAGGTTTCCATGAGGATAACGGATGGTTGATAACCGTTCCAAAGACTACTGAGGTAGTACAGAACGATGTGAATAACGAGACATTCACACACTGGCGAGAGACCGTTGGTGAGAGTAGGTTTGACAGGTCCAAACCACTCGTCGACAATAGATCGGGGAACCTTGTGCAGGTTCAAGTACCTAGTATCGTACGGGGCAGGCAACCTGTACAGTTGAGACAGGCTTGTGATAGGCCAAGAGACATTGAGACAGGCCTGAAACCGCGGGGTGACGCGGTAGTGCAGAAAACGAGTGGTGACATCGTGGCGCATCAGCGAAACGAAGGTAATCGAGTACCGTTTACCAACATGGAAGAAGGTCGCCCAAGACCTGTGACCGATGAGGTAGATTGGCAAGCGGAGATGTCTTACCTGCGACAGAGTGTGGCAATGATGAGTTCGAAACTTGAAGAACTGTCTGTTCCTGCTGCTCAGCATGCGAAGTCTTACCGACGCGAGACATCGGGGAAACCTACGGGCCCAGGTTGCCAGATGGATCGCCGAGGGAAGCTGCAGATCGAAGAGCCGGCACGGAGCCGAGGTAACACAGAGACACGTGAGGAAGTTTCGCTTTCGGAAACTTCGGAAAAGTTACGTAGCCGCTATCTTCCCGAGGACAGCGGGAGAGAGTCACACGGAAAAACGGCAAGGCAATCGAGTCGACAACGTCTGTCGACAAGAGGAAGAGTTGAGGCGAAATTACGTTCGTCAGTGAGTTCTTCGGATTCAGACACCGATAGAGTTGGTCCAGAAGAGGCCATGAGAACCGGAGTCTTTGACAGGAAAAACCTCCGCCAACGAGGAAGACCAGAGAGTTATGAGAAAACTGAAAGGGAGACGTATGGTAAGGAACGTCTACCAGAGTACGAGAGACGCGGTTTAAAACAGGCACTTGATAGAGAAACCGAGAGAGAATCGAACATGGGAAGAGACAGAGATCATTTGGCCTGGGATGAGACCCACGAGCGGTACTCTAAAGGGCACAAACCAGATTTGAGAAGTCGTAATTGTCTTAGGTACGACGAATCTGACAGACCGCCAGAGTCAGGAAAAAGAGATATTCGCGAAGAAGACAGAAGAGTTACGTTCGTCAACGGAAACTCTCAGAGCTCTCGCAATAAATATAAACGATCGGAGTCCAAAGACTACGAAGGTGGTGAGCCTCGTAGAAAAGGTCAGAGACAGGCTGAGTACATCTCTGATGAAGACAGTGCAACGTCAGGCGACCGAGAGATGACTACGATGTCTTCTAAGTGGCGTACAGGGAAGACGTTGGGTACTCTGAGGGGACAGAGTCGGCACCGGTCAGTGGTGAGGACAGACGAGGAAAACGGTTCCAGGAGTAACGATGAGGACAACCGGAGAGGAAATCCCAAGAAGAGTGTCGGAAGATCACTTGTTACGCGGACAAGAGGCGACGACCGATCGGATCGCGGTATACGAATCAAGCTAGAGAAGTACGACGGCAAGTCAGCGATCGCAGCCTTTCTAGCAAAGTTCGAAGTTTGTGCACGGTGCAACCGGTGGAGTGATCAGGAAAAAGCAGACCAGTTAATGTGTGCCCTAACGGGTCCCGCTTCGCAGCTGTTGTGGGACATGGGTGCACAGAGGGACGTGTCTTGGCGAGAACTTGTTGAGCGGCTTAAGGCCCGGTACGGGTCTGATGACCAAACTAGCCTATATCGGATGAAACTTCGCACTTACCGGCAGGCTCACGGAGAAACGCTGAGTAGTGTAGTGCAGGAAGTAAGGAGGCTAATGGCTTTGGCATACCCAGGACCAACAAGTGATATCGTCGAGACGGTCGCTTGTGACGCTTTCATTGATGCACTGGCAAACCAGGATTTGGGGCAGAAGGTGCGCGAGCGAGAACCAGTTAACCTCGAAGCGGCGTATAAACATGCGGTGAGGTTGGATGCCTATGGTCGATCTTCGACACAAGGTGGTGATTTAGACCGGAGACACGCGAGAGTTAAAGTTACCATGGAAGACCGAAAAGACTCGAGCACTGAGGGGCAACAGTCTCGTCGTCTAGAAGATCTCGAGCGAAAGATTAAAAATCTTTCAAGAGAACTTGATCGAGTGACAATAAATCAGAATTTGGGCATCGTCCCGAGAAAACCTCATGAAAGGGAGAACAGTTCTGATCTAGCTGTGGGAGATCAGAGGACAACCGAACCAAATGTGGGATGGCGACGGATTTATCCGCCCACACGGTTGCGTGACCCGGATATCGAATGCTACTTGTGCAAACGAAAAGGACATGTGAAGCGATTTTGTCCTCAGAGAAACGCTGAGACGAATGGTGCAACCGGCACCAGTGAACCTACAAAGGCTGAACCGATACAAGAGGAAACCCAAAACCGACTGGTCAAAGGCAGTAGGGTGGCCTACGTGGTTGCAAGACTGGCAGGAAAACGTATACACTGTCTACTTGATTCTGGAAGTGAAATGTCACTTGTGCCACGACGTTTCGTGCTAGACGCTGTGCTAGTACCGTCAGAACAGCGACTCCTAGCCGCTAATGGAAGTCAGATTAAGGTGGATGGTGAAACTAACCTTAAGATTCGGATCGGAAAGCAGGTGTACCCTGTACCCTGTCTAGTTACAGACCAAGTGACAGAAGTGATCTTGGGGTTATCTTGGCTGGAAGCCAATCAGGCAAGATGGGACTTCGCAAGTCGATGCGTTTTCCTTGGGAGCGAGAAGATCCCTCTGAAAGAGGTCGTTACCGAGTCCATGTGCCGGAGGGTTATTGTGCAAGAGGACATAATAGTTCCTCCAAGGAGCGAAGTTGACGTTCCAGCTTGGGTAGTATACCCGCATTTCCAAAAGGATAACGAAGATTGGACGACCATTCCAATGGAATTATCAAAAGATTTGATAATCGGACGTACGTTGGTGACAGGAAGAGACACGGAAGTGTGGATCAGGATGTTGAATGTTGGAGACAGAGATTCGCTAGTCAAGAAACGGACTGAATGTCCGCTGGAGCGAGTGAACGTAGTCGATGTGACAGTTAATCGAGCCAGAACGGAATCGTATGATGAGCCTTACCGAAGCGAAAATCCGGAGAAACCTATGGGCCCAGGTTATCCGGAGGAACGCCGAGGAAAGCAGCAAAGAACGATTGACCGGTTTGGATCGAGGATTAGTACAACGGCCAGTGTAGCGGAGCAGACGCTCAACCCACTTGCCGAACAGACCCTAAAACGACTATGGGAAGAAGTGCCAGCAGACATTTCGGAAGAAGAGCGAATCAGGTTACGAAAACTTGTGCTAACGTACAGCGCAACGTTTTCCCTTAACGAAAGTGATAACGGATTCACTTCGGTGATCCAACACGAGATCGATACGGGACAGGAGAAACCAGTTCGGCAACCTTTGAGACGTCAACCGCTTTCCATGTTACCGGAAGTTGATCGTCAGGTAGAAGACATGTTGAGACAAGGAATCATTGAACCTTCGATATCGGAATGGGCATCCAATGTCGTAATGGTTAAGAAAAAGGATGGCAGTATGCGTTTCTGTATCGATTACAGGCAACTGAACTTGAAGACACGGAAAGATGCTCATCCGTTACCCCTTATCCGCGAGAGTTTAGATACCCTGGGTGGCGCCAGATGGTACAGTACGTTCGATTTGAGAGCAGGTTATCACCAGATGGCCTTGCACCCAAGAGACAAACACAAGACCGGGTTCGTTACGAGAAGGGGCAGCTTCCAATTCAAAGTATTACCTTTCGGATTGTGCAATAGTCCGGCCTCGTTTTGTCGACTAATGAACTTAGTCTTGACAGGGCTAAACTATGACATCTGTCTGGTTTACTTGGATGACATAATTGTGTTCTCGAGGGACGTAGAGACGCACATGCAACGTCTAGAGATGATTTTCAGGAGATTACAAGAGTATAATCTCAAGCTGAAACCATCCAAATGTTACCTGTTACAACAGAGAGTATTGTTTCTTGGTCACGTTTTGAGTGAAGAAGGGGTCGCGACGGATCCGAGCAAGATCAAGGCCGTAGAAGAATGGTCTGCTCCTCGGAACTTGAGGCAAGTCAGATCCTTCGTTGGTCTTTGCTCCTATTACCGACGTTTCATACATGATTTCGCGGTGGTAGCTCAACCACTTCATTTCCTGACCAGGAAAAATGTACCGTTCCATTGGACTGACGAATGTCAGGGAGCTTTCGAAGAACTTAAACGAAAGTTGGTTTCCGCACCTATACTTGGGTTACCGAACGACGAGGGCCAGTACATCCTGGATACGGATGCCTCGGCATACGCCATTGGGGCGGTGTTATCGCAAGTACAAGAAGGAGAAGAGACAGTGATTTGTTACGCGAGTCGGCTCTTGTCGACGGCGGAACGGAACTATAACGTTACCAGGCGAGAGTTGTTAGCTGTGGTGTATTTCTTGAAAGAGTTTCGTCAGTACTTACTGGGTAGTAAATTCCTACTCAGAACAGACCACTCCGCACTTCAGTGGTTACGCAGAACACCGGAACCGATTGGCCAACAGGCTCGTTGGTTAGAGATGATAGAGGAGTTTGACATGGAGATATGTCACAGACCGGGAGCAAAACACGGTAACGCAGACGCGATGTCTAGAGGTCCGGGTGAGGAACAACCTAAGGAGGTTACCATGAGAGTTACGAATGAAGACGTGATGTGGGCACGTCCGATCGGAGAAGTAACGCGCTCCGAGGTTACCAGTGAAGACACAGGCCAGGAAATCCGTTGGACAAAGGAGTTTCTTCGAAGAGAACAGCAGAGCGATTACAATATTGGTACGGTCCTTGATTGGAAGGAGTCGAAGCATCATCCAACACAGGCAGAACTATCACCTGCTAACGGAGAGGTGAAAGTGTTGGTGAGCAACTGGAATCAGCTGGAAGTCCTGCAAGGAGTGTTACACAGAGGCTGGATTCAGGGTAACACAGGAAAAGCTGAGCGATCTCAGTTAGTTGTGCCCTTATCTCTACGGCAAGAGATGCTTCAGTTAACACACGCAAGCTTTGCCGGAGGACATTTCGGGATTCGGAAGAGTTTAACGCAGTTGCAACGCCGGGCGTATTGGCCGAGTTGGAAGGACGATGTTAGACGGTTCTGCCAAAGGTGCGATCGCTGTGCTCGTTATCGAAGGGAGAAACCTCCAAGACAGGGTTACATGCAGACTCCTGTGGTCGGTGAACCAATGGAGAGATTCGGAATTGATATAACTGGTCCACGCTAATGGTTGTGCACGTGGATAAATTGAAGCCGTTTTACGGTAAACCTCCGAGTACCTGGTTACCGGAGAGGGACAGAAATCTTGAGTTACCTACAGTAGACTGGTCAGTCCTGGCTCAAGATTCTAATGCAGAACATGAACCAGAGGAACCTTCAGAAAATCCAGACGAGACCGCTGATCCAGAATTGCCACCTGGACGACGGACGAGACGAAAACCTCGCTTGGATGGATGACTACGACTGTAGAAGTCCTTGTTAGTGACCTTCTGAAGCAGACGTGTATCTAGGACCAACTAGATAAACGCTTAATTGCGTTGGTTTCATTGACTATTGGAGACCATGTTTCAGTTGCCCTTTTGATGAGAGTATTTCTTTTGAGCGGTATCTGGGAGCATACAGTACCGGTGCTACCAGCAACGCTTAATTGCGTTGGTTTGACAGATTGTCAGTGAATGACTGTTTAAGTTTCCTTTTGATGATATGTTTCGGTTAAACATTGGATTAGTGGTTAGTACTGAAACGAGTAAAGATTCCAGTACTAGGACGCTTCATTGCGTTGGTTCTACAATATGATAACTTGTACTATTATTTTGCTTTCACGATTTGGAAGTGGTACCGGGTGTGACTGATCGACAATGGTTACCAGATCGGGAGACAGTGGGCGACTTTTCTCTCCTTAAGTTCTCCTGGCCCTTGGGGTCCGGTAGAGCCTAGGTTCATGATAGAGGGCCTGTTAAGGTTGGCGATTTGTCAGGTACGACAGGTTGCCAGTAGGGTGGTGGTTCGGATCGAAAGCATCATTAAAAAGGCTGTCGCTATCACGGTTCTCATCGTGTTTGGCGTACGTGCAGGGTGCCGAGAGATCGAAAGCATCATTAAAAAGGCTGTCGCTATCACGGTTCTCATCGTGTTTGGCGTACGTGCAGGGTGCCGAGATTGTCGATAGACCGCCCTATAACCAAAGGTGCATTTGGTTCCTTGCTCTCTAAGTGGATCTGGGTTGGGGATGTTCCTGTCACGTTTGATTAAGGTCCCCGATTTTGGCAGAGATGCTCCGCATCTAAGTAAGGTGGGGAGAGTGTGGCGGTCAAGGCCACAGTGCGTAAGTGGGAAGATTTATTTTATGCGAATAGCATCGTTTTCTTTCAGTTTACATGCGAAGGGAACAGCATCGTTTCTCTTAATTTTTCATGCGAAGACCCAGCATCGATCATTTAATTTTTATTTAATTTCAATAGGCGACTGTCCGGTAACGACCGTGATAGGGAAGCCCGATCGACGGTCTGAAGCCAGCGCATAGCGAGCAGACGCGCTCATTCGGGATGCATAGAGCCTGCCTCACAGTGCGCTGCTTTATACGTGAAGAGTTGGTTCGACTCTTCATACATAGCAATACTGTTAAACAGCGTTGTTGGTTAGCGATTCAGTTACCGATTCAAATATACTGCACTCAGTGTGGTAGGCGAGTGATTTTGGTTACGACAGAGTCAGAGTTCGAGTTTCCGGTTAGTACAAATATATTTACGGACGAAAGGGGCGTTCGAATAATATAATCAGGCGATCCCGAGTACAGCTAAAGAAGTTCACTGTTGGGAGACGGGCTGACAGCGCCGATCCCTCAGTTGATCGCGAAGCGGGCTAGATCCCGATCGTGGGAAATCTACGGCTGAGTAATACTCGGGGAAGGATACCGTTGATACACAGGAAAACCAATTCAGTGTGAGATCGAAAACCAGGGTGAATTTGGCGACGGGCAGGAAAGTCCCTCTTGGGTTTTGAAGAACTCCGCGATCGGAGCTTGTCCGGTAACCCATGGGAGTAGAGGTGACCTTCTTAAGGTAGCCATTTTCTGGAATTCTGAAATCCTTGAAACCAAGGGTGAATTTGGCGTCGGGCAAGGAAATCCCTCTTGGAGTTCGAAGAACTCCAAGATCCGACAGTGTTTGGTTTTATACACTGAGAAGAGTTTTACGCGATTTCGGCGTACTCGACACAAGGGAAGTTCTACGCACTTTCGGCGTACTCGGCCGGGAGGATTTTACGCGACTTCGGCGTCCTCGGCTGGGAGAGTTTTACGCGACTTCGGCACTCGGTGAAGTGACCGTCGGGATACCTGAAAAAACCAATTTAGTACAAAAACGATAATAAGGGTAAATTTGGCGACAGGCAGGATCGGAGCTTGTCCGGTTACCCGTGGGAGTAAGCGTGACCCTCGTTAGGGAACCAAAATTCGGAAATTCTTGGGAACAAAATTCAGGACATTCTGGTAACCTTACGGGGTCGGCGTTACATTTGGATTGTGACACTTGGATGGCTGACACGCCGGTGGAGCGTTGGAGGGGCTCCATCGCCCGGTAACTAAAAATAGTTACTGGGAAAGACCACTGTTACCGAAAGACCGCAGTACGGGAAAAGACCGCCCGACAACTGATTACAGTGCGGTAAGACCAGGAAAACGATAGAGTCAGGAAAATCTTGTATTCAAACCAATCGTTATTCAGAGCAAATAACTTGGTGATCGAAACACGTAGTTCCGAGAACTGACCGAAGTGCGAAGTAGGGCCCACCTCGTGCGCCGGTCGGAACACAGTTCTGCGTGCGGTTAGGGAGGTTTTAGACCTAGAACCTGTCCTATCAGAAGAGAGTGTCGTGAGACCAGTATACCGCGTTAATATTACACGTGTATATATTATCGCAAGATGTTCGCGTGTTTGAGACGGCACGACGTGACGACTCGTCAGATGTACACCTTGTCCTCTCGGACAAGAGAACGTTCAGAGTTTTCCCCTATTGACGATAACTCGAGAGTCATGAGATGCAGAATGGTACGTGAGGGTTCGGTTAAGGCGGAGAAAGAGAGGAAGTCTTTGACTAAGAAATCTCACAGGAAGCTGAGGACTCCTGCCGGCAAGAGAGCGAACCCTGTTCTAAAGGACGGCCATCCTGAGGACGAGGACGTTGCCCACCCGGCGACCGCGGCAGTGGCAGAGTCCGAAAGTGAGATGGAGCTTGACAGCGACACTGTTCGCAAACAAGCGATACCCTCGGGACCTCCTCTTGGAGAAATGGGCACGGAGAGCGGAGACAGGGAACCGCTCGTCTACAGCAGAAGTAGACAGGATAGTGACCCGGGCGACTCCAGAAGGTCAGTTGGCTGGAGCCGAACCCAGCCCGACGACGAAGCAGCGTCTCGGGTAAGACCGACACAAATTGGTACCACGTCTGATGAAGGGTTAGTTGATCTCGAGCGACGAACGTCACAGTAGTAGTAGTAGTAGTAGTAGTAGTAGTAGTAGTAGTAGTAGTAGTAGTAGTGGAAGTAGTAGTAGTAGTAGTAGTAGTAGTAGTAGTAGTAGTAGTAGTAGTAGTAGTAGTAGTAGTAGTAGTAGTAGTTGTTGTAGTTGTGGTAGTAGTAATACTAGCAATCATAATAACAGAAAGCACAGGAAACCAGCTGCCTTAAATGATTCAGGTTTACCCTTAGCCGAATGTAAGTTTTAAGGT
>OY744610.1:51022658-51024487 GCA_963556255.1 Allolobophora icterica
GACAAACCATCGAGCTCAACAGATAGACATTTGCTGTTGGTCATTTTTTGCTCCGTTTTGTATGCCACAATCTGACATCTACTCTATACAGAAGCTGTTTTGTCGCTTCGACAAAATGCCGCCAGAAAAATCGACTTTCTATTGTTGCGCTTTGGTAACGGATGTTTAAGGTATGGCAGATCAAATTACATAGCATGAAGCGGTGCTTCGGTTGCTAACGTGGTGCTACATGTACGAACAGATTATATACCACGTGACTCACACGTGGTCTAGGACGCCAATGCGGTTGAAAGTTAGAGGTAAGGCGAAGACTGGACAGTTACAGGAGAGTCTCTGACTTCGACACATCGTCATTTACGAACAAGGAGAACAACACAGTCGCCGCCAGTGAACAAGTATGATTCGCTTGTCGTTTGATGTTCATTAAGAGTCTTCACTGTTTAGGCTTATGTGTCTTGCACAGAACAAAATCTTTTAAAGATTTTGAAATCAGTTTTAGGAAACAATAGCTTCTGCTCGGAAATCGGCTGCGGTATGTCAGCCATATTTGCCAATAAACGAATATATAGATATATTGGCCAGCCTTTTAATCAGCAAACTAACGTTCTCATAATATTTCAGTTATTTGAAATTCTCTACTGGATACTATTACAGTTGTGTTGTGAACAGAACAGCAACAATTTTCTCACAAACACAATTCCAAAGCAGAGTAGGCTTAATAGGGCATTCGAACTTAGAACAGAACAGCGATCGCCGAAATAAATTTTAATCGTTTTTAGACAATAGATATTGGGAAATTATAGGCCTATTGAAATTGTATCGTACATATAGATAACCTCAGCCCTGAAAAACTTCCTACCTGCAACCATACTTAACTTTCTGACGAATTACACCGATAAATATGTGTAGTTATTAAGAGAACCTTACAGAGTATAAGAAGAAACGTAAGTAAAATTAACAAATTGAAATAAACGTAAAAGTAAAATCAACGTAAAGAAGGTTCTCTATATTACTAGACACACTAATCAGCATTGATCCTTAGAAGTATCGTAGGAATATCCTAGGGCTAAGTGTGGCCATGCAGTTGGAGTCTTACGACCACAAACTCGCCAAGGAATATTATTTCGGGAGCTACTTGCAATTATCACGTGACTCATTGCGCTTCAATTAAGATCCGAATTCATTCGTCAAAGTTGAACCTGATGTTTATTCGCCACTACATATCACCTGCTATTAACCCTGGATTGTCCTTAATCTGTTTGTTGATAGAATGATGAAGGTGAGCGGGAGAATTGTAACCCTACTGTCTCTTGCGGCTGCTGTTTGTGAGTTGGCCAACTGCACCGAATATTCCGTAGTCTACGATGATGACGGTGAAAGAGTGTGCGCAGTTGGTCAGCCGGACGAGGTCCGTCTGTCGACCAACACCGCGACCCTGGAGTGCTTAAGACTGTGCGATGACAACCCAGAATGCGTAGTCTTCAATCTCTACGACAACACTACCTGTGAAACATTCACTTGCCCATCGGTGTCATCCCTTGGTTGCCAGATTGTGGAATTCTGTAAAAGCTTTCGAGTGCGTTTTAGCTGAATTAAATTTGTTTTTTGAAAGATTTTAAACTTACATTCAGACGCAAATTGAAAAGGACATTAAGAACAAATCCACAGGCACCAGGGCTGTAGTGGTAAAATTAGAGGTGAGTACACGATACCGGTTGGTTTTCCGAAACAAATTAAAGGTGAGTAGGCCTATACGCTGCAGTATTTTGTGAGTATACGCTACAGTATTTTAATATAAATAAATATAAATATTTTGTGAGGTGAGTATA
>OY744610.1:51024687-51047187 GCA_963556255.1 Allolobophora icterica
ATGGCTCCATATTTTTTTGTAAGAATTAATACAAAAGCTATAATAAAACTATATTTAAAATGTGTTCACGTAATTTTAGATAAACGATCTCAAGTTGAGATGTAGCCGATCAGATTGTGGTTGGTATTCCAAACTTTCTCTTAGTTATTGCCACTTATTGGCCAAATATTTTCAGAAAGATGACAAAAGAGGCTCAACACCAAGAAGAATGGCGCCGTTGGACATATGAACCTGTCTAAAGGCAGAGAACCAAAGAAGATTGGCCAAATGTTCGGATGTTGCTGTGCAGTTTGATTATATGTTAAATTAAAACTTGTCACTGCTGTAAGAATCTGCCTTTCTGTTAGACATTGGCTGTAGGTTTAAAATAAATAATTTCTCTTTAAAATTTACACCAGTAGAATCGTTATAATAGGCCTATACATGACTTTTAAATGGAGAGGCGTTAAGATAGCAATGTGTATTGTGTAATCTGTCGCACGAAGCTATGATGGGGAAGATACTCAGGATGACATTGATACTCAGGATGACATTTGATTACTTTGTGCTTTGGTTCATAAAATGTGAAATGGCTAAAATTTTCGTACTCACGTGAGGCCAGCTTAAGGTAAGTTTTACACAAAATCACATATTTCGTTGGCTAAAATGAACACAAATAGGCCTACTGGACTTGAGAATAACAGAGTAGTTGAACTTAAATTGCGAAAACATTTTTGGATATACGACATTTTTTTATATGCGACACATCTAGGCTGGCCTCCCTAGTCAGGCGCTACTTGTTGGGCCTCGCTCCGGTCTACTTCCGCTCTCGATCCCTTCGCTCCTCTGAGCAACGCCTGCTTTTCGTTCCCTCTGCCCGCACCTCTATCAGGCAGCATCCCGTTTTCTCTGTGGTGGGCCCTTCGATCTGGAATAGCCTGCCTCTGGCGCTCCGCCTGCTTCCCAGAACCCTCTTTCCTATGTTCTGTACTCACCTTAAGACCGCTCTTTTCAGTCGTACAGGAGTCGGGAGCACCTCTGATTACTTCTCCTAGATGAGACGCTATATAAATGCTCGATTTGAGTGAATGAATTCGATAGACAATACGATTATTTGAATCAGGAATAATACTGTAGCTAACATGAGGTAAAGACAAATGAAATCTCTTGTTTAGTTAAACAACTGATGTATTCATGTACGCATGAAAACATCTTATATAGCTCATTTATTTTCCCCACAAAAAGCGCTGGTGGCAGTGACGATGATGAATGATTGTGATGGTGAAGATACTCAGAATGGCATTTGATATGTAATTTATTGTTAAATTATTTTGTGCTTTGGTTCATTAAGCGTGAAATGGCTAACATTTTCTCACTCATTCCTGTCTCGTGAAGTTAGCTTAAATGTGTGATAAATTGATGGTCCATGATATCTCCATCTAAACGTTTTGCTATCAGTTGCGCATTGAAACGTATATTTTAGGTAATGAAACAATGCATAGTTTGATTGCGGACACAAAATACAGGTTATGTGTTGATTAGGAAACGTTTTAGAAGGAGGAACAACTTATGCAGAACACTCGACATTTTCATCCAGTGATGACTCCATACCGAGTGTTGTTGAAGACGAAAGCACTACAGGTAATCTTTTATCAAACATTACAGGCTTCGTTGGCAAAACTGAACACAGATACTGACTATGACAATAGCTTACAGCTGAAGAACGTATAGTTATGCTCTCTCATTTTATATTAGGCGCAGGGTTTTTGGATATGCAACATTTCGTAGAAATGACGATTACTTCAGTCAAGAATAATACTGTACATGGACAAGAATTCAAAGACAAGTGAAAGGTCCACGATATTTACATCTACACCTTTTACTCTTAGTTGCGAATTGAAACTTTCATTTTAGGCAATGATAACCTGCATAGTTTGATCCCGAATACAAAATACAGGTTATGCGTTGATTTGGAAACTTTCTTTAGAAAGAGAAACAACTCATGCAGAATACTCGACGTTTCCCGTTGTTTCATCCAGTGATAACTACAGGTTGACTGTTGGTGAAGACGAAAGCACTACAGGTAAGTTTTACACAACATCACATGTTTCCTTGACTGAAATGCAGTCTTGTTGTCCTCGAGACCAAGGTCTTGGTCTCGAGTGCACTCGAGTTCGTTTTTAAAAGTCTTGGTCTTGGTCTTGGTCTTGAGGTTCAAGGTCTTGGTCTTGGTCTTGGTCTTGAGGTTCAAGGTCTTGGTCTTGGTCTTGGTCTTGAGGTTCAAAGTCTTGGTCTTGGTTTTCCAAGACCAAGACCAAGACCGGCTGTCAACATGAACAGTCATTTAACAAAACTCAAGAATTTTAATAATTTATCCAATAATTACTAATACAATTGCCTTAGTATTTACACGGTGTGAGTGAGGCTTTACTGTTGCTTTTAAGATTCATTTTGACTTCCCGTTATTTACCACTAGCTGGATTACCCGGCGTTGCCCGGGGTTTAAAGTTTCAATCCCTGCACACCCACCACCCACCACCCCCACCACCACCCCCACCCACCACCCCCACCCCCTCCCCCACCCACCACCCCCCACCCGCCTCCCCCATCTACGACCTCCCACCCCCACCATCCACACCCCCATCACCACCCACCACCTCCACCCCCTCCCCCCACCCGCCTCCCCCACCCACGACCTCCCACCACCCCACCCACCAACCCCCACCCACCCCCCTCCACCACCCCCACCCACCACACCCACCCCCTCCGCCCACCCGCCTCGCCCGCCCACGACCTCCCACCCCCGCCCACCCACCACCCCCACCCACCACCCCCACCACCACCCACCCACCACCACCACCCCCCACCACCACTCCCAAATTGACTTACCAACAATAAATTTCTCTTCGATGTTTGTTACACGTGCATGCATCCAATGCAGTAATCCTAATGTCACTGCAGGGACTGCATCCAATGCAGTAAGCCTAATGTCACTGGAGGGACGGTAATTTTCCTATCGCCAACCCCTCCACTGGGTGTCCGAAACCGAGGCCGATACAGTAGTGAAGGTTTCGAGTGAAAAAGTGCAAAATTGTAGAAGTTAAGCCCGGTCAAACACACACACACACACACACACACACACACACACACACACACACACACACACACACACACACAGAATTCTCGCTTTATTAATATAGATGGAATGATTTCAAAACAGACTCACAATTTGTACATTTACATCCGGTACGAGTGCAAAGGGATCATTCCTGAGTACAGGGACGAGATAAAGAACCGATTTGAGGCACTGATTTTGGTTGAAGCGACTAGTGCTGATGATATGTGGGAAGGAATGAAGAAGGTGATACAGGAGGAAGCGAACATTCACGTACCAAAAAGACAAAAGAAGAAGATATCACCGTGGTTATCGTCGGATGCAATCAAGATAGCAGAAGAAAGGAGAAGTGTGAGAACAGCAGGAAACAAAGACCTAGTCAAGGTGCTGAACGGGAGATTTCAGAAGCAGGCAAGGAAGGATAAAGAAAGATACTTGAACGATCGATGCAAAGAAATGGAAGAACAGGGAAAAAAGGGAAGAACTAGAGAGATGTTTGCGGAAATGAGGAAAATCACTGGCAAGTTCACACCACGGAACGGCTCATTAAGAAACGGGAATGGCGGAATAATATGCGATAAAGAGGAAGCAAAGAACAGGTGGAGAGAATATACGGAAAATCTCTACAAGATCGATGACAGAGTGGAGGAAAACGAAGAAGCGATCACAACTGATTACGTCAAGGAACCAAAGATCATGGAAGCAGAGGTGGAATGGGCAATTACACAAATCAGAGATAACAAGACCCCAGGAGCAGACGAAATCCCTATTGAGCTGATCAAAGCAGCTGGAGATGGAGTGATAAGAGAGATAACAATTCTGTGTAATCTGATTTGGGAGACTGAGGAGTGGCCGAAGGACTGGCAAACATCGATCTTTATACCCATCTTTAAAAAAGGAGATGCTAAGGAATGCGAGAACTACAGAACCATTGCGCTAATATCTCATACGAGCAAGATACTCCTAAAGATTATCCACAAAAGGATGGAAGACACGATAGAGAGAGAGCTGCCGGCAAATCAAGCAGGATTTAGAAAAGGGAGAGGCACAAGAGACCATATTGCAAACCTAAGATGGATAATGGAAAGGCAGAGGGAATATGGACAAGAGGTACATCTTTGTTTTATAGATTACAGCAAGGCATTCGACTGCGTTGATCATGCTCTGCTGTGGAAAACACTGAGTGAAATGGGCATACCCATGCATCTGATAACTCTCCTCAAGAACCTGTATGGCAATCAGGTGGCGGTGGTCAGGACAGAACATGGCGACACTTCAAGTTTTCGAATAAAGAAAGGGGTCAGACAGGGATGTATACTATCACCATACCTATTCATTCTATATGCAGAAAGGATAATGAGGGAGGCAGGTTTTGATGATGAGGCGGAGGGTGTGAGGATAGCTGGAAGGATAGTGAACAATTTAAGGTATGCGGACGACACAACACTGCTGGCGGAAAAAAAGGAGAAACTGAAGGATAACATCAGAAGGCGAAAATGTGCTAGCGAGAAAGCAGGAATGTACTTTAATATAAAAAAGACGAAGATAATGACCACTGAGAAATGGAGTTATTTTGAGGTAGATGGAGAGGAGATAGAGGTGGTATCAAGCTTCTGTTTCTTGGGGGCCATGATGGAGAGTGAAGGTGGATGCGAACGAGAAATACGACGGAGAATTACATTGGGGAAGACGGCAACGCAGGGACTGGAAAAAATATGGAAGGACAAATCAGTGAGTTTGGGAACGAAGACAAGAATTGTTAAAGCAATGATCTTACCAGTGGTGCTTTACGGATGCGAAACATGGACAAAAACCAAGGCATTGGAGAAGAAAATTGAGGCATGTGAAATGTGGATCTGGAGGAAAATGTTGAGGGTTTCTTGGACTGAGAAGAGAACTAACGAGGATATCCTGGAAGAAATAGGACACTGGAGAGGGAGTTTGACGTTGGGGCAGAGAGCGTCCAGGCAGAAGATGTCATACTTTGGACACGTGATGCGTGCAGATGGGCTGGAAAAGGAGATGATGTTGGCGTGTGGGGAGGGCAGAAGGAGGAGAGGACGACCAAGGAGGAGATGGATGGACGAGATACAGGAGGCATTGAAGATGAACATCTCGGAGCTGAGAGAGGCAACGAGAAATCGGAGCACATGGAGAAGGTTGACCATGACAGTCGCTAGGATTCAACGAATCGACAGCACAAGGTGACAAGGTGACTTGAAAAACTGCTCTGTGTTCCAGTGAATTCAGCACTGTAGAACGTATTTTCACATGGCAGAATTTTTATGAGGCCCCAAGGGTCACGTCTTGGTCAGAAAATTCTGAGCGAATTGGTTTTTTAAAATGCAACAGGCATGGAATAAGATTTCGCGCGAAGGACTTTGTAAATACGAATTCGGAATTCTCTGCAGTCTGCATTTGGAGTTGTTTTCTTTGAATAAAATTAAAGATTCGTGTTTTAATTAAAATAGCGAGTAGTCTGACTTGACAATTTTTTTTAGTAAGGAATAGAAATCTGGATATGGTTGTGATTTTTGGGTATTGTTCTCGGTTTTGGTCTTGAGTTTCAAAGTCTTGGTCTTGGTCTTGAGGTTCAAGGTCTTGGTCTTGGTCTTGGTCTTGAGGTTCAAGGTCTTGGTCTTGGTCTTGGTCTTGAGGTTCAAGGTCTTGGTCTTGGTCTTGGTCTTGAGGTTCAAGGTCTTGGTCTTGGTCTTGGTCTTGAGGTTCAAGGTCTTGGTCTTGGTCTTGGTCTTGAGGTTTAAGGTCTTGACAACAAGACTGCTGAAATGAGCACAAATACTGACCGTAATAACTAATTAGGGTTGATGAACGTATTTTCGTGCCTTTTTTGTTTTATCTTCGGCGCAGGAATTTTTCCGTCTTCGCCGCTACCAACACAGTCACCGTTGATAGACTGTGCGGACGTAAGAGCAGCTGGACAAACAGAAAGCGGGGTTTATCTGATTAACGTCGGTAATAGCGATGTCGAGAAAAGCGTCTACTGCGACATGAATAACTCAGAAAGTTGGCTGGTAATTCGTTGTCATTGAAACACAATACTAATTTGTATTCACTGCATGCAGCAATTGCAGCATGTAAATGCCGCAATCTTCAATTGCACGGAGCACGTTTTAAGGATTTCTTACAGTTAATGGATGCTTGTGATGAATGAACGACCTGTTTACCTTATCATATGATATCTGTCAATTCAATACTAACACTGTTCAGGATATCTACATGTATTAACAACAGCGCGCAAATGGTCGATGAATGCATAGGGGCCTCGTGATTTTGCATATCTGGTATGTCAAGTGTAGGCCTAGGCCTACACGCTAGTGTTTTGCTGTAATTGGCTATAGTATTATCCAGTCATGTTGGAACGGTTAAGCTGTTCGTTTGACACTTTTCGACGAGTTGCATTGGTTTCCCAGTCACTTTCAATACACGCTCGTCGGTAAAGTGTTAAATAGTATGCAAAGAATCCAGCACGATCCAAATCATATGCAGTTTTACTGATCATCGCAATGTATTATCATTGTAAGCCGAGATTTCTAATGTACATCTGCGTTTGATTTTTAACATCCTCACACGTGTTATGACAACAAATCCAAGATATACCAAATATCTTAACCACGATCGGTTACTGACTTTCTCACTTTACTTAACTCCGGCCGAAGAGAAAAGATAAGCGAGAATGTCATCGCTTTTGATTGCACGAGAACTGAAGCTGAGGCGAATTTAAGGATCAGGTTTTGGCCGGTGGCATCAGGATATCGTAATCGCAACCTCTAGATTTCTGCAGCGCCAAAAAAGCTTAGCCATGGGAACCAGGTACTTCAGAGGGGCTCAGTCAATACAGAAATGGTAAGAGATTACGAGTCGAAATCAGGTTAGGATTTGTGGAAGAGTAGGCTAGCGATGAAAGACGCTTTGAGGTTTAGGGCAAGGCTTGCGTTTGATTGTTCCTTTTTTCCACGATTCTGCTTTGCTCCAGCCAATCAGAAAAAGACAATGGCATAATGATTAAATTACTGGCTTTATTCTCTGCTTATGGAACTGGAAACTCTTTAGCCTGTAGTTGTGATAGACTGAAAAAGTTTCTGTTCGGTTTTCGCTGGTACCTAGTCCGGATTGGCTCTCGATGTTAAAGATGAGTCATAAATAGACAATTACTGCCCTCGCCAAGCACACTTTTAAACTAATACAATGAACGTTTGTAATAGTTAAGCCTACCTATGGATGCGCTTTGTTTATCAGGTGATCCAGAGACGCGTAGACGGAAATGTTGATTTCTTCCGAAATTGGACCGAATATGCGAATGGTTTCGGAAATCTAACGGGAGAATTTTGGCTAGGTATATATCTGTATATATATATCTTATCTTATCTTATCTTATATAATTATTTATAAAGCGCCTCTCACAGCATAGACTATTCAGAGGCGCTCCCAGCGTGTCAGCCTCGAGGGAAAAGAAAGGTCTTTAAGCAGCGGAGAGAAGAAGGCGAGATCCCAAGCAAAATCTTGCTACGGAGAGAGGGGGGCAGGTCATTCCAAAGGGAAGGGCCAAGAATGGCAAACGCACGATGCTGAGCCATCGAAGTCCTTGCACGAGGGACAAGCAGATCAAGGCGGTCAGCAGACCGAAGAGGGCGGGAAGACAGAGCAGATAGAGGTTTGCGCATTAGGTCACAGAGGTATTTAGGAGCTTTTCCCAGTTGAGTCCTAGAGACCAGGAGAAGAACCTTGTATTGGATGCGGGAAGCAACAGGAAGCCAGTGAAGTACATCAGTCATAAAGGTAGTTATGTGAGAGAAGCGAGGAAAACGGGCAATGAGCCTGGCAGCCGCATTCAGAACAGACTGCAGAGATGAAAGGCGCGCTTTAGGGAGCCCAGCAAACAATGAATATAACATGTATTATGCATGTATCTGGACTTTGACATAGAGCAAATTTAAGGTAGGCTATAAATATTATATTATATATGTATATTTGCACAAATGGTTAAAAATATATGTATGTGTCTGGATTTGTATGTGTCAATTGTGTCAACCAGTCAATCACTTGACAGCCTCATTGAACCGAACAGTTGAAACAGAGATTGAGCTTAGCTCAGTGCTTTTAACGGGATCATCATTCCAGTGACCCATAAATAAATGACGCATTATTATTTATAGAGCAACTCTCTAAAGCGCTGATCTTTTAATCAAACTATGCAGTTGAACTTGTTCAAGAAGCACAATGAAAGATTTTATTACTCTAATCTGAGAACTTCATTAGAAACTTCGTTGTATTGCTCAAGGAATAATTCTATGGTCATTGCTATATTTTCAGAAACGGAACACTACATGGTTTTCAATATAGCGACAGTTTTATAAAGGTGCATTTGAATAGTAGTGTTTACAAAATACTGAGTTATTTTGGGGAAATATATTAAGGATTGGACAATAAAAAATGAACAATCGCCGCAAACAGCTTGAAGATTGAAAATGATACAATGAAATATTAAAAGAACAAAAAAGGACTTTAGAAAATTCGATGAGATGACTTTGCATCAAACAGCCAGTTAAATACTGAATACAGATAATGAGAACATAATATTATACCATCATCGTAATCGTAATCGTAAACTTAAAGTTGCTAAAGCGCTTCTCTAAAGTTTAGCGGAGGGCACATCTTATTGCGAATGTGAATAAGCTGGTTCCCGCGACTTCGCTTTTGTCGACGCTGTGAAAATTTCGAGATTACTATTCACGAGCGCTGCGTCGTAACAGGGCGTTGTCTAGAGATCGATGTCCAATGGAGGTCCGAGTCCAGTTGACACAGAGACCATGTTTGTGACAAAGAGTAGGCTCCATCAGATAACATCAAGGGGAGCCTACTCCTTATTATTTCGGGTTGACTTTAAACTCTAAAGCTTCACGTTATTCCTTCCAAACTTTTAACTCTAAGTTGCCATTTAAAATTTGTATTTTAGGTAACTGATATAGTCGTTATGCCTTCGTTAATGTTGCAAATCCAATGTTCTAATCTTCTTTAGCCAAAAGACTTTTCTTCTAACGCAACCAGACTTTTGAAGGCTTCGCTGAACGACAAATTTAATATCATATAAAAAAAATAGTACACCCACCACCCACCACCCCCACCACCACCCCCACCCACCACCCCCACCCCCTCCCCCACCCACCACCCCCCACCCGCCTCCCCCATCTACGACCTCCCACCCCCACCATCCACACCCCCATCACCACCCACCACCTCCACCCCCTCCCCCCACCCGCCTCCCCCACCCACGACCTCCCACCACCCCACCCACCAACCCCCATTGGAACATTGGATCTGAAACACTAACGAATACATAACGACTATTTCAGTCAAGAATAAGAATGATACTCTACTTGACAAAAATGCAAAGACAATTGAAACCACTCGTTTAGTTAACAAACTGATGGTGATGATAGTGGCGTTGGTACTGATGAACCTGATGGTGAAGATGACAGTGTGATGCACTACTGATTGCCTATTCTTTTATGTTCTACTATGCAAAAAACGAATTGCCTAACATTTTCAAACTTGCTCTGGTTAGCTTAGAGCTCCTATAAACTCTGATGGTTCACGTTAATCCTTCTAAACCTTTATCTCTCAGTTGCCAATATTAATTTGTATTTTAGGTAATGAAATCCTGCACAGTTTGCTCGCCAACAGGAACTACAGGCTACGCATTGAAATAACACCTTGGAATGAAACAACAGCTTATGCAGAATACTCGACGTTTTTCATCGCTTCTTCCAGTGATAACTATACTTTGAATGTTGGTGGATACAGTGGCACTGCAGGTAACCTCTAGTACATTATCACACATTTCCTTAGTTACAAAGTTTTATTTCTTATAGTAACTTCTAGCTAGCCTGCACGCCATGCTAAATAGTCTTGCTAGCATCTAACACTGTGACTACTACCCTGCGGATACCACCGCCGTGTAGTACAAGGTTTACTAGTATGACGTGACAGAAATTCATCTCATGAAGTCCGCTTCTTTTCTATTAGTATTAGGCAAGTGTGGAACAAACTTTCCACTCCCGTTAAATCTTAATCGTAACCCCCAAATTTCTAAAGCGCAATACCCTTAAGCTAATCGCAGAGCACCATCGTATTCACGAGCGCTGCGTCGGATCGGAGGAGTTTTCCAGATATTGATGTCTATTTTATATCCGAGTCTGGTTGCTAGAGAGACCACAGAGAACGAAAAAGCTTGAAAGGAGGAGGATCGGATGGACTAGGGTAGGAATGAAAGTCACAACTGGATTCATTGAAGTGGTCATTCAACTCTAACACATGAGCTGCAGCAAGCCACGATTAGTATCTAAGTGACCGGAGTTTTGTCAGAGTTAATTACTTTGCCGTTTAATCATTCAGAATCATTTCTCTTTAGAAATATCACTATTTCTCAATGAACTAATGTACTTTTTGCTGACAGAGGAAAAGCATCTATATGCCTTGTTTGCTTACTGAGGCAATCAATTTTGATCAAAGCTATATACTGACTTCCCTTGTCTTGTCTTTCCTAAATAAAAGCGCCCCATCCAAACCCCGGGAAAAAGCGAATTTTTTAAAATATTGAAGCGGCGTCTTTGGAAAGAACGAGGCGCAGATTCAGATAAATGGTAGGTGGGTCGATCATCACGCAGCAGAAGAAAGGACACGAAGTTGCGTTGTCGAAGCGCATGCCACACGAAGCAGCTTCATCTGGGGTGAAATATTGATGATTTCTTTGACGAGGCATTCCTAAAACAGAGCGATAATACTCTCCGACGTAATTTTAATCGTAAATTTATATGGCGCCCCTCAACAGAGACTCATCAGAGGCTCTTCCGACCTATAGCACACTGAAACCATGATCGAACAGGATGGTCTTCAAGCGCTTGTGGAAAAACACAAAGAGAGGCTGAGGAGTTCAAGTCGCAAGTCCTTTGGCAACTTATTCCAGGAAAGGCCTCGGAGATCCTCCCTGGAGACATTGAGTTTTTAAAGAGGAAAGGTATCATAACTGCCGTGTGGTGATTGTCTCCCAGCTGACGTTATATGGACGCAGGCAACCTTTCAACAGAAATAGATGACCAGTTTCTATTAAGCCTCTTCGCCCTTAGGTTTTCTTTATAAGCTATGGTTTTGCCACATTACGACATTGTATTAATATGTCTGACTTTCTTCTTGAACACAAGATTCTGGGATTTTCTATTTTTATTCAGGTGATAGTCTCTCGTATCACAATGGCAGTCAGTTCAGCACCTGGGACGCTGATCATGACAACTCAACTGACAACTGCGCTGACATTTATTACGGAGCTTGGTGGTTTCGCGATTGCGCTCAGTCGAACCTCAATGGTTACTTTAATTATGATTATAATGATTATATCGCCACGGATAACTTGTGGCAAACAATTTGTTTGTGCCCGTTAATGAAGACGGAAATGAAGATAACTCCCTGAAGCTTAGAAAGATGACCCCAGGCGTGATGTTCAGGTTGAGTGTCAGTAGGTGAATGAATTTTAAAGTAGCCTTCTGTCTATGATTCTAACATTTTCATCAGTAGAATATTATTGTTCTGCACCACCTTATCTGGATATCTCGAGTGCCCTGCCCTAGTTTGCACGTTAGCGATGGAAACGGCTCTAACAGAAAAATATCTGTAGCATGATATAAAAGTGAGCTTTCTCTGAAACGCCAATTTGATCGAATTATTATGACTCCAAAACAGTTCTAAAAATAATCGGTCAGAATTTAGCATTAAAAACAATTATGAGGGAACAACGTATTTTATCGCGTGTGGTTGGTAACGCAGACGTGATCGATATCAGAAATCAGCTTCTCGCTGTCAGCCGCAGATCATCGACAGCCTTTATTCAGAATTTGGATTAAAGTGATAATGATGTTTAATGTTCATTGCTAGTGTCTATTCTATGTTTAATCAAATGTAAATTTCAATATTGTTCTATTAGTGGATTATAATGTTGTCGAGCAAATGCCCTGGAAGTGTGCAGACGCTGTTAATGTTTAGTCGGATCAATATACCGTTTGACCCCCAAAAATTGCAATAAAACGTTTTATGCTGATTTTCGGGAGCATTAGGTCTGGAGAAGAACATAGTAAAAGTTTACCAAAATCGGACCACGGGAAGAGGTCAAATTTTGGTCAAAAAGATGTCCGCCAATGGGGAATGAATGACTCAAATGTACACAACTTGCTTAAATTGACAGAAGCAAATCATGTAACAATTTGCTAACAGGTGTTTCTAGACTAACTTGACCCTGCTGAAAACGAAAATCGCGGTTAGCAAGCTGGATTTTTAGCGGTTGAATGGAAAAACAATGTGGTTCACCACATTTTTTTCGTACTTTGACCCTACTAGTTGTCATGTTTTCTTCTTAAACAAATGAACTAATTTCCTCATTGTTACAGTTATAGTTTTCTCGTTAATTGTTTCATCTCAGTTTGATCTAATTAACTGATTGTTATTGCAGTGCTATAGATCCAACCGATCGCATGCGTGAACACTAATTATGTATCATTGTTATTGTGATTATTTCATAAAGTTAATTTAAGCAGAACATCGAGTTTCAATCAATCATGTTTGGCATTGTTCATTTGTATGTACTACTATTGATGGATTTCATATTGTCGGGGGTAAATGCCCTGGAACTATGCAGACAATAATTCTTAATATTTTCGTTTTTTTTCTTGAAGAAGTATATCGTAAATATATGTTGTCATTGTCATTAATAAATGTTGCAAACAATCATTCCGTGCGTTTTAGACAATGCCTATAGAATCTTTATCTCAATCAATTCTATATGGATTGTTCCATGCAGAAGATGATTTGGCGACTGACTGGAAATCCTGTTATAATAATTCAAAATAATATATGTTAGTATTATAAAGGTCAACCTAGACACGGCAACCTATGTCTATTGTTACCAATTAAAACGTAGCTAATCGCTTGAAGATGACGTTTCAATCTCCTCTGCTCCTCTGTTTCAGCTTGCTTATACCATACAGAACTTGACTCCTGCAGGTTTCTGTGAATGGCTTGTCGGATTTAAACCTGGCTTCTCTAATGGATTTGGACTTTGGTTATGGTTATCCATAAGCGACCGTCGACGGATGCTTCGTGCATTGTGATGACGGCGCTATAGAAGTCATTAGAAGTCATCAGAAGTCATCAGAAGTCATTAGAAGTCATTAGAAGTCACTAGAAGTCACTAGAAGTCACCAGTCCCGTCAACTTCAACACCACCTCATATTCTCATTTCTCTGTGACTTTTCGCGCGTTAAGATGTTCGTTTTAAGAACAACAACAACAACAACAACAACGACAACAACAACAACAACAATAATAATGGTGGTGGTGGTGGTGATGATGATGATGATGATGATGATGATGATGATGATGATGATGATGATGATGATGATGATGATGATGATGATGATGATGATGAATAGGGCCCATTATAGACAATTCTTCTCTTCCTCTAAATAATGTTGAAACCCCTGAGGGATCCGTTTTACCTAATAATAATTATGGTAGTAGTAGTACTTAGTAGTAGTAGTAGTAGTAGTAGTAGTAGTAGTAGTAGTAGTAGTGGAAGTAGTAGTAGTAGTTGTAGTAGTAGTTGTTGTAGTATTAGTACTAGTAGTAGTAGTAGTAGTAGTAGTGGTGGTGGTGGTGGTAGTAGTAGTAGTAGTAGTAGTAGTAGTAGTAGTAGTAGTAGTAGTAGTAGTAGTAGTAGTAGTAGTAGTAGTAGTAGTAGTAGTAGTAGTAGTAGTAGTAGTAGTAGTAGTAGTAGTAGTAGTAGTAGTTGTGGTAGTAGTAATACTAGCAGTCATAATGACAGAAAACACAGGAAAACCAGTTGCCTTAAATTATTCAGGTTTACCCTTAGCCGAATGTAAGTGTTGAGGTTTATAACTGAAATTAATTGAAATCTCAGAACTCTGTCATAATACCGGTGTAGAATCTGTGAACTGAGATCTGTAGGGAAGCTTAAAGGACTTGAACCTCAGCTACCTAAACGTTCCTAAATCGGTGATTTTTTAATACTGCTGCTGTGACTCTGATGAGACATCATAGCGCCTGTGAATAAGCTGGTTCCCGCGACTTCGCTTTTGTGGGCGCTGTAGAAATTTCGAGATTACGATTACGATCATCAAAACAACTACATCCTCAAAATTTCGAGATTACGATTACGATTTAAAGGACTTGAACCTCAGCTACCTAAACGTTCCTAAATCGGTGATTTTTTAATACTGCTGCTGTGACTCTGAAGAGACATCATAGCGCCTGTGAATAAGCTGGTTCCCGCGACTTCGCTTTTGTGGGCGCTGTAGAAATTTCGAGATTACGATTACGATCATCAAAACAACTACATCCTCAAAATCTTAAACAGTTCCTTCATGTTGTCAGACATCTCCAGTGTCCACTCTGAAGTTAGCATTGAGCAGCACATGATCATCATTAGCAATGTGGCTATACTATGACTACTTGATAAATAATCGTCTTTCACACATGATGGCGAATGTAGCGTCATTGGGTAGTTCATAAACATTGAATTCTGGCCAATCACAAACACTCCTTATGTCTCAGACTTATCGTTATGCAACAAGGCATTCTGATTGGCTTTCTCTGGTCAAACCTAGGACTAGAGTTGTTCTTATGTTGAACGAGCTCTTTCAGTTGCCGGATCTAGGTTTTGGAAACTCTCTCTTCTGTCTCTGTCTGCATCTGTCTCTGTCTGTCTCTGTCTCTCTCTCTCTCTGTCTCTGTCTTTCTCTGTCTTTTTGTCTCTCTGTCTGTTAGTCTCTCTCTGTCTCTCTCTCTCTCTGTCTGTCTGTCTCTCTCTCTGTCTTTCTGTCTCTCTGTCTGTCTGTCTCTCTGTCTGTCTGTCTGTCTGTCTGTCTCTATCTCTATCTTTCTGTCCGTCTCTCTGTTCGTTCTGTTCAGTAGCTTATGTCATTTCGTTCTCAACTTAAGACTCAACTTTTTCAAATTGCTTATTCACCATAAGGTACCTCGTGCCTCATTGAACTGATCTTCTGGATATTTATCTGATTATAGTTTGGATTTATTGCGCCTTCGTTTGCTGCCTTCTGCATTAAACATCGGCGTGATGGAAGCTCAAGTTTTGAATTGATTTAGCTCACTGAAAAAAGACAAGAAAACCATGTTGCAGCAGGTCATAAAAGTTTCGACGGTTGCTGTTTTGTTGTTGTTTCTGTGTCAAAACATCCGCATACCCAAGGACAAGGAAGTTGGATACCAAACGAACAATGTTATTATGTCACATGACGCTATCTCGCCGTCATGTTGGTAGGCCCTCTGAAACTGGGCAATCATTTGATAGTTAAGATTCATTGCGTTTTTAGGATTGATAAAGTTTCAGGGATTTTCTTCCATGGCAAGTCTGAGTGCGTTGTCGATACCTGTATTATTATTATTATTATTATTATTATTATTATTATTATTATTATTATTATTATTATTATTATTATTATTATTATTATTATTATTATTATTATTATTATTATTATTATTATTATTATTATTATTATTATTATTATTATTATTACTGTGCATTTATTAAGCGTCACGGTTTAATTACTCATCAGCAATCGCTTGTGGCAAATTGCCAGTCTTGTTGTCAAGACCTTAAACCTCAAGACCAAGACCAAGACCAAGACCTTGAACCTCAAGACCAAGACCAAGACCAAGACCTTGAACCTCGAGACCAAGACCAAGACCAAGACCTTGAACCTCAAGACCAAGACCAAGACCCAAAAGAATCGAAATCAGGTCAAGACTTTTAAAAATTGTCAAGTCGGAATATTCCCTTTTTTAATGAAAACATGAGTCTTTTATTTTATTCAAGCAAATTAACTTTAAATGAAAACTGCAGAGAAATCCGAATTTGTATTCAAAAGTCCTTCATGCAACCTCTTATACCAAATGCCTTTTGTACTTTATAAAAACCAATTCGCTCAGAATTTTCTGACCAAGACGTGCCTGGTGGGCCTCATAAAAATTCCGCCGTGTGAAAAAATACGTTCTACAGGTGCTGAAGTCGCTGACACACACAGAGTAGCTTTTCAAGCACTGGATGTAAATGTACAGATAGTGAGTCCTTTTGAAATCTTCCCATGGTTTATCATACCGTCTGATACAGAATAACTGTTGCTGCTGCCAATGGGTTTTCCTGACCAACATGACTTGTATCCATCCATAGATATTGGTCGTATGATGCAAGCAGGCTTGATACAGAATTCTTGAGTGCTGTTAAATGACTGTTCATATTAACAGCCGGTCTTGGTCTTGGTCTTGCGAGACCAAGACCAAGACCTTGAACCTCAAGACCAAGACCAAGACCAAGACCTTGAACCTCAAGACCAAGATCAAGACCAAGACCTTGAACCTCAAGACCAAGACCAAGACCAAGACTTATAAAAACGAACTCGAGTGCACTCGAGACCAAGACCTTGGTCTCGAGGACAACAAGACTGCAAATTGCGTTTAAATTCGGTGCTCCCACAGTTTGAGGCTGCATGGGGTGAAACCATCCTTGACTCAATTAGACACAAAATGGACGCATTGAGTGACAAAATTGTTCCTGAAAGACTGCATTAGAATTAGAGACAAGCTCGAGAACGATTCGTAGGTAGAAGAGACTCGACCCGAGAGAGAAGCACGAAAAAACGCATCAACTAAACTACGCGATGCAATAAAATCGAGGAACCTTGCGCAGGCCTAAGTGATGACTAATTTTACAGGCACCTTTGCAAACTCACGTCATTTTGAATTGAATTAGCCACCGATCTAGCGATGCATGTTAGTTAAGATTAGTTAAGTAGCTTAGTTATTACTGTGTCTTTTTTTCCATTTTTTGGCTTTGTTTTTTCTCCCTCGAAGGTATATTATCGGTGTGCCTCCTATTTGTTTTGTGAGCGCTAGCCGGCGCTATATTTGTATCTTTTTCTCTAGAAGGTGTAACCGAGGCTTCCCTATGACGACAGTCTTACAAGCAAAGTTCAATTACCAAGTAGGTGTCCCTACCTAGCGGGAAAACTCTTCCCTTTAGGGCCACCTTTTGCCTCCAGTGACGTGAATTACTAACAATTCTTGTTTCCAAGTCCAGTGTGTCATAACTTTTGGATGCAATAAAAGATTATGATTTGATTTGATGTATGTAATTACGTATTTATGTATCAATCTACGTAAGTATATATCTGACTATTTATAAAACGCCTGTTTAAAGCTTTACAAGATCGCTCTCAGCTGTTGGAAACTAAGTTGCACGTTCATGTACCATGATATGACCGCCGTCAGAGAGATTCAAACCTGCACGCTATGAGCAAGAGAAGCGTTCACTTAACCTCTCAGCCACAGCCACTCAACCAACCATCGTTTAGAAAACTCTCAGCAGCCTTTTTCATCGGAAATTGACCGCCGTCAGCCTCTGCTAATAACGTCAAATTGGGCAACAGCGTCAGCACCTGCTCCTTTGGTGCAGCAAACTGAGAAACGGCGTTACGTAATTGACCACAGGCCAGAGGCGGCGATCTTGTTTGATAGGTGGGGGCAACATCGAGAAAAATCGTTTTGATCTTTTTTGTGCACGAAAAATGCGTTGAAAAAGCAAGCGACAGGCAATTTATAATGGCATCTAGCTATATATAAAATTAATCACATGCAAACTAATTAAAATCTGAAGTTATTTGATTTTTATTGGTTAGTAACATAGTGCGAAACAATATAAACAGAACAATAATTAACAAGGTTCGTTAGTTTTTGTTAGTTGTTAGTGGCAACGTGTTGACGTGTCAGCTGCCTGGTCTCACTTGACAGTTATTTACAAAAATAGCAATCAAAAAGTCTCTTTAAAAATCGGTGCGTGGGGTACAACTGTATACTGTGTCCCACTCACTGTTGAAGGTGGAGGGATTTGTCGCACCGGGATCACCGCCTCTGCCACAGGCCTTGGTCAGTCGGAGAGGCAACATATTCAAAGGAAACGAGCAGGAGACAGACGCCTGGGTGATAAAGGTTACGAGAAACTGTGGATTTCAAGATCGTTTTTTCTCGTGACTATATCGTGACACAGATACAAGTTACGAAAACCAGTCTGATATGTAACGCTCTGTCACGATGCGTTGCGAGTCTCTTCCTGAATAGGAAGAGAAGCTTCCGTCGTAACATGATTTACGTGAAGCTGGCGTTTCGATGTACACCTGCGTGCTAGATCTTCTGTTAAACGAACACTTCAGTGAACTATACAGTGCAATACAATGCGAAAAAAATAGGAAAACGATAGATGGATAGACAGACAGACAGACAGACAGACAGACAGACAGACAGACCGACAGACAGACAGACAGACAGACAGACAGACAGACAGACAGACAGACAGACAGACAGACAGATAGACAGACAGACAGACATATAGACAGATAGGTAGATGTATGGATGAATGGATGGATGGGTGAATGGACGAATGGGTGGGTGGATGAATGAATGGCTGGCTGACTGGATGGATGAATGGATGGTTGGATGAATGGATGAAAGGATGGATGGAGATATGGATGGATGGAGAAATGAAAGGATGCATGAATGCATGGCTGGCAGGTTGGATGGATGGATGAATGGATGGATGGTTGGATGAATGGATGAAAGGATGGATGGAGATATGGATGGATGGAGAAATTAAAGGATGCATGAATGCATAGCTGGCAGGTTGGATGGATGGATGAATGGATGGATGGTTGGATGAATGGATGAAAGGATGGATGGAGATATGGATAGATGGAGAAATGAAAGGATGCATGAATGCATGGCTGGATGGGTGGGATGGATGGATGAATGGACACACAGATTGCAGGTGACATGCTGTCGAGCGAGGAGGAGTGAGAATCACGAAATCGGAATTTCACTTTACTGAAGATAATTAAATTATGATTTCTAATGCGTTTAAATATTAAATTATGTTTAAAAATCCCATTCTAATCCGAAAAAACCATTTCACTACTATTTCTTAATTTTTACATTCAGTTCAAATCCTGCATCAACGAATCGTTGCTAATAGATGCACATATGGCGTGTTAATGAATGCTATATTACTTAAAGAGTGGAGACGGTTGAATGGTAACACGCTGGCCCGAAGATCAGAAGGACGCGGGTTCGATACCCGCTAGCCCCATAAAGGTTGACTCAGCCTTTTCACTCCCTAGTTGGCGACTGTAAAATGAACAGTAGGATAGATGGGCGCCTTGCAGGCTGCCATACAGTTAAATTCGACTCCTGTTAAACTTGTTATCATCTGTTACTACTATCTCATGTAATCTTACTGCGTACTTAAGCTTA
Organism: Allolobophora icterica; assembly: GCA_963556255.1. Taxonomy (NCBI): domain Eukaryota; kingdom Metazoa; phylum Annelida; class Clitellata; order Crassiclitellata; family Lumbricidae; genus Allolobophora; species Allolobophora icterica. The sequence goes on from OY744610.1 coordinate 51,044,183, forward strand.
TCAGTTTGAATTTAACAAACGAATATTATTATTATTATTATTATTATTATTAAAATACTGCGTACTTTTCAGTTTGAATTTAATAGACGAATATTATTATTATTAAAATAATACGTACTTAATTGCTTACATCTTTTTCTTCCAAGGCGTCTCCTATACACAGTGGCAAAATAATTAATCCGGTCTGGAGGAAGTTAATGGTCCATTGAGGATTACAGAGAGATCAGAACGTAGGAGCAACGGCATATGTTCGCGTGCGGAGGAAATGGCGCCTTCCCGACGAAAGGCGAAAACCGCACGGGGTGCAGCATTGTTTTCGTCGACTTGAAAGGACGCCACTGCGCATGTGCAGAAATTGTCTTTGCTTTGCAATGCGTTTCTTTCTTGCACGTTTCTGCACATGTAACTGTCTCTAGATGTGTATATGTATAAGTCTCTGTATGCAGTGTCGGCCTTAGGATAGTTCGGGCCCTGTGCAGATATAGGCCTACTGTAAGAGGACCCAATGACATAATTTTAAACTTGAAGCAAAGAGCATAAAATAAAACAATTTTCACTACCGAGGTACTTAGGCTACTGTGGTCGCCAGCTCATTGTTTTCATTTTAAAAATCATGGCGGAGGTTCTCGCCCTGAGGATTCTCGAATACTGAGGAAGTTAAAATGTTATAGCGCCAACATATTTTTGAAACACACTAAACTGTTGGTACAATTTGACTTTTATTTTATTGGCAAAAGGAAAGATTTAATCGAAACCATAATATTATTGTTAGGGTATCTTGTTCATGTTAATTTTCTGTGACATTTTCGGGACCCCCTAAGTTGCGAACTTTGTGCGACCGCACGGGTCGCACACCCCTAAAGCCGGCACTGCTTCATGGTCTCATCGTTATCTATGTTTCTATCTCCGTCTGTGTCTCTCTTTCTCACACGCTGGCATTGCCCTGTTACTGGGCTCAAAGCTTTCCTCGATGGCACTTTGTTTCCAATGGCTTCACATTGCTTACACGCCTCTAGCCCCATCCAGTTTATAAATGAGGCCGTTTGTTGCATGACCTCTTGTTCGTAGGACACACATATGTAAGACCTCGTGTTTAAAGGTCACACATATAAGACCTCGTGTTCATAGATCATACATAAGCATAGCCGTAGACTCTGGGAATGGGGGGCAGTCGGAGCACGTGACCCCCCCAATAATTGAGATGGACTGTACACACAATGCAACAAGTGTAGAATGAATAACCAAATTCGCCCCCCCAATATTTTGGACAAGCTTACGCCAGTGTACATAAGTAAGACCTCGTGTCATACATATGCAAGACCTCGGTTCATAGGTCACCCATATAAGACCTCGTGTTCATAGGTCATAGATGTGTGAGAACTCGTGTCAACAGGTCATACATATTTAAGATCCGGGGTCATAGGTCATACAGTTGTCCTGTCCTTGTAACTAAATCCTGTTCCAGCTGTTCCTCCAATTCCACGAGGTTGTCTTCCTATCCAAGCAGTCACCGTCCTCTCGTGACGCTGCCTGGCAAGTCCTTGCCGATAGATGACAATTGACGCCCCGGAGTGTCTCTCCTGGACCCGGATGGCGTTCACCTCACAGAAGACCCCATCTTCCACGTTCGCTTCATCAACCCTGCACGCCCCTCTACCCATCCTCACCCCACTTCCCGTCTCTCCCGCCGACCCGCTACCCCCGAGCTCCGTCGGATCGTGAGGCACACAGCGCAGCTGATGATTGCTGCCCGTACTGTCCCTCTTCGACGGTCCCGTTGCGGCCAGCGGCTCGGCGCAGCACCCGGCGACGAGAGCGGGCGCCGCCGGCGAGAGATGTCGACCGTGGAACTTGTAACCGGTGACCGGGGTGCGTCTGTGCGTCGTGGACTGCTTCCGCAGGCAGCTGGACTTGCAGATGGTGTGCTTGAAGGCGCGTCGGAATTTGAGCGACAGGATGCTGTAGAGGATGGGATTGATGACTGCGCTGACGTAGTACAGAACTCCGGAGACGTAGAAGAGAATGGCGTTGAAGACGGTGTTTAGAGTTCGGTCGGTGTAGACTGTGAGGAGGCGCTGCGTGTGGAAGGGAGCCCAGCACAGGAAGAAGGCAACGACCACGGCCACTGTTTTAGCACAAACGGAAACAAACACTGATCATCTATATACAGTTTGACTATATACAACTGTACAATACAACTGTATTGGATATTTTTCTTCTTTATTAATTCAAACCGACAAACGCAGTAAGATTACACTGAGACATGACAGTACAATTATCAATATCTTAACTAAACACACGTTATGGCAGCCATGCAAGGCGCCCGCCCGAGGGGGTTGCTGGAATCGAACCGCGTACTGCTGCTCTCCTGCTGATCTCCTGGCCATGAGTGTTACCATTACTCTGTCCCCTCCCCTATTGCCCTCCTTTTCTAGTTCAGGGGCATGACACGGGATTAGCTTATTCCCTGAATAACGCCTACGCCCGGAGTAACTATTCTCTGAATAAGCCTTGGCCGTCATCGGCATGCATGGGCCCAGCGCAGCCAGTGGACTAGTTACTCGTGACGTAAACTTCGCGAGACAATGCATGACGCTGGGTTTTCCCGCGTGAAAATACCCTCATCATGATTTGCGCGGTTATGGATTAAGGCGCATGCGCAAAAGAAGCGCATGCACGACCATGCTACAGAACATCGATGGTGCAGAGGAATTGTGAGTGAAGGATTGGCTCAAGGTCCATACACAGTAACTGCCTCGGGCGAAGCTCGAACCCGTACTCTCCACGCTACACGCCGAACCCTAGAGTATAACCAATCGGCCACCGTGTGTATGTGCAAATAATGGAAATGCTTATAACCGTTGGTAAATAAACTATTTGACTGATGGTCAAGAACTGTTTCCAGCTTAACTTCAAACATGCCTTGCCAGAACTGTTAGATAGAAAAGGAAAACTAGATAACGAGAAAACAAAATGAAAGAAGAGAATGAGTGAAATCAAAGAAA
>OY744610.1:51052187-51072187 GCA_963556255.1 Allolobophora icterica
ATACACAGTTACACACCCATTACACACACAATCATCATCAATCGTCAACTCTTTTACTGATACCAAATGTCTGTGCCTCTCTTAGCCATAGAAAGAAAGAGTCTTTCGTTTTACTGATTCGCTATGTAAGCCTCTAACTGTCCTTCGCTGTCTCCTTGGTCTTTCAAAAACATCGTCCTTGCGACAGATAAGTCACGTTTTCGGCGAGGCGTCGTTCACGAATTTCTCAGTCCACAGGGTCCATGTAGTATTTTATCTGTTAGGATCAATTCATTGAAAAGCGAGTAGAGGGTCGAGGCTACATGTATATGCGGTCGCTATAGGAAAGAGTGCACGTTTTTACGTTTACTTCTAAGAAAAGTCGCATTCCGAAATCACTGTCCTTTAGAAAGAACAAGGTCGAGATTCGTGATGCATCTCTGGTAAGACCATAAGACCACATGACCATAAGACCACATGACCACAAGACCGTAAGACCACATGACCACAAGACCATAAGGAAACAGCTACGGAGACTAAATGCTAAAGGTTTTCGTCGTTGCCATGGACACCAGCTGGGCGAAAGAAGAGAATTGGTTTCGTTGGAATGCAGTAGTCGACCTCGTAATAAATCAACGATCGGTTTCGGTAGATAATCTTTCTACTAAAGGAGCTGTATAAATGTCTACTTAGTTACTAACACATTTCCACGCAATAGTCTAGCGGTTAGCGTGCGGGACTGTCAACCGAAAGGTCGGGGGTTCAAATCCCCGCCAGTATGAGCAGAAATTCGTTTCGAAAAGTCAGTTCCATCTGCGCCCCCTAGCCAACTCAGCTATAATGAATACACTGACCGTACACTGTCGGTGGAGGATCAGAGGGTAAAGGAGAGGACTGGCCGCCCGTCCTCATATGCCGAGGTTAAGTATATGAAGTTGCATACACTTTGCAAGCAATTCATAAATACATACCAGGAACTATATAAATAGTTAGTGGTGACAACTATAGCTGCACTGCACACAGCGATGCTGTCCGCTAGTCTGTCTGTCTGTCTGTCCGTCCGTCCGTCCGTCCTTCTGTCTGTCTGTCTGTTTGTTTGTCTGTCTTTTCGTCGAATTTTTTTGGCCCATGTTACATGCGTCATTGCAGCTCCGAACTTGGCGGATAAACAAGCTGCCACTTGCTGCACCTCCATCCGCAGCGACAGTAGCATCGTCATCATCATCATCATCATCGTCGTCATCATCATCATCATCACCACCACCACCACCACCACCACGACCACCACCACCACCACCATAATCATCATCATCATGAGCATCATAATCACCATCAACAGCATCACCATTACCGTCAGAATCAGCAGCTGCACTCAGGCTTTGTGTTTGACAACGAATGGCATTGACCAACCTATGCTCAACGAGATTTAATCCAGATATTGGTCCTGGACTCCAACGGCGGCCCTCTTAACACTTCAACGACGAGAGTGTACTAAAGGCGTCATTAAAGGGTTAAGACGCTATAAAAAGCCTCGGCAATACTACAGTAGGTTCAAATGGGATTGAATCTCAGGGTTAATGTGATGAGGTGCGATATTAATACACAACTCGTTGAGTATCATTGTTTTTCAAGTTCAACCTCCTGTATGTCTGTCAGGCTATTTGACTACGTGTCACTCTGTGTGTGTATGTGTGTGTGTCTGTCTGTCTGCCTGTCTGTCTGTCTGTCTGACTGTTTATCTATCTGTTTGTTCGTCTTTTAGTCTGTTCTTCTATCATCTAGTTTGTCCATCTCTCTATCTATCTGCCTGTGTCCTTGTTTATCAGTTAGCCAGTCAGTCAGTCAGTCAGTCAGTCAGTCAGTCAGTCAGTCAGTCAGTCAGTCTCTCTGTATGTATATATGTATGTATGACATTGTATGTATGTATTTATGTATATCTGTCTGTCTGTCTTTCTGTCAGTCAATTTGTCTGTCTGCCAATCTGTCTGCCTGTCTGTCTGTGTGTATGTATATGTCTCTTTATATGCGGGATGTTCTGCACTGGCTCCCTTTCCCGCTGCGGATCGCCTATAGGGTCTCTTCACTGGTTAGGCGTTGTCTAGAGGGACTTGCCCCCCCCCCATACCTGCGGGAGGTGTGTCGCTCTACCTCGGGGGTCTTGCGGTGATCTGCTCTTCGCTCGGCTGACCAGGCCGAGATATTGGTCCCCCGCACGCGGACAGCCATTATGCAGCGCCGTTCTTTTTCGGTCGCTGGTCCCGCAACCTGGAATGGCCTTCCTGTTGCACTCCGCCTGGTCCCTATGACTCACTCTACCTTGTTTCTTGCAAACTTAAAAACTACTCTCTTTAGCCGTGGTTGGACTAGGAGCGCTCCTGAGTAGATAACATTGAAGGGGCGCTATATAAAAGCTCCTTAATAATAAAAATAATATCTGTATATCTGTCTGTCTGTCTGTCTGCCTGTCTGTCTGTCTGTCTTTTTATCGTACTGTTGGCTATTCCTTGGCACTGAGTCGAGAGCTGTCACCAATCTGCGTCTTTTGATCGATTCAATCGAGTCAGCGATTAAAGCCACGGAGCGAAGGGTAAATCGCACGTGGTGAAATAACGGTAGATTTAATCTCAAATCGTTTGAGTCATTTTCGCAGCAGTACCTGCTCACTGCTATGTGTTGTATATATACAGTCACATATAGCGCCTTTACTAGGTTAAGAAAAGGCTCTATATACTTACCAGTGTATAAGCTGTTATTATTTATGCATTTATTAAGCGCCAGTATTTTACGACTAAGCATCTATCGATGACGTTCAGCAATTGTTAGTGAAGGACTAGCTCAAGGTCATTACACAGTAACGGCTGACCTTAGAACAAAAGTACATCATGTTACATTACATGACATTCACTACCTTACATTATATTACATTGTCTCACAGTACATCACACTGCATGACATCACGTTACATACATGGCATCACGTTACATGCATGGCATCACGTTACATACATGACATCACGTTACAAAGACGGCATCACGTTACAAACATGACATCACGTTACATACATGACATCACGTTACAAAGACGGCATCACGTTACATACGTGGCATCACGTCACAAACACGGCATCAAGTTACATACATGACATCATGTTACAAACATGGCATCACGTTACATACATGACATCACTTTACAAACATAACATCAGTTTACATACACGACATCACGTTACAAACATAGCATCACGTTACATACACGACATCACGTTACAAACATGGCATCAGTTTACATACACGACATCACGTTACAAACATAGCATCACGTTACATACATGACATCACGTTACAAACAATGCATCAGTTTACATACACGACATCACGTTACAAACGTAGCATCACGTTGCATACATGACATCACGTTACAGCGTCAAGTGCGCTTTAACCGACGTCCCTTTCTAGGTAAGAGCAAAGACAGCGTGCTCTAAGAAAAGGCGCTTTATGAAAAGTCGAGATAATACTTACTCGCCTAAGACGACAGACGGCAGATGGTTTTGACAGGTTGGCAGGTGCGCAAGGCAACTGCACCGCGAGAAGAAGGGGCAGACTGTCTCTGTATCTACTTAGCTATGACCCAACAGACGAGGACCGATATTGACCGGGTGTAATAGAAATCAGAGCGAGATTGCGCTTAATGAACCGATGGGGATTTATATAGCGGTGACCTGCCTAAGCAATATCCGCTACCGGTTGAGAGAATGAGAGTTTATTACGTTGGTCAGACAGCGTTTGGATAGGTCAAGACAACGCAGCATTGGGCAGGAGAAGACTTAGTGGAGCTATACAAAGGGGTTTTGTTTTTCACTGCATGTCGCTCATCTGCTTTATGTCTCTTCCCGAGGTCAATCAGAAATCGTACTCTGATGAATTCCATAGCTATATGCAGTGCTCCAACAATGTAAACCTAATATGCGGATGTATGTATGTATGTATTTATGTATGTATGTATGTATGTATGTATGTATGTATGCATGTATGTATGTATGTATGTATGTATGTATGTATGTATGTATGTATGTATGTATGTATGTATGTATGTATGTATGTATGTATGTATGTATGTATGTATGTATGTATGTTTGCATGCATGTATGTATGTATGTATGTATGCATGCATGCATGCATTTATGCATGTATGTATGTATGTATGTATGTATGTATGTATGTATTGTATGTATGTATGTATGTATGTATGTATGTATGTATGTATGTATGTATGCATGTATGTATGCATGTATGTATGTATGCATGTATGTATGTATGTATGTATGCATGTATGTATGTATGTATGCATGCATATATGTGTATTATGTAAGTATATTACGTATGTATCATTGTATATGTGTATGAATGAATGTATGTATGTATGAGCGTATGTATATATGCATATATATGGATATATGTTTGCATATGTGGGTAGGTATGCAGTTTACACGTACGTGAGTACTTACGCATGTGTGTATGTATATCTGTAGCGCATATGCGGTGTATTTAGTAATATTAACTTACGCTTGATAAATCTTCACATAGTACTAATAATTAATAATAAAAATAATAGCAATTATAACACATACATATGCATTCGTCTGTGTGCATTGGCCTTTGAGAAATGCTTGGTCACGAAATATCTGTCTTATATATATATATACGAAGAGGCCTCGACTTAATGCACACAGCTTCGACTTCCTGAATGGTCACTGATGAAGAAATCTAAGTTCTGTTCTCGTCAGGTATCAAGTCAACAGGAAGAGATGAGCGCATTCAGGTATACGATGCCATTAGCAGGTACGCCAACGTGTGCCAGATGAAATGGCTAGTTGGAGAAAGTGCATAAAGGCAACAACGAAAAAGGCAGATATATATATATATATATATATATGTATGTATCATATATATATATATGTATGTATCATATATATATATGTATGTATCATATATATGTATGTATCATATATATATGTATGTATCATATATATATATATATATATATATATATATATATATTGGACCATGAAGAAGGATGAAACTAAGCGCCCGCGGCAGATCTTCTTGGTATCATGAACTGCAGAGCTGCAGGGAAGACACACGAGTGGGTGTTGGAGATTACTGCGGAAGTAGAGACCCAGTCTACTCGGATTAATCAAGCACAGGACGCTCTCGAATTTCGGTCATGTGCTGCGGAAGACCGGAGATTGTCTGAAGATGGAGATTATCCAGAGCACAGTTCCCGGATCAAGAGTTCAAGGATGACATGGATTGGACCGGGTTATCATTGACCGGCTGTTGAAAGAGACAAGAAACAGAATTGTCCGTGGTCTGGCCAGTCCTCGGATCGAGGACGGTCGAAGATAAAAGAAGACATTTATCTTCGCTTTGCAACACAGGATGACCTGATTGTTGCCCCATCTCGTATTATCACAATGTAACACGCGTGGAAGCTTCTAAGTGGTCGGCGCCTCATTCTGGGACAGGCTCCCATGCAAGCGCCTCTGAGCAGCCACCTTGAAGAGGCGCTATATAAATGTCCTAATGAATGAATCCGCGCCATTAGCTTTTTCTACTTTCCATGCCTCTATTCCTCGAGCGGTTGAAGACCAATTCTCTTCGATCGTGGCATTGTCTAATCAGCTCTGAAGCACCGCTGACGAGCCCAACTGAATATGCGCTACAGAAATAAGCACTCATAATTATAATTACACAACACGTATTATTGATTACTGAAGCCTATAGTTACACGAAAACAACACTAATTAGCACAATAATTAGCACCTGTAGCACCTGCTTCAACGAAATAATTCACTATAATTGCAGCTTTAATCCTATAGTCGTGACTTTCCTATGGCCATCTGAAAATAACGAACGGATTAGAAACCCATTCAACGAAATTCATAATTTCGCATTAGTCGCCATTTTTACTTAGGTATGCACCTGGCTATTTGTATAACGGCTTTGCGAACATACAAAAGGAGCTACATAATGGGTCGACTTCAACGTGGCGCAAATTCGCGGCTATTATAAACCTCTTCGGTAACTGTTAAACGTAATCGATAACTCTTGTTTCCGCTGTGCATTCGCCAACGTCCGTGATCGATGCGGCCACGATCGCCTTGACGTCATTCCGACGTCATTCCGATTGTTCGTTCATGCTTAACGTGCTATCTGCGTTGTCCCGCTTTGTTTTCTAATTACAGCTGATCACGATGACCCACATTCGCAGCCCGATTACCCACAATTGATTACGCCTATATATATATGTAAATATGATATACATATATATATATATATATTCACATCCCTATATTCACATCCCTATATAACTTAATATATATATAAGTATATATGTAGTGTACGTGTGTGTGCAGTGCCGGGCCGGAATTAGGCATAAGCTAAAAAGCTACACCTTAGGACCTCATAATCCGCAGGGGCCTAAAAAAGTACAACATTTTTTGGGGGCGTTTTCAAAATTGTACGTATATATATATATATATATATATATATATATATATATATATATATATATATATAACCTTTATATGTAGAACCTTTTTAACGGTTTGTGTAGAAAATTCCATCTGGCCTGAGTAAAAGCATTCTTTTGAAAATAATTTGAATTTTTCACTTAATGTCTTGCTAATTAAAAGGCACATGTTTTCAAGTTTTGTGAGACCTTCTGGTGTAATTTTTTTACAAGGTGCCGCCATGCTTTATATAGCTCAGGGCCTCAACACGTCTAAATCCGGCCCTGTGTGTAAGAGCGCGCGTGTGTTGATGTTGTGTGTATGTGTAAAACAATATAGCGTGCTATTTTTTCCATTACCCATAATATTATGCAGCACTGTGACAGAATTCTGTGCCTGTATGTCAGTGAATATAATATATAATTATATATAATTATATATAGGCCTGTGTGTGTGTGCGTGCGTGCGTGCGTGCGTGCGTGCGTGCGTGCGTGCGTGCGTGCGTGTGTGTGTGTGTGTGTGTGTGTGTGTGTGTGTGTGTGTGTGTGTGTGTGTGTGTGTGTGTGTGTGTGTGTGTGTGTGTGTGTGTGTGTGTGTGTGTGTGTGTGTGTCGAAGACTTTAGACATTTTCGGTGTCGTCCGAGTGGGATCCTCGCCCTCGTTCTGCGCTGGCCATGGACCTGAATGGTAATCGACCTGCCTTTCGACATTCGCTTCCTTGGTTTGAATCCCAGCGGAACGTGCGCAATTGGCGTTTAATCGCCGAATCTTTGTCAGACGCAAATTGAAATGGACGTCTCCTCCGGGCTGGGAGTTTATGCCGCCTTTTGTCAGGGCTTCAGTATACTCTAGAAATCTCCTTCGGAATCGTCGAGCCAGTCTTCGAGGACTCCGTCTGCATATTTCGGGTTTATTATATTCGTAGAAAGAGCCGGGGGAGGGCGAAGGGTAGAGGTGGGGGAAAGAGGGATACAGCGCAACCGACGGAGAAGGAGGTTTGGGGATAGAAATGGGGAAGTGGAGACACGGAGAGGGGGAGAGAGAGAGACAGATAAGGAAACGTAGACAGAGTCGTAGAGATAGACAGCGGACCAGCCAGGGCGTGGGGAAGACACCGAAGAAGAGACAGCTGGACAGAGAGAGGGGCGTAGGTAAGTTACATAAGCAGACAAAGAGGAAGACAGAGACAACAGCAGAGACGGAGGCTGCGAGAGACATAAACAGACAAGGTCGGTTAAAGAGGTGAAAAAGAGACAGAAGCAGAGATAGAAGCAATGACAGAGAAACATACTGAGGCAAACACAGAGAGGCTTAAGGCCAGTGCCATTCTCAGAACGTTCCAATTGACGTCTGCTCCTAATGGATGACTTTCCTTATGAGGTCGCAAAGCTATTCGGTAAACGGAATACACAGCTCGCCGAAAATTGTCGTCCCTTATCACGCCACGGAATAACTGAATAAGTCGAATTGAGACAGACGAACATACCCATACACAGACAGAAACGCCTAGAGAGGAGGAGACAGACAGACGGAGGGAGACATTGGAACAGAGAAGACAAAACGTCAAATTGCATCGACCTAATTCGACAGTGAGGCTTTGACACCAAAATGAGAACGCGTCAATATCAGGCACCGAATCCCAGTTCATGCTCAACATCCAGATTCCATCAGCACCTGTGGCCTGTCTGTCTGTCTGTCTGTCTGTCTGTATAACCTTCTTCCTGTCTGCATTCCTACCTTTCTATCTACATATCTACATTCCTGCCTGCCTGCCTATACCTTCATCTTCATCTTCATCTCTGCCTAGCTACCTTTCTGCTTGCCTGCCTACATCCGTATCTACCGATCTACTTTTCGGTCTTACTGAATTTCTACATCTATTTGCATCCTACTTCGATTTCCATCCTACTTTTCTATTCGCTTTTTTGTCTTACTCCACCACCTGCGTTATCTAATATTCTTTTTGTATACGTTATCCACTGCCTACCCACGTGCTGGTGTCGGGAGCGCCTCTGAGTAGCTACCTTTAATGGGCGCTATATGAATCTTCAAATGAATGAATGAATGAATGAATGAATGAATGAATGAATTTGTCTGCCTACCACTATTTCACATCATACATCACTTTTCTGTCTGACATATTTTTTTCTGTATTGCCTACTTGCCTGACTCTCAGCCTACCTACACCACTATCTGTATACCAATCCATCTATCTACAGCCAGTGTTTAATCTAGTCCCCCTCTTCTGAGGGGGAAACAAGGTTTGTCGGGGAACCAACAAGGGCGATCTTTTTTGGGAAATTTCATCCGTGTTCCAATATCCGAACTTTTTTGGGGAATTTCATCTTAAAAAAGTTTACGACCTTTTTTTAGTAATTCATCCCACTCTCAAAAACTTTCATATATCTTATTCTGTTATTTTATTATTATATTACTCGTTTACTCGCCTCTGGAGGGAGCGCAACATGTATCCAGGGGTGGGGGAAGGGAATTTCCCCTCCCAAAAAGGTGTCTACATTAAAATATTGCTGGCCTCTGGGGGGAAACATAAATCCTGGGGGATTCTCCCCCCGAAAAGGTGTCTAGATTAAACACTGATCTATCGACATGTCTTTCAAATTGAAACGTTATTTGCGATTCCGCACCGAATATCGATCAAAGATACGTTGCCGTATGTTGGAATCAAAGCTAGCAGGCGTCAGTTAAGTTCGATGTCCTTCGACTTCGATGCGTCAGGCTGTCTAAATCCTGCTCGATAACGTTCTATCATAATCTCAACGTGATCCTGTTCCTTGAGACAGATGGTAACTTAATATAATTTGTGTAATAATTATTCATTGACAAACCGTATAATTAAGTTGACGTCTTCTAGTGAGCACGCACATTAATAGTGTATGCCAATTAATAATTATTACACAAATTTAATCAATCGAGATGGGAAATGGTTTGAAGTTTATCATTCAAAGGGACAATAATTATAGTTCACGCTGCGCGCTTTCGACAGCGCGCAATTGACGGCGCGCTTTTGTCATGCGCGCTAACGACGGGACACCTACTTACATGCATGTCTGTGTATTTGTATCATTCTGTTTGCTTCCACAACCGTCTACATGCTTCTCAGTCCGCTTACCTGACATTCTCCACACAGTACCTAACAGAAAACCTCTGTCTGGCTAGCCGACTGTCCATGTCTCTGTTCCTTTCTCTCTGTCTCTTTCACTGTCTCTTTCTCTGTCCCTTTCTCTGTATCTGTCCCTCTCTGTGCTTCTGTCTCTTCTTTATCTTTGTCGTTATATTTCTCCGTCATTCTCTCTCTCTCTTCCTTTATCTGTCTCTGTCACTTTATCTATCTTTAGCTCTGTTTTTTTGTTTGTCTCTGTGCCTGTCCTTGTTTCCCCTGCTGCGTCTGCATGCATGGCGTCGCTGCTCCTGAGGCAGGAAGGGATGGAATGGTTGACCCAGGCGTCAGATGATGCTGTTCTTTGGAGGCTGCTGCGCTGGTATCATGTCATCAGGAAATGACGGAGTGGATTGGCGGGAGAGTGATTGAAAGGTGGTTGGGAGGGAGAGTGGTTGAAAGGTGGTTGGGAGGGATAGTGGTTGAAAGGTGGTTGGGAGGGAGAGTGGTTGAAGGGTGGTTGCAATGGGTTGCAGAGTGGTTAAAGGGTGGTTGGGGTGCAGCGTGGTTGAGAAGTGGTTGGAAGTCAGGGTTGGAAAATGGGGAATGGGAAGGAGAGTGGATTAATGATATTTGTGGCATTTGTAAGGAAGAGATTGTAAGGAAGGCACAGTATTGAAAAGGGTGGATGGATCCGAATGCAGAGTGAGTGAAAGGGTGGTTGGGAGGCAGATTGAGTGATGGGAGATAGAAAAGAGAGTGGGTGACAAGGTGGATTGGAGGGAGAATGGGCGAGATGGTGGATTGATGGGAAAGTGAGTGAACGGGTGGACGGGAGGGATAATGAGTCACCTCTTCCTTCACCTCCTCTCCTCCCTTTCCTCAGCTTATCCTACTTCCTCTGCTCCTTTTTCCATTAAATCACCTGCCATTCTTTTCTTCCTTCCTGTCTTCCTGCAGCTCGACATCTTCCTCTATATATCTTCTCTCCCTTCTCTTCTCGACGCTGCCCTCCTCCTCCTTCTACGCTCCCTAATCTGCCTATCCCTTGTCACAAATCACAGATCGATTGGACGAAAACTAACGCAGTCCCCATCTATTCTATCAACCGCATACTTGCTGACTCATCTATGACGCCAAGGACATGACTGACCGCCAAGTCCGATAAGACCAAGGGCATGTGAGTGTTGTTGTTCTTGGCCTGACCCTTGTGGCCTTGGACTACAATCATCTGATCAATCGATCAATCATCGAACTCTTTGCAGAAAGGCATGTTCTTGTTCGATTCATAAACTTTCATAATTAATCTCAAGCGCAGTCATGCTCCAACATGAATTGCAAGTTACTGCGCTATATAATTTTCAAGACACGCAGCTCTATGTATATGTAAATCCACATTACAGCGCTGTGTGAATTTTATTTACAGATTTTTGAGCAGAATACTAATTCATGGTATAATTATGCATGTATGTATATATGTATGTATGTAACTATGTATGTATGTATTTATGTTTGTATGTATATGTATGTATGTAGCTATGTATGTATTTATGTATGTATGTATTTATGTATGTATGTATGTAAATATGTATGTATGTATGTATTTATGTATGCATGTATTTATGAATGTATGTATACATTTTATGTATGTATACATGTATGTGTACAAGTAGGTATATATGTGAGCATGTATCCATGTATGCTTGTATGATGGTATATATGCATGTATCTATGTATGTATGTAGGTATTTATGTATGTATGCACACATGTATGTATGCATGTATACATGTATGTATGTATGTATGTATGTATGTTTACATGTCTGTATGTATGATGGTATATATGCATGTATCTATGTATGTATGTATGTATTTATGTATATATCATGATGCTGGATATACAGCTCCTTGCTAAGTACCTAAAAAAGCGTCGACATAACTTAGTCGACACGAGATGAACGCCCATCGGATCAGCCGTACCCAGACTCGGATTAAACGGGAATCGGATTAACCCAGCCTCTGCACTTTGCGATATGCTGGCCATGTCGTGCAGTCCTCGCATTGCGGACACTTCGTGGATCCCACTTTGCATCCAGGAAAAGGGAATTCCTTCAACAGCTAAAATGCTGCATCTCTGATGGTCTAGCTGTGGGACTTCGCCAGTAAGCCTAGAGCAGCAGCTGCTGTCCACGCGAATTATGTAGTCCACCACTCAAGTCACACACAAACATATACACATACATTCAAAAATATATGTATGTACATACATGCATGCATATATACATACATACATAGTACATACGTACATATATACATACACACATGCCTGCATACATACATACGTACATACATATATACATACATATATATGTACACATACACACGCACATACCTACATAGATACATGCATACCTATGTACATGCATATATACATACATACATACATACATACATACATACATACATACATACATACATACATACATAGACACGTACATACATACATACATGAATATATACATACATACATGCATAAATATATACATACATACATGCGTATATACATATTACATACATACTCACGTGCATACATACATACATACATACATACATACATACATACATACATACATACATACATACATACCTACATACACACAAACAAAGATTCCTCCCTTATTCCATACAAAGTCTTTTACGTCTATCCTTATTTATAAAATAATTAAATGTGGGATTTAAATAACGCCTATCGAAATACATTTTCTGCTCAGCTATATAATATTACGATGACATCAAACACACACAAAACATAATTGGTTGTCGCGTGTGGAGATCGACGACAACGACGAGATGTCATCATCATCATGATAATGATCTCGTTGATGGTCGAGATGGAATGATGACGGACGAAAGCCAGTACCCACTTGGCCAACAATGAAGGCAGCTAGGCCCAGGTGTAATCGGACACCACACAGCCAAGGTGTAATAGGACACCTCGCGGCCATGGTGTAACCAGACACCGCCCGCGCTGCAGGCGAGCGACGACCCGCGTATCGAGGAGCAATCTGACACTAATTGACGATAGCTTGACGTGGGGAGGGGGGCTGACTGATGCACGCTGGAGTTCCTACTTAACAGAAGGGAACGGAGAACACGGGACTTGTACTGCTGACGAACGCGACGTGTGAACATCGGTCGAGCGAGAAACATCGGGAGGAACGACCAGCGGGGCGGCAGAGTATAGTCCGTCAGATTCAGAGACTGACGCGAAAGAACGATCTGTAGTTAGGCTGTACGAAGCAACATTTGAGATAGTCCGATTTAATATCTAAACGCTTTAATACTACGTGGAAGTTCCCGTAGAGTTAGTGTATATATATTTGTTTCTTTAATTAAATTCATTTATTAATTAAACAAAGTTCGTCGTGAATCTTCTATAGAAAAGTTAGGCACGTTAAATAAAAGTGCAAGTAAAAGAACGAGCAATCGAGGGTCGACATCAACACAGCGGTAAACACACGACACGGCGACCTCCGATTGCGACATTGGTACGAAATGAACAATTACTACAACAAGGCCCCATATGCAAATCATCGGTCCACAGTGCTTCTTCTAGCACTGGCCATGCAGCTCCCTCGACCGCGAATCGAGATAACACAGAATGGACGGAACATTGATTTTTCAGACGCACCGAGGGAGCATTTATCCACGAACCGTCACAAATCATCTGCAGCAGGGCGACCACTGTAAGCTCGGTATTAGCCAGTCTCTGACCGAGGTCTTCGCTCTAATCCTGAAAGCTGGACGGTGACCTCTCGCTGAAAGATTTAACACAGAGGCCTTGTGACTGTCGGTCGCGATAGAGCAAAGGTTGACGTTTGAAACATTCATATCTGCGCATATCATTCGTCTGCAGATAGTTTTATTTAAAAAGAAAAGCAGGGCGACCACTGTAAGCTCCGTATTAGCCAGTCTCTGACCGAGACCTTCGCTCTAATCCTGAAAGCTGGACGGTGACCTCTCGCTGAAAGATTTAACACAGAGGCCTTGTGACTGTCGGTCGTGATAGAGCAAAGGTTGACGTTTGGAACATTCATATCTGCGCATATCATTCGTCTGCAGATAGTTTTGTTTAAAAAGAATAGACTGAGTTATTTTTTCAGCAGTATTTGACAACGGTAGATATTTCGCAGAGTAACTGAGTAGTAACAAACGTTTTCAGAATCGCTGGCAATTGCTGTGAAGTTATTCCCTGAACCAATCAGTCGTTTACTTTGGGGGGCCTGTAGAGTAATGGATAGCACACTGGCGTGAAGAGCAGTAGGTACCCAGATCGAACCCCGTAGACCCCGTAAGGTTTATTCAGCTGTGGTCAAATGAATAGTAGGCCATGATTGGCGCCCTGTTCGCTGCCGGTATAAACAGTTATATTCGACTCCTGTAAAACTGCTATCATGTGCTTCTACTGTATACATGTATGCAAGGCGCCCTGCGTGGCTGCCGTTTCTACTATATGTATGTCCACTGTACAGCGCAGTGCGGTTAGCAGGCGCTTAAATAAAGAAAAGATTATTATTATTATTCTACTTGCCTTCTGAAAAGCGTGTGCTGTCAAAATTATAAGCTGTAAAAAAGCTGAATTAACGGAGGAATAGCAATAATACATTTAAAGTTGCCCTTTCGAGTATTAAAATACAGTGAAATATTTTGTAACAGAACCAAGAATATGGTTTACGACAAAAGCTTCTTTTCGAACCTACTCAATGTGCAGCCCAGTTAGTTAATAATCAATCAATCAACAAGTTTCGTTTATTGTTCTATCCAAGCTGACATGTGCGCAACTTATCATAGAGTTAAGGTAACTACAATAATACTGTAATCAAAAACAAGCCCGGCCTATTAGTTGCTCTCAACGGTCTCGTCACTTGTACTTCTTACTATAACTCGTTTTCGTAAAATCGAACAATTTTAAAGCTCCACTCGAAGGCTTGTATGTTTACACATCGTTTCCCAAAGTGGACATGTGGCCCAAATGTCTGAAGTAGCAGCTCAACTATGAGCAGAATGGATCCAACAGTTAAACGTCATCTTATGACAACAAAGACCGTTGACGTCAGTAGAACATTTTGAACAGTTCTCTTCGTTCGTATGGCACAGTACAATGCTTGTTCTTCTTCAAGTTCTCCGCCATTGGGCATTTACAAACGTCAAATGGCGCCACTCCTCTCGATGCTGGGCTACCTCCTTCAGGTTACTGTATCCACACGCTATCAGCTGGCCCAGTTAGCTACATTGGTTACAGCTTTCGTCTGATACGCCTCTTTTCGTGCGGATCTCGGTTCGCCTCCTGTTAGTGACTATAGTTTAAGAGATTTTAATCTTGGTCTAGCACGTCCATAATCGAGGACCTTGTCAGGCGCAGAACCCGATGAAGGATCTCACCCAATCAATTCACTTAAAAATGAGCAGGGTCTAGGCCACACGATCTCTATAGAAACACGTGCACATCCACATTTATCCGGTCTAGCCGCATCCGTCTAGTTCTTCCTCTCATTTTTCCCTCCGTGAAAGTTCTCAGTATGTGGACAAGATCCACTTCCGTTGTCTTACTCTTTAACACTCGGACGTAACATAATCTGTCAACATATATCGATCAACCTCATCTGTGTACAGAGAGAATATAAATTATATGAAGCAACAACATCTATCACCAATTAAAATACGACGACAATATTTCTACCGATCAAAGCGTTTAAAAGGTGTCTTACGACAGCGGTTTTCTTACATTCGTTCCTGATTTTAGGATTTAGGCAAATTAAGTACAGTGGCTATATCCAGTTTATACAGGACTGCTAGTTGCTAAGGTCTGCTGGTTGCTAAGGTCTGCTGGTTGCCAAGGCCTACTGGTTGCCAAGGCCTGCTGATTGCCAAGGCCTGCTGGTTGCCAAGGCCGCTAACGCCGACATTACGTAATCCTACAGTTTCAAGGAATAAGCCACAAAAAGCCGTATTGTTATAGCTACTGTTTAAAGACGTTATGTTATGACAAAGACGATTAGAGTCGCCCTCCTCTCCTTCTTAATCCAGGCTTGAGACTGGCACCCAGGCCTGGATTAACTATGGTTCCACTGGGTCCCGGGACCCAGGCCTACCAAACATGTCATTAATAACGGGCCTACCATTGGCATTAGTATTCTGCCTTGAAATTTTAACTATTATTTCAGGGACAAGATAGACTGACAAATTTAACACTTATGAACATTGAGTGTGAAATTGTGCAACGGCTAGATTTTCAAGATATTATTGACAGTTTTTTTTATTATGAAAGCACGTCGCAACCAGTTTTAAATTCATAAATATCTGTGCTATAATTTAAACTTCGTCACCACTTATTGATTGAACTCAAGGGCGGCGATCCGAGGAATCGAGGGGGAAAAGACCCCACCTTTAAGAGTGGGGGACACACTATAGCAGTGGTCTCCAACCTTTTTTCGGTGAGGAGCCGCATTGCAAAGTTTAGCAACTTCTGGAAGTCCATTGCGAGGTTTAGCAACTTTTAGGAAACCGCCATGGTTTATGTCGAAGTTAGGAGCACAACAAATACTAGCGGATAACGCTATTACCGCTAGCGTTTATCATAATATATAATATCACGGAAACAGTCCATTTTTATAGCGCAATTGTATTTCGTCGCATAGAAAATGTCATTTTCGGGAAGGTCTGGAGAGCTGCCACAGAACTTTTCAAGAGCCGCCGGTTGGTGACCACTGTACTATAGAGTTGTCCCCCCCCCCCAATTTTGAAGAAACACGAAAAGGTGAACAATGTTTTTCGCGCGTGAGCGTGAAAATTGTTTTCACCTCTTTTTTTGACCAGATCGGTTCAAAATTGTCCCGTGTCCCCCCCCCACCTGCCAAACAAGATCTCCGCCAGTGATTGAACATATATTATAGGGGCCTACTATACAATTTTGGAACCAGGCCTACAAAATGTTAATCCGGCTCTGCTGGCACCACCAGAGTACGGACAGTGACGGAGTTAGACGCCGTATGGTTTGTGTGTGTGTGTTTAACGACATCGTAAATGGCTGCCTGGGTCGTTGACGATGACCTGAAATCACCTCTAACTTAGGCACAGAAATTTGCAGACGCCTAGACGAATTGGTAAGGTTTTGCAGCTATAAAGCATCAGACGGAATTGTTCTTTTTTAGGCGTATAGTGTTGCTTATGGCAAATCAAGTATTGCCACCTGGCGGCCATTGGCGGCGTTAGCATGAAGATAAGGAAGGAGAGAGTAAGGGGATAGGAAGCAGAGGCTAAAGACCGTGAATTTCTGTGCAACCTAAGCGAACAATGGAATATTGCAAAGTCTCTGATTTACCTACATATTGGAAGGTGGCTCACTCGGCTAATCCTACATATATACACAATCCATTGTGTTCCCTACCCTAAAGAAATCTAACCTCGATCCAACTGCCTGTCAAAATTCAATTCAATTCAATTCAACTTTATTGATCCGAATTCAATACAAAAGTACAGTAGGCACCAATTATATTGGAATGTAAAAACATTCGGGATACAATAGGGAAAGCCCAAAAGGGACATAGGTCCCGCTTAATTAGGGCTGCCTATTTGTTACATAGTAATAAGATGGCACCAAAAAAGAAACAGAAATTACCGGACTATTTCTATTATTTCTTTCCTCTCTAAAACCCTGTCTTCAGTTTCTTCCTTTCCTCAAGCAAGCTGTCATGGCCTTCTTCCAGTCCAGTCGGGTTTTCAGGGTTGTCATTCCACTGAAACTGCCCTCATATATCTTTCGTCCGACATCTATATGGCCATTGATCAATCCCATCCTTCGCTCCTAGCTCTTTTTGACGTCTCTTCGGCTATTGACATGGTCGATCATGAGATCCTCCTCCTTCAGCGCTTATAGTTATCTTGTGGCATCTCTAACAGTCCTCTTCTATGGTTTTAATCCTATCCCTCTGCTCGCTCTCAGATGGTTGTCATTGGGGAATCTAGATTTCAATGGGTCAGGGTTAGATTTGGCGTACTCCAGGGCTCATCACGATACGATACGATACGATACTCGTTTATTGCCACCAAAATCCAAAAAATTTGTATACAAACAGAAACATAGCAAGCTGGTTAGCAAGGGAAGGGCCCAAAAGGGAGCAAGCTCCCGCGAGCAGGGACACCCATTCACAGAACTCAAATACGATGGCGCAAAACAGAAACCAACATGAATCTTAACTAACAGATCAATACAACAAATTAAGCAGAGTTCTTAACTAATCATCACCATCATCACCACGATGCCATCACCACACAGTACTTGCTATGGCGCCACTCAACCTGTGCTCAGCAGCGTCTTACACAATAGAATATTAAGGAAAGGCCACACAAAACAAGTACGTCTTAAGGTGGTTGCAAAAGGGAGGGTGGGAGTCCATGGACCGGATTACCAGCGGCAATGAGTTCTATGCGCTGGGTTCGGCCCCAGACATACATACATGCATACATCATGTACTTGTGCACAGATGCATACATACATACACGTACAATACGCATACATTTGTGTGCATCTGTGTGTGTGTGTGTGTGTGTGTCTGTCTGTCTGTCTGTCTGTCTATGTTCGTCTGTTGCATAATTACACTTGAAACAAGAGCTACTGACTAATTTCAGTGGTCGTATTCGATGTTCATATTCCTCAGGCAAGTCAGTCGTGCGTTCGAACAACTGCACAGCAAAGAGATAAGCATCGTCTTCTAAGAATACAACGCATGCAATATCGCAGCGGATCGTCTTTATACTAGATCGAAAGTAACGGCCTCGGTTTCTCATCTGCAACCAAAGGCTGCGGTTTTTTGTGCCTCACGGAAACTCTGCAAATGTTGATTAAAATGTAATTGCAAATTTATATAGCACCACTTGAAGAGAAACTCGTCAGAATGGTCTTCTGTGTTCACTGCATTCACATTCAGTAGCTCTAACGAAAACCGGTTTCCATTCCTGGTTTCTGTCGATTCCTAAGCACGCAACTTACGCAACTTACGAAGGGTTTTATTGGAGAGGGAAAGATACAAGAGAGTGAAAACAAGCGGACGAGCGGAAACGGAGCTTTTCCGCCGGGTATGGGCTCGGAGTGCCTTTGAGCAGTTATCCTGAAAAGGCGCTATACAAATGCTCTGAACGAATTACATGTGCTGTAATGGGATGTAAATGCAATGTAATGTAACGTGATGTCATCTAATCTGAGATTAAGAATTCTACGATGTTGAATAATGCAAGACTTCAGTCAAAACATAATCGATAGGCGGGGGTAGGGGTAAAAATCGGTTCCAGGTCAATGTCCAAAGTGTCAGACAGGCCTAAAATCAGACGGCTAAGGTGGGTGGCGTTTAGAGCTGAAACGGAAGGAGAAGAAGAGGAATCGGGATAAGATTTGTGAAAGTGCAGTGTTTTCAGTTTTCAGTTAAAGACCTGTGGAGAGATTGCAAGAGGTGAGGTTTTGGTGAGTTCGTAGGATGGAACAGATATTTAAAGTCAGCTAATCGCAACTCTGAGATTTCTACAGCGCCCAAGAAAAACAAGTCGCAGGAACTAGCTTATGGACACAAACGTAATCTGAATGCAGGAAACGATAAAAGAATGCACTGGAGTTAGTTCGCATTTGGTTCAGTCAGGTTTCTTTTCATCCAATTCCAACTGGAGTTAGTTCGCATTTGGTTCAGTCAGGTTAGCTTTCATCCAATTCCAACTGAACTGTCGGCGAATAAACAAACAGTTGCGCCACCTACAGCCCGGAATGAGCAAACACATTCGACCTGCACAGTCGATATTGAGAGCAGGGCGTCAAGTATGTCAAGTGTTAGCGGAGGGGGATGG
Source organism: Allolobophora icterica (assembly GCA_963556255.1). Taxonomy (NCBI): domain Eukaryota; kingdom Metazoa; phylum Annelida; class Clitellata; order Crassiclitellata; family Lumbricidae; genus Allolobophora; species Allolobophora icterica. Next base: position 51,071,687 of record OY744610.1, read on the forward strand.
AAGGAATGAGAAATGGGAGGAGAGAGGGAAAATGGGAAAGGAGGCACCAGCTCTAGGGATGCCTGCAGTCTGCAGATTAGACCCAGGCGTTCTTGGAGCCTCTGCAAACTTTGCAAAGAACACAAGAACGGGTTGAGAGAGGAAAAGCATCTGCTATGCTTATATATCACAGATGGCTGAAATCCAACAATAGGAATGCCATTACATTCACAGAAGGTCTTCGAAACCTATATAATCCGACAATAAGCTTGCCATAATATTCGTGGAAGATGTTCTAAACGCATGCGGCCTATCTAATCACAGGATTTGCTCGGACTAATTAACGTCTTTCCTCGATTAAATGCGCTGGCCCTGCTGCATGGAACAGTCTATCGTATAATACTCGTAAAGTGCCTAACTTGTATTTATTCAAAAAATCTTTGCGCGCACTCCTACTGGAGTCATAGCTCGTTCAGTTTTGTTGTTTTTACATTATCGTCACTGTGTTTTCTTGCATAGACT
>OY744610.1:51074687-51132187 GCA_963556255.1 Allolobophora icterica
GTATTCTTGGTCTTCGTTGTTTCTTTTCCCTTCGAATCTTGCATTTAGTGCACTGTGTGTGGGAGTTGATCAACTGACATTCTCTCTACATGTCCAAACCATCGGAGTCTTCGTTGAGCGACTTTGTCTAGCAGAGTTGGTTTGGATACCGAATGAATTTCTTATGTGATCGTCTCTTAATTTCTGTAGTCTCGAAATCCCTACGATCTTCCGCAGCCAACTCATTTCTACTGTAATCATTCTTTTCTCATCTTGCTTTCGCATTTGTATATTACATAGGCATATATTTATATTTCTGCATAATTTATTAAACGTTAGCTCTTCATCCAAAGTAAGTTAGACCGTTTAAAAGACGTCCTGTTGTGGCTTGCGGAGTTTCTATAGAGCCACGCGAAAAGGTTTGGTTACCTCTATATTTTATCAATACCAAGATTACCGAATTCAGATAGTCAGAACCGAGCAGCTTGTGCCGCTAGTGAGAATTTCGAAGCGCGACACGGCGTTTGATACAATTTACTATTCTACATTCGCCTTTGAAAAGTCACGTGTCAACTGGATACTGAGGACACACGGAATCCAAATCGCCGTCGCGGTAGAGGTAAATTGTTCAGCAGTACAATGACACGGAGAATGAGAGAGCAAACATGATGAAACAATACTCCCAGAAAACAATGCTCGTTCTCTGTAGGCCCATCATACACGTCGTGCCAACGAACTCACACAGCTTCAAAACAGACAGCAACAGGCTTCTGTTTTTGGTATTTGGTTTCTATCTTCAATATCAATAGCATTCTTGTTAATAATAATATCGTACTCATAGCATATATTATTCACTAAAATTAAGAAGAATAAAAAGAGCAGTCCCTTAAGCTAGGCCTAATGCAACCATGGGTATGAAGTGTTAGCGACTTCATTTTCTTAGCCTCGGCATATGAGGGCAGGTGGCCAGTCCTTTCCCCACCGTCTCATCTTCCCATCGACAGTGTACGGTCGGTGTACTCATTATAGCTGGGTTGGCTAGGGGGTGCAGGTGAAGCAGAAATCTCGAACCAAATTTCAGTCCTGGCTGGGATTTGAACCCATGAACTCTCGATTGACAGTCCAACACGCTAACCACTGCACCATCGAGCACCTCTGACTAAAACTTATTCTGTACCAGAATACGTGTTACTTCTAAAAAAATTTATAGTAGTTATTTACTATAATTAGTTTTTTTTACATCAATGCATAACCTGCAGTGTGCTGTGTTACCACGAGGATTATAAATCTAATCCTACATATAACATAATCTGCAAATCCTATTAGTACTGTACCAAGTGCAGTCGTCCACTTGGCCATCCCTTCTCTCCAAACGGCACTACGCCCACTACTTCACGACGCACCTCGATGCATTCTAAGCTCCGTCCCTGGCGCTACATCACGTCAGTGTTTATAGCGTCATATAATCGCCTAGTTTATGATTTTGGCGAACACGGGATCAGGAAGGGGCACGTTCGTGGACGCTGTAAACCATGCATCCGTAAATAACAGGTTGAGGAAGAGCTGCTGGCAGCAGTAGAAAACAAGGCTGTTGCTGATCCTCTCGTAGGCAGGTTGCCGTGTGATTAAGTTGCGCCATATTGCACAGAGGATGGCGGCGCAATATCATCTATATATTTCCGTTTAATTTTGTAAATTACGATTTTGTGAATCTCGTTGATTTTTAGGCAATTAACTACATGTTAGAGTTTGCACAACTATTGAGTGTAACTATATTGTCACATGCGTCCTTACAATATAGGTTGAACAGATTGAGAGAGAGAGAGAGAGAGAGAGAGAGAGAGAGAGAGAGAGAGAGAGAGAGAGAGAGAGAGAGAGAGACAGACAGACAGACAGACAGACAGACAGACAGACAGACAGACAGACAGACAGACAGACAGACAGACAGACAGACAGACAGACAGACAGACAGACAGACAGACAGAGACACAGACAGACAGACAGACAGACAGACAGAGATAAGGAGAGAGACAGAGACAGGCAGAGAACAGGAGAGAGACAGAGGCAGAAAGAGACAATCATTCAGGAGTAGAAATAGACGCAATGTAAAATGCATGATGTCAAGTAAGTGCCTACTCGGGTAAACTATCACTCACGTAGATTTTATGTTGGACCTCAATTATCACAATTAAATTTAGGTTACGTGCTGTCTTTCTCTTTCAGTGTCTGTCTGTCTGTCTGTCTGTCTGTCTCTCGCTCTCGCTCTACGTGTTATGCCGGTTTCAAACCTATTTTGGTCTGCCATTTCCACATCGTTATATCTAATGTTACACAGAGTTTTATATTTAGCAAATTCTGCAGCAATTAGGATAATTGTGCAGACATTTTGGTGATAATGAATATTGCAAGTGCTAAAATATATCTAGGCTAGATGTGGGTAACTCTACAGTCTACTATGTAAGCTAACCAACTCTGCAATATTGTCATTGTAATTACGACAATTAATATAGCATCTTAGGTAGCAAGCTACTTCTAGGATGCTTTACACACAAACAAACACACACACACGCACACGCACACGCACATGCATGCACACACACACACACACACACACACACACACACACACACACACACACACACACACACACACACACACACACACACACACATCATCATCATCATTGCAACCCGTCCTTCATCCTCCTCCTCGTGTTGTTCTATCTATCACCCCCATTCCACTCAAAACTGAAGTCTCACCTTTTCAAATACTCCTACCCTGACTCATCTGATCCTCCGCCTTCCAATTATTGGACTACTCTCTGGAAAGCCCCTCTGATCTGACGTAGCGCTCGTGAATAGGCTGGTGTCCTGCGCTTGGCCTTCGAGTGGCGCTTTAGAAGTTTGGAGATTACGATTACGATTACGATTACGTGATCTGTTTCTGAGTACGTAAATGTAATGAAAGGTAAATCTCCGAAATTTCTCAGCGCCACACAAAAGCCACGTCAGGCAGATCAACCTTAAAAACACAGGCGCTATACCAAATCAAGTCTGTCTGATATAGCCAGACTGTTTGGTCCGATCCGGTGCTAAGTGAAAATCCGGTGATTCGACGGATGTATGGGCGAGTCATCACCGGATGAATGCTGATACGATTACAGGGTTTATTCTGTGCATTGCAAGATGGAACAGCTTCAAATATCAACATACAGGGGCGCCGGCAGCGTGACGCACTGGACGCACGTGCGTCCACCCACCGAATAAAATCCATACAAGGATTAGGAATCGCATCGTTTTTTTTGACAATTTCACTGTGTAATTTTGGTTTACCATACAGTATGTATAAATAATATCATATGATATCATATGCATGTGTTATACTGTACTTTTATGAGTCCATCTGAGTAATTTTCAGTATATGACTACAAGTGGCAGACAAGGGACGGGTGTTGATGGGAGGAGACGGGAGGGGTGTGCGTCCAATTTTTTATGCCTGACGGCGCTCCTGTCAACACACAATACAATGTCTGAAAACGAGGTTTAGAACAAGGTTTAGATTTGAGTGGCGGCAGCTTCTGAAATTTTCGCTGTCTCGTTCTATGCGTTTTTGTGGGTTCTCTGTTGTCTATCAAAGAGTTGTAGACTTGTGGGATGGTTTGGATGATAGTACTGTCGGAGTGGACACTATCACAGCATTAAGAGGAACCTATAGAAGGGATGGGTTATAACAGGTTAACTTGCGGTGGTTCTTCAGCGTGAGAGTTGTAGACAAACGTTCATGCAAACATACATGGAACATACGGACATAATTATAAACATACAGACATGCATACATATGAGTGACACATTTATAGACCCATAAGAAATTTAGTGACCCAAGCTAAGAAAATAAATAATATATTCCACAGAAGAAGCAGTGATCGTCGACTGAGCGCGTATACATTGTATACGTCATTATATTTATCCACTTTTAATAATAATAATAATAATAATAATAATAATAATAATAATAATAATAATAATAATAATAATAATTTTATTATTATTTATTATTATTATAAATATTATTATTATTATTATTATTATTATTATTATTATTATTATTATTATTATTATTATTATTATTATTATTATAAAATTTGTTTATTGATTCAAACTGACAAGTACGCAGTAAGATTACACGGTATAGTAGTAACAGATGATAAAAAGTTTAACAGAAGTCGACTTTAACTGTATAGTAGAGAATGGAAGGCTGAGTCTACCTTGTGGGCTAGCGGGTATCGAACCCTTCTGATCTTCTGATCTTTATGCCAGCATGTTACCATTCAACCATCTCCCCGCCCCATCTTCTGCGTCCTATCCTACCTACCTGTCTATCCTGCCTACCTGTCTGTCTCCCTGTCTTTTGATTCCGACCAACCCTTCACTTTCTTTCCCAACAACGTTTTCCTCTCTCCTCTGCCACTATCTCCCCAATACCTCCGCAAATTACTTCGCACTGGCGCCATGCAGACGGTCACGACAATACCATTTAATTCTCACAACTCAATTGTTGCAACCCTTGCACTTAGAAAACCTAATTATCTGGCCGAATCTTTTGAGAAAACGAACACTGGATAATGAATTACTAATGCATACGCGAGATAGTTATACAGCTCCGAGACTCTTATGCCTAACTAATAGGCTAACATTCAGGGAAGGGTAAACGCGTGTTTATGTATATAGAGCCGGTGGTAAGCTCAGTGGTAAGCCTGTCTGCATGGCGCTGAGAATTTTAAATGTCAAAGGAAGACAATAATAAATGAACAGTAGGCGGCCTGTTCAAACCGCAAAAAATGGAAACGCCTCTTTCACAAAGTTGCTACCAACAACGATTTCCACCATTGCACTATGCTGTAGACCCTAGGCTTGACCTCCCCGGATCCTGACCTGGCACCGAAAGAGACCAAGCAACCAGGCTCTTGCGGACTTGATTTTATATAGAGACGTGATAAGCTCAGTGGCGCTGAGAATTTTAAAGATTTACACAGTCTTGTTGTCAAGACCTTAAACCCCAAGACCAAGACCAATACTTTGAACCTCGAAACCAAGACTAAGACTTTGAACCTCAAGACCAAGACCAAGACCAAGACTTTGAACCTCAAGACCAAGATCAAGACTGTGAACTGAGTTTTGTGTACAGTCTTGCAGTGCGAGATATTTAGCGTATATATTAAGTGCGCTTACTTTAGTTTCACGTGTATATGTATATATGATAGATGTATAACGTTTAGTCTTAGTGACACGCGCGGCCGGCCGATATCGGCAGCGGCGCGCTATATGTATATTATTAGAGTTCGTTTATGCGCACAGAGGACAGGTGTGTCAAGAGGCGCGAAGAATTATGCTGACTAGAGAAGTTTGATTTAGTGTGTTCGCTGTAGTAGTGTGGCTGACTAGTCGAGTTGTAATCGAATTGAGTTCTGTCTGTTTGTTTCTTATTAAACTGAAAAGATATTAAACTGTGTTGCTGATTAGTTCAGGTTATACTTATACGTAGAATTAGTGTTCAAAAGGTGAACGTTAAATAGGCGTTAAGTACGAAGAGAACAAGGATTTAATCAGAAGGATTGTCAACGGAAGGATTGGGTTGACATTATTGGTGGCAGCGTCGGTGTGGATAAATACTCACGGTGGATAAGAACTCACGGTGGATAAGAACTCACGGTGGATAAATAACTCACGGTGGATAAATACTCACGGTGGATATAAACTCACGGTGGATTAAAATTCACGTTATCACCTCCTTCGGCGGATAGAAGAATCTACGACGGTGATAAAAGAATTTACAACGGTGTTAGAAGAATCTACGACGGTGTTAGAAGAATTTACGCGTTGTGTGCTGTGTGACGAGTTTACGATATCAACGACGGTGGAACACGAGAAACGGTATAAAAATTTCGTTGTTTTCCACGAACAAATATAAAGGAAATCCCGTTTGTTTATCGATTCACACAACAAGAAAAACCGTGACTTCTTTGAAAAGAGAAATCACCGAAGTAAACAAGTAAGATGGAGAAACTAAGTGCTGAAAGACAAGCAGATATTAAGAAGATGTCTACGGAAAGGCTAAAACAGCGTTTGTTGAAAGCCGGTTTTAAGGAAGAACAATTAGAAGGTATGTCACGTGGTGACATGATACATGAACTCGCTGAAGTGTGGGTTAAAGAAGAAGTCGAAGAAGAAGGTGCCGTTGGCGGTGCCGTAGAAAAGGCTATTGAAAAACCTCCTGCGCCTATGTCTATGGAGATGTTGATGCAGTGGATGATGATGAAAGAAGATAGGGAGGAGAAACGGAGACAAGAAGAGAAAGAAAGAGAGGAGAAACGGAGACAAGAAGAGAAAGAACTGAGACAAGAAGAGAAAGAAAGAGAAGATAGACGAAGACAAGAAGAGAAAGAGTTGAGACAAGAAGCAGAACGTGTAAGACAAGACGAATTGCGCTTGCAGAGAGAGAAAGAAGAGAAAGCAGAACGTCTGCAGAGAGAGAAAGAAGAGAAAGCGGAACTTGCAAGGCAAGAGGAATTGCGTCTGCAAAGAGAGAGAGAAGATAAAGCAGAACAAGTGCGTAAGGCAGAACTTGAATTGCAAAAGAATCAGTTTGAGATTCAGTTAGAACAGTTGAAAAGAGATAGGGAAGATGCTGAAAGAAGAAGATTGGAGCAGATGATTGAATTTGAAAAAGCTAGAAAAAGTGATGAAGAGGTTCGTCAGCAACAGATTGAAGCAAAGAGAATGCGTGAAGAAGAAAAAGAAAAAGCGCGAACGTTAGAGTTAGAACGTGCGGAACAGATCAGACAAGAAGAACTCAAATTTCAGAAAGAAAGTTTGGAAAAGGCAGAGACAGAAAGACAAGAACGTCTGAAACTGGAGAAATCAAAATTGACATTGAAAGAAACGCAAATGAGAGAAGAACGGGAAGCAGAAAGAAGGAAACAGCAAGAAAGTGAAACTTTGGTGTCAAAAATTAAGAAAATAGGTGATGCAATGAAGCATGTATTGCCTCATATGCCAACTGATATGATGGAGGTGCCATTATATTTTGAAACAGTCGAGAACGCGTTTCGCAGTTTTGCTGTGGAAAAGCCGTTTTGGGTGAAATTATTACTACCATTGATGACGCCGAAAGCTCGAACCGTTCTGAATAGATTGTCATACGATGATCTAGACAATTATGATAGAGTCAAGCAGCACTTATTAAAAGAATTTAAGTTGACTTCGAGAGAATACAGAGCCAGATTTGTGGATGCTAAGAAAACAACAGAAGAGACTTATACGATGTTTACGGCAAGACTGAAGAACTTGCTAAACTATTACGTGAGAAGTCGAAACGTGAACAGAGAGTATGATACGCTCTTTGATTTGCTGGTAGCGGATAAGCTAAAAGAATGTTTACCGCCAGGTCCACTACAGTTTGTATTGTCGAAGGAAGGAACTGACTGTCTTCAAGCTAGTGCAGTGGCAGACCTAGCAGACATTCATGTAAACAATCGAATTGGGTTTGCGTTCCCAAACATAAACAGTTATCCTTCTCAACGTTCCGTAAACCAAAGCCAGAGTGGAAAGTGGAAAAGTAATCCAGAAACAGGGAATCGGTTCAAAGGTAAAGAAGTCAAGGCTAATGTCCCTGTACCCAATGAAACCAGAGAAGTGACGTTTGGTCGTCAGGGATTTAACAAATCGTCAGCGCCGTTTGCCAAGAGGGAAGGCAACACATCGTTTACGCAGTATAAGAGATATGAAGGAAATGAACAACGAGGTATTTCACAACCATACCATACAGTTGTGAAGCGTTGTCACAACTGTGGTTCAGACAAACATTTGGTTAAATTTTGTCCAGTTCCAGTGGCAGCAGCTAGTTCTAGCAGAAATCAAGAACACACAAGGGTGAATTTGATTCAAGTGGTTAGTGATACAGGTAATCAAACCACGGGTCAAGAAAACCAAGAGACTGAAGTAAAGTCAGTAATGAAATGTGGTATTCAAAAAGAAATTCTATTGGATGCTGAAATTCAGAGAGAAGTCATAGGAAAAGAGGACAGTCGAATATTGAAGAAATCGTTCTTGCAATATGTCGAGGTTGAAATTCGTGCAGTAGACGGTAAAGAGCCAGTGAAAGTCAAAGCACTGAGCGACTCGGGAGCAGAGATTCCGGTGATTAGTGAAGAATTACTGGAAGGCATGAAGGTGGAACAAATTGGAAAAGTGAATTTGCAATGTGTGGCAGGAGATGCCATTCCTGCGAAGTTAGTGAAAGTGGATGTTAGATTGTGTGGTAGTGACGTGGAAGAAGAGGGATTTCCGCGTAAAATCCAGTGTTCACTTACACCTTATGTCACCTTGATGTGTGCTAGTATTGCAAAGATGGGCAGTACAGAAAGATTCTTGTTGCATCCAGAGATAATTGCCGAATTAAAAGCCGTACCACAGATGAAGATCAAAACGATACAAGGAGATGTGAGTGTACAAGCAAATGTAATGACGAGAGCGCAGAGTCGGAAACAGGAAATGGTAGATGTTGATGAGAAGAGTGAAACTGAAAGTTCAAGTGATGAGGAAAACGAAAGTAATGAGCAACGAAGCAAATCGCGAGATGGTGTAACAGCAGAGATGAACGAGCAAGAGATGGCTGCATGCGAGAATGGCACATTAAATGAAACTGAAGAAGACAATGAATGTGATGTGGGGATAGGAGACTTGTATAGAGATGAAGAGATGGATGAAGAACAAAAGGTGCAGATTGCCGATTCGAAGAAGTTCGAAGAGCAACAGAGAAAGGATGAATCGTTGAAGCCGTGGTGGAAGTTAGCACAAGAGAAAGAATCTGAATTCTGTGTGATCAACGGTTTATTGCATAAGAAATATCAGATATTAAACCAGACGATATATCAACTAGTGTTACCAAAAGAGAGACGAATAAAAGTGATGGAATTGGCGCATGAATCGGTATTTGGAGGACATCTAGGAGAAGAGAAAACAAGAGAACGAATAAAATTATCTTTTGTATGGCCAAAGATGAGAAGAGACATTGTGAAATTTTGTAAGTCTTGCGAGAAGTGTCAACTAAAGGCAAGGAGTTTGGTGATGGATAGAGTGCCCATCACTCCAGTCTCAAGAGAAGAGGTCGCCTTCAGGAGAATGACAATGGACCTAATAGACAACCCGAGGAAATGGCACAAGATAATTCCTTTTCACGAAAATCATTTGAAAGAACTCAAAGAAACTACGGAGAAAGCATTATTGTTTGCAGAATCTTACTCTCAAGAAAAGCAGTTACAATACCCAAATCAGTATAACAAGAGAGCAAGGCACAAAGGAATTTGCAGCATATCGAATTCCTTTGATTTATCGATCAGAAGTGGAACGTCAGATCAAAGAAATGTTAAAAACAAACATTATTAAACCATCATCGAGCAGAATGGCAAGCCCTTTGGTTATTGTTAAAAAGAAAGACGGATCTTTAAGACTTGCCTGTGACTACAGATACATTAACTCATTCACAGTGGATTGTAAATATCCGATGCCGATTGTCAGAGACGTTTTGAACAAAGTTGGAAAGTCTAATGTGATTTCCATTTTGGACTGTCGAAGTGCTTATTGGACTTGTCCTGTAAAACAATCTGATCAATGGAAGACAGCTTTTGTAACACATAATGGACTGTATGAATTTACTCGTGTTCCTTTTGGAATGATAAATTCAGGCCGAACTTTTGTTAAGGCGATAAATTTAGTTTTACAGCCTATAAGCGACTTTGCAGAACCGTATGTTGATGACATTGCTGTGCATTCTGACAGTTGGAAAGTTCACTTGCAGCATCTAGATGCATTTTTGATGCAAATGAGATTGCATAACGTTACTTTGAATTTGAAAAAATGCATATTTGGTAAGAGTGAGGTAAGGTTTATCGGTCATGTGGTTGGGTCTGGTAAGATAAAGATGAATCCAGACAGAATTGAAAGTTTGACTAATTTGAAGATCCCAGAAACTAAGAAGCAAGTTAAGCAACTGCTTGGATTTTTTAATTATTACAGACAGTTTATTAAGGACTTTGCACAGATTGCGAAACCTTTATCTGATTTAACTAGTAAACGTGTTTCTGATAAGATTGATTGGACTGTTGAACATCAGCAAGCATTTGATTTACTTAAAGAGGCTGTGCGATCCAAAGTAGTGTTATATGTTTTTGAAGTGGGAAAACCATTCAATTTGTACTGCGATAGTAGTGACTTTGCAGTCGGTGCTGTTTTAACACAGATGGACGACAAGGGAATAGAGCGCCCTGTGTCATTTATCAGTCAGAAGTTAACTGATACCCAGAAGAGATGGGCTACTGTGGAAAAGGAAGCCTATGCTATTGTTTGGGCTCTAAACAAGTTAAAAGAAATTATAATTGGATCAAAAATTTTCATTTTTACTGATCACAATCCTCTTACATATTTGACTGAGTCAATGTCTAAGTCTGCTAAACTTGTGCGTTGGGCGTTAGCCTTACAAACTTTTGATGTTGAGGTGAAGTACAAGAAGGGCAGATTGAATATTATTGCTGATTGTTTGTCAAGGTTATAAGTAATCGTAAGACTGTTTATTAATTAGTTAGATATATATATGTTTCATGTATTTTGGTAATTTCGCAAATTTTGAAATTTAATTTGCTCAATTCCAGAAAAAGGAAGGAGGTAATGTGAACTGAGTTTTGTGTACAGTCTTGCAGTGCGAGATATTTAGCGTATATATTAAGTGCGCTTACTTTAGTTTCACGTGTATATGTATATATGATAGATGTATAACGTTTAGTCTTAGTGACACGCGCGGCCGGCCGATATCGGCAGCGGCGCGCTATATGTATATTATTAGAGTTCGTTTATGCGCACAGAGGACAGGTGTGTCAAGAGGCGCGAAGAATTATGCTGACTAGAGAAGTTTGATTTAGTGTGTTCGCTGTAGTAGTGTGGCTGACTAGTCGAGTTGTAATCGAATTGAGTTCTGTCTGTTTGTTTCTTATTAAACTGAAAAGATATTAAACTGTGTTGCTGATTAGTTCAGGTTATACTTATACGTAGAATTAGTGTTCAAAAGGTGAACGTTAAATAGGCGTTAAGTACGAAGAGAACAAGGATTTAATCAGAAGGATTGTCAACGGAAGGATTGGGTTGACATTATCAAGACTTTTAAAAACGAACTCGAGTGCACTCGAGACCAAGACCGTGGTCTGGAGGACAACAAGTCTGGATTTACATCATATTACATCACATTCTAATTTCTGTATTTCCGCATGGCTGCACTTCCAACTGAGCTGTCGATGAATTAACAAGGACTTCTCACTCCCGATTGAACATATTAGAGCGAACAGGCCTCAGATGATGTCAAATGTCAGTGGATAATGATGGGAGCAGAGGAGACGGGTGGGAGAAGAGGAGACGGGTGGGAGAATAGGAGAGGGGTAAGAGAAGAGGAGAGGGGTGGGAGAGGAGGACAGATATGGGCAGTGAGACTATCTCCACGTTTGCCGTGAGTTTGTGCTGATTGTAAGCATGGTGGTCTGTCCTTTAAGCCTATGCAAACTCTGTACAAAACTAATGAACGTAATTTTGGCAGGGCTGATGCACATGGTTGGGAGGAAATGGGCTAAGACCTGTAGCCTAAAGCCTTTAGACAAGAGCAGGGTGGGAATTTTGGGGGGTTCAATCCCCTAGTCTATCTTAGTACCCCCAGTTAAGTCTTCATTGCATACCCCAGGGGGTCGTTTCCAATACTCCTCAGCTGTGCTAGTGTGATTTAGCATTATTTGACTTTAAGTCTCTGACAAAAAGAAAATATTTCCATGGTGATCATGTATGCATTTTTGAATTTTCTCAACAGAGGAATTGATTTTGATTCGAGTCTGACTTGCAAAACTGCTTGCGTTGAAATCAGCCGCTTTAAAATTTCGTTGACATCAATTTGCAAAATACGAATAAAATGTTCAACCACCCCAGTCTTTTTTCTACAATTCCCACACTGGACAAGAGAGTAATGGGTAAAATACCCAAATACAAAGGGTTGTCTCAATCGAAGAAATGGGGAGAGGAATGATAAGGCCCTAGACGGTGTGTACTTAACTAACGGCGCATGACATTGTCAATTGCATAAGACCATTGCGAACAGGTGCGTCTTTCGAACTGAATATCAATCGTCTACTGTGGAGCATAGCCTAGGATTAATGCGAGAAATTACATCATTACGTGTTGTATCCTTTCAATTTCTGCACAACGAATTGTAAGCGAACACGCATAGAGAGGGACAGATGTTCAGGCGGGCAAGTAGTCAGAAAGCAGGCAAGACAGAAACGGACAGTACACCCACGGAGGTAGGTGCTATCCAGAGCGACAATGGCTTAGTCTGTATGGTAAATAAAAAGTCGCGTGGACAGCCAGGCAAATAAGTAAACATACGACATTTAATCCGACAGACGCTGAGAAAAGACAACTAGGATCTGTTTTCGTTTCCTCATTATTTTGTTGCTTATTTACGAAGTTTCGGAATAACGTGACTGCCCTGGACGATTGGAAAATGGCCAAAGATCTTATCACACTACATACATACATACATACATACACACATACATACACACATACATGCATACATACATGCACACATACATACGTAATACATGCACACATAAATACATACATACATGCGGCATGCATGCATACATACATACATAATACATACATACATAAATACATACATACATATATACATACATACACACATACAATGTCATACATGCATACATACATACACACATACATACATACATACATACATACATACATACATACATACATACATACATACATATATACACACATACATACACACATACATACGTAATACATGCACACATAAATACACACATACATACACACATACATACGTAATACATGTACACATAAATACATACATACATACATACATACATACATACATACATACATACATACATACATACATACATACATACATACATACATGCATACATACATACATACATACATACATACATACATACATACATACATACATACATACATACATACATACATACATACATACATACATACATACATTACAGTGATTACACACATGCATACATACGAAAGCAGAAAACACATGCATACACACAATCATCCATGCAGTACGTGTTTGTGCATTTCTTCTTTTTGACCATCTTGCCTCTTCATATTCCATAGTAACTGATTATTAATGGAATTAAGTACGCGACGAAGAACCTGTGGTATTGTGGATGTCGTCGAGAGGGTTTTGTGCGCTGAGCTGCAGAGACAATCATTGGCCGTAGAAACCCAAGTCATGGCTGAAGGATCGATCAACTGAACGTTTCATGTTTGTTTGGGTCGATGGATTAGACGAAAGACAGGTCGCCGAAAGAATAATGGATCACCTGTGTTTCATAAGGAGACTCAGAGAAAAAAGGAAATCGCATAGGGTTCGTTAAAGACCGGAATCGTTTTTTATCAGATGTTAGGGACAGGGATCATTATTTATCTGATGTTGAGGATAGGGATCATTTCTTATCTGATTTTAAGGACAGGGATCATTTCTTATCTGATGTTGAGGACAGGGATCATTTCTTATCAGATGCTAAGGATAAGGATCATTTCTTATCTGATGTTAAGGACAGGGATCATTTCTTATCAGATGCTAAGGATAGGGATCATTTCTTATCAGATGCTAAGGACAGGGATAATTTCTTGTCAGATGCTAACAAGAGGGATCATTTCTTATCTGATGTTAAAGACAGGGATAATTTCTTATTAGATGCTAAGGACCGGGATCATTTCTTATCAGATGCTAAGAACAGGGATAATTTCTTATCATAGGTCATAGACAAGGGCCATTTCTTATAATTTGTTTTCATATGTTATATATATTCAATTTTCGAAGCGTAATGATATCCCACACAATACAAATGGAAGGGTAAATTATCAAGATATTACAGATGTTTTAGCAGCAATTTTCACAGATTTATTTTTGTTTTTGCACTTTCTTCGAGGTAATAATCCATGCAAAACAGGCCCTGGACAGTCCAAGACATCGGAGAAAAGCCAAGTGTCAGCTTGCTTAATTGCTCATATGTCGGATTGTCGCTAGGGAAGATCTCAGGCGAATCAGATTATTTATCATGGATCATTTCTTATAATTTAATATCAGATGTAAAGGACAGGATCGTTTCTTATGAGATGTTAAGACATGAATAATTTCTAATCAGATGTCAAACACTTACTTAATACTTAGTCCTTCCGGTGCAGGTCTGCACATCGGGCGACGCATCTCCTCCACTCTCCTCTGTCCACTGCCAGCCTCTCCGCCTCCTCCCACGTCAGCTCCAGACATCTTAGGTCCCCTGTCAGATGTCATAGTCAGGGATAATTTCTTATAATTTCGTATCAGATGCTGAAGAGAGAAATAATTTCTTGTAATTTCTTGTCATGTTCGCAATTACATTCTCAGGCATTTTGTTCTTCTGTTAGAATAGAGGTATTACATATCAGATGGGCAACCAAATCAAAAGGGCAACACACTTTAAGTAACCGATCGTTTTTGTAGAGCCTTCTGAGGGCCATATTGGAGTTTACTTCAAAATTATGACCTGGCTTCCATTATGAATTCTGTTCTGGATCTTCGTTCTCTCTTTGTCTCAACACGTGCCTCTCTCTATCTCTCAGGCATTTGTCTTTCTCTGTCTCTCTGTTTCCATCTCACTGTCTCTGCCTGTCTCCCTCTCTCTGTCTGTCCCCCTCTGTCTGTCTGTCTGTCTGTCTGTCTGTCTGTCTGTCTGTCTGTCTGTCTGTCTGTCTGTCTGTCTGTCTGTCTGTCTGACTATTATCGCCTACCGATTGTTCTTCCGTTGGTTTTCTTTAGAAATTCGATAGCATTACTTCGAATCTTAGACCGAGTTCGTTATTAATTCTGACCAGTGAATCTGAACGAATTAAACGATCCTAAGATGGAAGATGGTTTAAATGATCCTGTACAATGGAAACGATTGATCCCTTTATTGACGAAGGAAAGATTGATCCCTTTATTGACGAAGGAACGTATATTCTATTGATTGACATAAGAACGATTTATCTCTTGATTGACGTAAGAACGATTTATCTCTTGATTGACGTAAGAACGATTTATCTCTTGATTGACGTAAGAACGATTTATCTCTTGATTGACGTGAGAACAATTTATCTCTTGATTGACGTAGGAACAATTTATCTCTTGATTGACGTAAGAACAATTTATCTCTTGATTGACGTAAGAACGAATGATCGATCGATTTACGGAAGACGGGTATTGATCGATCGCTTGACGAATTAATATCTGATCTCTCGACTGACAGAGAAATGAATGATCTCTCGACGGAAACAGGTCCACTTCCGGTCAGCGGCTTTGAAGGAGTGGCAGAGGAGGACCTTCTGATTACGACTGATAGCGCTAGTAAACCAGTGGCGCACGGTTCTTTTGAGAGGACGTCGCGCCGAAGTGGACAGAGTCGGGGAAGGCGGAAAAGAACGGACGGAAGGAAGGAAGGAAGCCGGGGGAATGCGCGGACGGGTACGGACTTCCTCGGTCGTATATCAAAGCTACATAATTGCCGGCTTCATTCGAATGCCGATATAATAGCATTGGATGACGGTAGTGGAGACAACGGTCGTGCAGATGTTACAGACCGTTGGTCTGGATTAATGCGCCTGTCAGGACATCCGCTGAGGCGTATCTTGTGGGAGCGCCAATGTTAGGGAACTTTTTGTTTAATATGACTTACTTATGATGATGACAATCCCTGATTAGAATAGTATTGCGTATTACAGAGGTTTCCGTAGTGTAGTGGTTATCTGCAGGGCTCTAGTGATAAAATTAGAGGTGAGTACACGCTACCGGTTAGTTTTCCGAAACAAATTATTAGAGGTGAGTACAAATATTTTGTGAGGCGAGTATACGGTCTCTAGAGGTGAGTGCACGCTGTACACCCGCGTATACCCTGGAACTTATCTGATATCACGTTCGCTTAACACGCGAAAGGTCCCCAGTTCGAGCATGGGTGGAAACAAAGCTTTTTGCAACGGCTCTAACACAGACTATACGTCTTCTGAACCACTTAAAACCCTTGTTGTGTCATATGAAAAGCAGATGATGAGAAGAAATCGGAGAAGTGTGAGAGATTGAGGAAGGATAGCAGGTTAAGACGTAGAGGTAGTGGAGCTTAGATTAGATTAAGCATTACGTCACGATAAAATCGATGTTTACTAGGGTGCTTCAGATCTCAAAAGAGAAATCGATGAGCGAGTAATGGCTTAGGGGCGGCTGTCGGATGAAAGGAGAGCGGAGGCTCTGAAGTTGTTTTTGCCAGCAGCGCAGCCGCCTCCATTCATCCACAACAAAGCTGTCATCATCCGCTCTAAAGCGGAATTTATGTCACCCCTCGGCTGAAGATAATAATCAGCGCCCGACTTAATTCAGGAAAAAATAAGTCACTCCGCGATTCAGAATGACGTGGTGAGGGTCGTAGGTCCTGAGCACCTTAGTGGAAAACATTACTACGTCCTACTTCAACTAACATAAATGTCAGTTTACAATCACAATTACTGTACATTATTAACAACATCATCCGCGTCAATCATTATCATTGATGAACCCGGGGACTAGAAGAACGACAAGTGGCGATGATGTTGTTGGTGGTGGTGGGGTGTGATGGTGACGGTGGATTTGGTGATGGTAATGACGGTGGTGGTGGGTGTGATGGCGATGGTGGATTTGGTGATGGTAGTGGTGGTGGTGGTGGGTGTGATGGTGATGGTGGATTTGGTGATGGCAGTGACGGTGGTGGTGATGGTGGTGTGTGTGATGGGCATGGTGGATTTGGTGATGGTAGTGGTAGTGGTGGTGAAGTGTGATGGTGATGGTGGATTTGGTGATGGTAGTGGTGGTGGTGGTGGTGGGTGTGATGGTGATGGTGGATTTGGTGATGGCAGTGACGGTGGTGGTGATGGTGGTGTGTGTGATGGGCATGGTGGATTTCGTGATGGTAGTGGTAGTGGTGGTGAAGTGTGATGGTGATGGTGGATTTGGTGATGGTAGTGGTGGTGGTGGTGGTGGGTGTGATGGTGATGGTGGATTTGGTGATGGTAGTGGTGGTGGTGGTGGGTGTGATGGTCATGGTGGATTTGGTGATGATAGTGGTGGTGGTGGTGGTGGTGGTGGTAGGTCTGATGGCGATGCTGGATTTGGTGATGGTAGTGATGGTGGTGGTGGTGGGTGTGATGGTGATGGTGAATTTGGTGATGGTAGTGGTGGTGGTGGTGGTGGGTGTGATGGTGGTGGTGTGCTTGGCGGTAGATTTGGTGATGGTAGTGATAGTTGTAGATGTAGTAGTAATCATTATCATCATCGTCATCGTCACCAATTGCATGCTCTTTTCTGGAGCGTTGCCATTAGTACGACTCCATCAACCTCCTCATCCTGGGCTCGTCTCCAAGGAGCCTGCGGCAATTAGTTTATGGCGCGAAGATGTCCAGCCATTGTCTAGGTTCTTGTTTGCATGGACTTTCTCTCCAGCTCCATTGGGGGCAAGAAGTCATTGTACGGAGCGCTCTTGCGTCAAACTGTTTGCTATTGCATCTTACGTGTTGGCCAAACATCTGGATTCTGTTGCTTCGATCAGCCCCGAGGAAGTGGCCCACACTCCGCCTGTATATTGCTGCATTCATGAAGTGCGCAGTATGCGGAATTCATAGGATTATTCTCAAGCCTCAACATTGGAAAACATCTGGTTTCTGCTCCAGGGCCGTCGTGACCGTTCAGCTCTCAACCCCATAAGCCTAATTTTATTCCTATCCGTAACCATAACGTTAATCATAGCCACGAGCCTTCCTAAACTATAAGCTTAACCGTAAACATAACCCCACCCTAACCCTAACCCTAACCTTAATTCGAATCCCAGCTACCACCCTCACCAATATATCTTAATTTAAACCTCTCACCTACTTAACCCGTTCCTTAACCCTAACCCTAAACGTTCACCTTGTCATAACCATAACCACAACCCTCTTCCACTCCACCCTGCTTCAGTATAGCGTGACTTACCATTGCATAGTCTTACCGTATACCTTATGTTGCCCTGCCATGCTTTACCATACCTGCCTTACCCTCTGCAGCATAAGACTGATCTCGTAGATGTCAACATGATTACGGCTATTGTTTTGTGCGCAATTGGTTGATGCTTCGTGTATCAGACACCGGCGCTGTAGAAGTCATTAGGAAGTAATAATACTGTGATGTCGTCTACTGTGACGTGGGTTGTGCCCATGGTCACGCAACTTGGGCAGAGTTAAAGCATATCCTTCTCGAATCTTATCGCAGATTGTTTCGCGGTATTGGACTAATTAAAAGTTGGTGATAATCAATCACTCAATCAAGCAGAATTTACATGGCTCCCCTTAAGCATGGGCGGCGAATATGGGGGGGGGGGCGAGGGGGACAAGACCCCACCTTTAACAGTGGGGGGACACGCCATGCATTGGACCCCACATTTTGAAGAAACACCAAAATCAGGTCATCAAATTTGTTTACCTTTTTTGACCAGATCAGTTCACGGCGATAAATGTTTTACCTCTTTTTTGACCAGAGCAGTTAAAAACTCCTTTTTGACCAGATCAGTTCAAAAATGTCAGTAGTGAATAATAGCCAGCTCCTCCCCTCACCTGTCAAACAAGATCGCCGCCACTGCCCTTAAGGATCTCTACTAAGAGGCGTTTCGGAGCCAGGCCAAGCGTAAGAGAGTAGTCTTAAGTAACTGATAGCACGGAAAAGAAGGAACCCTGGGGTGGTGACGCAATGTGTTGTGATAATGTACTGTAAAGAGATACATGACTATGTATCCACACAGGAAGCGCGATGTAGTCTTCTTCACGGTATTAGCCTCATTTCTGCGTGCTACAGAACGGATAAAATAGTCTCAAAATCGACACTTAGCCACTGTTCTATACTTGTTGCGTCCTCATTAGAGAGATTACACGGTCACAAAAGAAATATCGAACAAAACTTTTTAAATTATTTTAAATACGACGGAGCGATCTCTTAGACTGATATTGGAACATGGTTTGTTATTATTATAAGTTCTTTCGAGGAAATTCTTTAAAGGCGATATATACATGTATAAATGGAAGCGTAATATGAATTTGAAATAAAAATTTGAAAACAGATGGATGCAAATTTTTCCTAGTATTGTTAGTTTTGAATCAAATAAATACAATTTATTAGGCCTATTATTATTATTACCACCACCACCACTAGGGTGGTCCACAGACACATGGTAAAAAAATAAAGTTCAAGCTAAAAACCAGGCCACCCTCTCAGTTTTTTACACTTATCAATAGTATTATTGAGACAAAATTTCAGCTTCCAATTCCAATTGGAAGACGATGCTCACGGACTATGTTACTTTGTCATATACCGATAAATAGACATTAATTGCAGACATGAGTGTGTTGGCATACAAATGCATTTTATTTCAAGATAGATCAAATATTACTGTAACTTGACAACATATGTAATACAAGAACAGTTACACAGATGGAACTGTAAAATTTCAGAAGGTTTAATGAATTGCAAATGTCCAAAATTGTCAAAAACATCGTCCAGTCCATGAAAATCGAATGTCGATTGTTCTTGTTTTATAATTTCAACACCTGTTACAGTATATGACCCTAGAAACTGCAAGGCTTTGCAAGCACTGCGTCAACAGCGGCCTTCTTTGTTGTGTGAGTGAGAACAGCTTTCATATTTGCCTCGAGCACTTGGAGAAGAAAGTGTTTTTCTTCTTCATCATTGGCGATGAGGCAGTAGAATTCCTCGAACAACTTCACACCCTCTCAGCCGCGTCATTCACCACTCTCAACTTCTGAATTATCTATCTACCTTGCTTATAATCCTCATTCTCGATCCATTTCTCTGGTTGAAGTGTAAAAAAATCACTAATCTTCAGGTGTGACAGTAGTGTCAGTGCTCACTGGGTTGTAAAATCACCCAGAAAACCCTCCTTCAGTACCTTAGCATCACTTCTCACCTGCTTTCAACAGGCTCTGTAGTCATTCTGTCGACAATCTTCATTTTATCTCTTACAGGAAGTTGGTCTTGCAGTCATTCTGTCGACAATCTTCATTTTATCTGTTACGGGAAGTTGGTCTGAGAACATTGCCAGACCTACAGCCTCATCTGAAAGGTACCACAAGTGGTTTTCTAGGACCTTCCTGGCAGCAACGCTAACGTAACAGTCAATGGACTCATATTGTCCTAGACCAATCCAAAGTGACAGATCTTGTTCTGGAGCTTCAGCAGCAAGTGGGTCTTTGTCCAAGCCTTTGCGTAAAACAGGGCACCAAACTTAAAAAATCAATGAATCTGAGTTTCTTCATGAATGGATAAGGTTGATCGCGAAAAATGTAGATTTTGATTGCATACAGTAACGTTGCCATCCAATGTGCATGGTGAATTGGCCCAGGGCTCTCCAGTTAATTATTGAAGACTGACTTCAAAGGACAACCACTGTCAGCTCAATGAGCTCTTGGTAGTACTGTTGTCTCTGATCTCTGAATCTGACTTTCTTTCAGCAAACTCCTTGAGAAAACTGACGCTGTTTTATGGGGGGCTGCAGTGCCGGATATGACTTCCAGTCCTCGGAAGTTGACACATGTCACACCTTCCCAGCAGCTTTAAATATTTTGAAGATTGGAATTTATGGAGAACAGGTGGACTGCAGCACAAGGTGAATACTTTGGCTAAAATCAATTCCATTACATGATGACGGCAGGCCAACCACAAGAGCTCTCAGCTTATTTGTCTTCCAGCAGAACAAACAATCCGTTGAAATGCCCAGTGTTGACAGACATTGTATCAAAGCTCAAGGCTTGAACCTTGTCAACTGTGAGCTTTCACAACTTCAGAAGAATATGAACGACCATGAATTCATTGCATCCTGTCCCAAAGGCT
Organism: Allolobophora icterica; assembly: GCA_963556255.1. Classification (NCBI taxonomy): domain Eukaryota; kingdom Metazoa; phylum Annelida; class Clitellata; order Crassiclitellata; family Lumbricidae; genus Allolobophora; species Allolobophora icterica. Next base: position 51,095,748 of record OY744610.1, read on the forward strand.
AATTTGGGCACAAAGAGGAGCTTATTCACACCATCACCGGAAACCAGCACTGGCAGGTGGTCTACATTTCCTGCTCCAAAGATCTTAGGCAGGGTCTACCCAACCCAGTGTAGTACCAGTGGCCACTCTGGTACAAATTCAGATCTTACAGCTTCAGCATGCTCTATCCTGGCTTTCTTACGCAGTCTGTTACGCGAAAGTGGCAGGGCAGAAGGATCACAGCCAAGCGCTGCAGGAATTGTAATGTAAAAATTCACTTCTGAAAACATGTCAGCCCTAAACACAGGAAGTAGGCACCATGACCTTCAACAAGAACTGTACATTTTTTTGTTTCAAGTACCAGTAAGTAAGTAAGTCTGATAACACAACATAAACTATTTCAAGCTCATCTCCATGATAAATGTTGACCAAGTTATACGGCATCGAGATTTACAGCAAATACTACTATATGGTAATATTTATTTGTCATTGAGCACCATCTTCCAGTTGGAATAAGAAGCTGAAATTTTGTCTCAATAATACTATTGACAGGTGTAAAAAACTGAGGGCGTGGCCTGGTTTCTAGCTTGAACTTTATTTTTTTGGACCACACTAACCACCACCGCCGGCACCACCGACACCACCACTATTACTATTACTATTTTTAGCCCCGAGGTACCTCAATGAATTAATCAATCAATCAATATAATAAAAAGAATAATAATATTATTTTTGCCCAGAGTTAAAAAGGATACTTCAGAGACTTCAACATTATTTAGAAACGCAGATTTGTCTGGAATGGCCCCATTATTATTATTATTATTATTATTATTATTATTATTATTATTATTATTATTATTATTATTATTATTATTATTATCATTATTATTATCATCACAATCGAAGAAAGTAAATTTTTATTGATAAAATTTTAAGGTTATTACCCTTTGCCTGCAGTCTGTAAGCGTCAGCAACCTGCAAAAACATTTGAGTGTTGGTAAAAATTATCATTCTGACACCTGATAGTTTTCAGATGGAACGCAGTAAGTGATAGTCTCAGACAGGCTTTTAACCTTCCGTGTTATTGTTACGGAATTGCGTTATCCAGAAATGAGGTCTAGAACTCTACACTGTGTCCGGAAATAAAGGGAACCCTTTTGTAAATAATAAAAATAATTAGTACATGTGCTTCGATTTTCAAAATTCCAAATCTGTTTTAATCCTGACACAGTTACCTAAAAATGGTGAAAATACGAAGTTTGGGTATCCATCAATGACATCATAATGACGTCATTTGCATCAGAATTCTAACATTTTCCTTAAATATGTCAATTATTTTGAAATGATATTTAATGATATGATATTTATCAATGATACAGTGTGGGTGAAATTTATTTTTATACTTGAAAGATATTATACTACAAGGTTTGTTCAAAATGTCCGAAATGTTTGTTTTTCCGTTAAAATCTTACGGTAATTTTGTCTTCTTGGCTGAAAGCCATTTTCTAACAGTTTGTTTAAATTTCTAATTTAGCGACGTCACTATGACGTAATTTTTAGCGGAGGTCGTTCATAAATTATAAATATGTTGATAAATTATGTCAGGATTGAAACAGTTTTGAAATTTTGAAAATCGAAGCACATTTACTAATTATTTTCATTATTTACAAAAGGGTTCCCTTTATTTCCGGACACAGTGTAGATTGTTGTTTGCTCAGGGGCGAGACAACATTATCTCTCTTTCATGTTTATCCCTTCCTACATTTGACTTATCGCTATCGTTCTGCTTCCCGCTGTCTCTGTCTTACTCAATCTTTCCTTATCTTGTCTTTGATTTTTGCTCCATTTCTTTCCTGTACTTCTTTCTTCAGTTGACCTCATTTACAGAAATCTCTCCCTCCGTCTGTCTGGTCTGTTTATCCAAATTTTAGCGTCTGTCTGTTAGTTGCCTATCCACCTCTCAGATCCACTTTGTTTCACTTTGACTCAATTAGTCGGCTTCTGCCTTTGGCTAAACATATCTTAATCTCTGTTTTGCCTCTTGTGGATTGTCCTAGGCCTACTTCCTACTCCCGCTCTCTCTCTCTTTCTCTCTGTCTCTGTCTCTGTCTCTTTCTGTCCCTGTCTGTGTCTGTGTCTGTCTGTCTGTCTGTCTCTGTCTCTGTCTCTGTCTGTCTGTCTCTGTCTGTCTGTCTGTCTGTCTGTCTGTCTGTCTGTCTGTCTCTGTCTCTGTCTCTGTCTCTGTCTCTGTCTCTGTCTCTGTCTCTGTCTCTGTCTCTGTCTCTCTCTCTCTCTCTCTCTCTCTCTCTCTCTCTCTCTCTCTCTCTCTCTCTCTCTCTCTCTCTCTCTCTCTCTCTCTCTCTCTCTCAGAATACGAGGTTGCAATACATGAACAAGTTGCTCTCTGTCTCGTCTCTCTCTCACTCCGCCTATCTCTGTCTGTATCTCACTCTGTCTCTCTCTCTTTCGTTCTCTGTCTATTTGTCTGTCTGTCTGTCTGTCTCTTACTCAGAACCTGAAGTTGCTATACATGAACAAGTTACTCTCTGTCGCTTCTCTCTACCTCTCTCCCTCTCTCTCTCTCTCTCTCTCTCTCTCTCTCTCTCTCTCTCTCTCTCTCTCACTCTCTTTCTCTCAGTCTATCTCCCCCTGTCTCTCTCTCTGTCTCTCTTTCACTCTTTATTTCTGTCTCACAATTGTTTTCTCTCTCTGTCTTGTCTCTGTCTCTCCCCCCTCCCTCTCTGTCTGTCTGTCTCTCTCCATCTCTCTCCCTCTTCTTTCTCGCTGTCTGTCTCTGTCTCTGATCAACTCTTTCACTCTTTATCGATTCGTTCACTATCTTTCACTTCATCTCTTCGACTCTCATTCTATCCATCTAGCCCCTCTAACTTATCTACCTTCTTTCTTCCCTCTTTCACTCTGTATCTCTGTCTATATCTCTCTGTCTCTGTCTCTGTCTCTCTCTCTGTGTGTGTCATTCTGTCTCTCTATCTCTCTGTCCTCCCCACTCCCTCTGACCATCCTATCTCAATTCTCTCCCCCAAACCCTTTCTCATTATCTGCCTATATTACCTGTCTCCCACGCTCTCATATCTTCCTTACGCTTCTCTCTGTTTTCTTCTAGTTATCGTTATTGTACCTCACCGGGTATCGGAAGTTGCAGAAGCTGCTACTCTGCTCAGCAACATTCTCACGGACACCCGCCCACGTGGGGTTAGATGTCTCAGAGAAGGCTAAATATCCGTGCGCACGTGCCACCGGACGTCATCCTATATTCACGTCATTCCTGTTTCCTGGTGGCATCAATTTGCTATTCGCGTTGAGGGAGATAGATTCTGCTTTGCCTACCTCACCCAACCAGATATGAGTGGCTGGGTGACCGTCGTACTCGCATGTTCAATGCGATGTGACGTAATGTGACGCAAATGTGATATAAAATAGTGTGCTGTAATGAGCGTGATGCGATGTTACATATTGCTGCAAGATGTCTGGCTGTGTGTCCAACGAACTCGCATACTCAATGTGATGCGCTGTAATGTGACGTAGATGTGATGTGAAATAATGTACGGTACTGTAATGCTATGCGATGGATGCTACGCAATGTTGCATCAGCCGATAGATTTCTTGATTAATTCATTGACCAGAAGATTGACCAACATTCTCACTGTTACTCAGTCACGTGCTCTACTTTACAAGCAACCGCTGTCACCGTGATTCATGATTTATATAGCACCGATTCTATACATCCTTGCTCATTCTCTACCTGTAGTCTATTACCTGTTTCCCACTCTATTATCTCCTCTCTTCACTTCTTCCACGATCAAAAATATAAATATATATTTATAGATACACGAATGGAAATATATATGCATATAATAGGACCCCTATATGCCATCCGTGAACTATAGGACTATGTGTACGATCCTTGGGCAAGTCCTTCACTCACGATTGCTCGTGGCGCTACGGCGTGAAAACCGACACAGTATACCAATGCTGTAGTCGGGAGCGCCTCTGAGTAGGCCCTAGTCGTAGACTTGAGGAGGCGCTATAGAAATATCAGAAATAAATTTAAAGGTCTGTACACGCGTGAACAACGCATTACGTTAACTATATATAATGTTTAGCTCTTTGGTTAGGTTTCCTTAGATTCTGTTATGTTAAAGTATTGAGAGACAATTTTTCCATTCATTCATTCATTCATCTGAGCGTTTATATAGCGCCCCCTCAAGGGGACTACTCAGAGACGCTCGTTAATCACTCGTCATTTCAAACCGATTTGCTGTCAGATGGGTGACCCTAATAAGTTGGTCCCCTTCGGTCTATCCTGGGTCTGCCCTTTGCATCTGGAAAACATATTTGTACACTGCGTCTTATGATGTTTTATTTTGGGAACAATAACGAGAAATGAAAAACAATTAGGACTCGGTTATTGCATTTAAGAAGAAACTCAATAAACTTGGATACTAGAACGAGGTGCAATTGAGAGGAAGCTCGAGAGAGTGGCTTTGACACAGATGAAAGTCTTCTGAGCCACTTAAAACCTTGTTATGTTATGTTATGTTATGTTATGTTATGTTATGTTAAATGAAATACAAAGTATAGAGTTTATGAATATACGCAAACACATAAATAGTTTTAAGAATTCCAAGCACTCTGAATCCATTGCTACCTAAAGAGTAAATATCATCGTAAAACAAGATGGACTTAATCACGCTGTCGCTCGTAAGCCCTGGATTTGGAACGACGGCGTTTCGTGATCGCCATTTGAACCGTGGTACAGTTTCTTGTCCTAAAGCGATCAATCAGATTTGTCGTTTATATCGAGAGGAGAATATCCCAATTGGGCGCAGTTAATCTAGGCGACACTGATAAGCGAAGATTGGAAAACAATTTACCGTGACAAAACAAACATATTATTTTTTGGCCCAGAGTAGCAGTGTAGGTTCTAACTGATACCCTTTTCTGATAAGACGATTTAGATAGGAGGATATACGCAGGGTCACGACACCTAACCGAACCGCAGCCCTCTAGCCATCCGCTAAGTACTTTCCTGCAAGCTGATATGCAAAACAGTCGGATTTCGTGGATACGAGGTGCCACGAAGCCTAGAAAATTTAGACAAAGGTAAACATGTTCCTGTATACTGAAGCAGAGGCGTAACTTTGGTCTAAAAAGTAGGGGGGTACCAATTTCCTACATAGACGAAACAAGGCTGAAACTGCGATCTCTGGGAAGGCACAATAATAAAATATTCATTGGTATTGTTCAAAAAGTGGGGGTACGGTACCCCCAGTCCAAAAAGTGTGGGTACGGGTACCCCTCGTAGCCCCCACAAATAACGCCTATGTACTATGTGGGGCGTGGTGGCTCAGTGGTAAGTTCGGCGCCTTGTGACCGGAGGGTTGCACGTTCGAATCCCACTCTAGCCGCTGCGTACGGACCTTGGGCAAGTCCTTCACTCGCAATTGCTCGTGGCGCTTCGGCGTGAAAACTCCGACACAGTATCAAATGCTGTAGTCGGGAGCGCCTCTGAGTAGTAGTTGACTTCGAGAGGCGCTATAGAAATATCCGGAATAAAGTATGAAATATTGATAACATGGAAGTGGAATTAGGTCCTGTAAATCAGTGGTTCTTAATCTGTGGTCCGCGGACCGGCGCCGGACCGCGCAGCTCTGGTCACTGGTCCGTGAAAGACCTTAAAAATTCATAATTTTTCAGCTTAATCTCGAAATTGTATAATATTTCAAACGTATTTCAATTAAAATAAGTAATCATGGACAAAATCCATGAATCCCTCATACTTTATGCACGTATCCCTCAGGTTGTGGTCCGCAAGAAAACCATTAAGATGGTGCCGGTCCCTAGTTTTAAAGAGTTTAAGAACCACTGCTGTAAATCTCCTATTATTAAAAACGAAGTCCATAGTAACTTAGCGTACACGAAAGCAGAGCTCTTTAAAAATGTACAGCCCAATAACCCGGCCAATAAATTGAGCCTACTCTCTATTGTCTACCTGACAAAGGTCAATTTTCAGCGAGCATCTCCACAATAAAGTCCCTTTTGACATCAATTCCGGGGTCTCGATAATCTAGGACTGTTCAAGAAACTTAATTAGCATTTAATTAGCCCACACGTTGACTTAATTACCACTTGGCGTCAATCCCATATAATTATCAGCATTTGATTATGTGCACGCCCGCTATAGATTTTCCTAATTATGTATAGATCTTGCTGTAGATCTTGGAGACTAAATCAGTCAGCAAAATTATTCTAGGTTAGCTGATATATACATAACATAACAAAACATAACAAGGGTTTAAGTGGTTCAGAAGACGTGTAGTCTGTGTTAGAAAAACTGCAAATTAACCTGGAACGCTTAATAGCCCAACTTTCCTAGCTTCTTCATAAAAGCTGTTATAGTGCCCACTGAGACAGTACTATCGTCCAAACCATTCCACAGGTCTACAACTCTTGCACTAAAGTATGTATGGAAGGTTCAGGGTGATCTGATCGAGAAATTCGCATGTATGCTAATGTGACATTAGTAATCTTCTGAGTAGGCTACATGTAGATGTTGTAGTTGGTCCTGAGCTTTGTGTTATGAAACTGACAAATTATCATTGGTTTGACATTGACTTTAGTAAATGTATTATTCTTAGTATATTCCCAGTAGGCCTATTACTTAGTTCTGATACCGATATCTGCAAGTTACCTAGGCCTACTACAATTACAATTACTGTTACTAGAGATCACGGGTTCATAGCTTCAAGGCTGCTTGATTTTATTGTTAAGCGATAGCTTAACAATAAAATCAGGGTATTGACAATAAAACCCATAACACAAATCATGTACCATGGATACATGGTACATGATTTGGCTCTTTGTGATAATTGTAACTAAATAAAATGAAATTAGCAAAGTATAAGTTTACAAGAAATAGAATATGTTCAACATCTCTTAATGTGGTTACTTATTAATTCTGGGGTTACCGACCTGGGATTTTGACTAGGTGAGGGGTAGCTTTCTCGGGAGTTATTGGCCATGGGTAGTTATTGGCCGGGAGTTATTGCCCATGTGGCTATTGCCGAAGAACCTTCAAAAGACCAATAGCTAAAGAAATCTCTTAATAAGTAGTTGTGGGGCTCCTTTCTTCCAGTTTCTTTGCACCATAGATGGAAAACCTAGTCCCGCCAGTTCGTCGACTGGCTGTTTTTCACGAGAGCGTTCGAGTATCTAACGTGTTTCCCTGCATAAACCTATCGAAGCATTTGCGAGCAGAGCTTGCAGCGATACTGCGCGACCCAGTGATCACCAGCCGCACAAAGAGACTCACACACACTGCCAAAGGCGCGCACTTAGCACAACCGGCAACAACAAAAGCAAGCGATCACAATAGGACGTGGGGAGGAGGGTTAGTTGGTGGGTGGGTTGGTGCAGGAAACGACATTTACGATCCATTAAGGTTCCCATTTTGTTGTGCATCGTTGTCTGTGATTATGTCGAAAGCGTGTTTTGTCTGCGGGAGTGGGGCCCTGTCGAATGTGATTAATTGATTTTGCCACAAGTTGAAGTCGTTAGATGAAACGTTAAAATAGATGTATTGTCTGCACGAGTGGTCCACATCGAATGCGATTTATTGAATTGGTTCTATGTGAAATGTGACTAAGTCATTATGTGACTTTAATCACGTATTGTTAGCACTTCAAATCAAATCAAATCATTTTATTGCTTCCACCAAAACAAAAACAAAAAACAAGTTATATAACAAACTATAAGTTGTCGGAATGAAGTTTTGTCTCAAAGAGAGCAAAAGGTGGCCCTAAAGGGAGGTTACTCCCGCTAGGCAGGGACACCTACTAGTGCAGTAGGCTACGTAAGTTATGTGACTGTCAAGTTATGGGAAGCCAGAAGGAGTAGCTAGATGAAGTCTGGTGAGGAAGCATAGAGAAAGCAAAATAAATCATCGATAAACTTATCTAACCATTAATCACGTATGTGGAATTGTAATTGTAATAAGTAACTTCTATTGCGCCGGTATCTAATGGGCAAAGCATCAACCGATGGCACACCAAAACCAAGCCTTAATTAGGCCAGTATCCAGAAGAACAGTCCGTAAGAATATGACTAAGTGATCATTTGTAACGTAACGTTCGAATGCATATTTGTCTGGCAGTACACCACATCGAACACAATCTGTGAAATGTGAATAATATAATTTTTTTAATAATATTGAAAGTTTCCGATGATAAAATTGACTATTCGCTGCCCCAGTCAAGGAACCCTGTCTACCGGGGCAGGCTGGGCACCAACACCAGCGTTTAATTTAAGGAATTGGAGACAAGAAGGGCGTCGTTCTTCCGAATGTTGCTATACAATCTCACTACCGCTATATATATGAATGCCATGTAATTTGCTCAAAATGAATATCGCTGCTCTTCTACGCGTCTACTGCCGCTAAGAAAATTCAGTGCGTCTTTATAAATCCATTGTAATTTGTGCAAATTTCGGGGTTTTAACCAAGAATTACGAAGAATCAGTTTTAGACGATGGAAGAAGAAATCCTTTTCTAATGACGGTCTTCAACTGAAGCAGCTGCGGTTTGTTAACTTCAGTACAAGACAATACGTGAGCCATTCTGCAAAAGAGCATAGTTAGCTGAATTCATGTCTATTTCATTTTCCCAAACTGATAGGCTGCTTTGCCTGTCTCCGCAATAACATACCTGTGCGTCTAGCACAGGGATGTTATTACGGAGAAGGTTAATGATGATCCCTATTTTGGATTATGGCAATGGCAATGGTGATTGCAAATTTATATAGCGCCAATTTAAGAGAGACTCATATACTTTGGTTGATAGTAGCTTTGGGTCGTTATCTCCATACTACAAATGCACAAATGATGTTTACTTCGAATTCTTTTAATTGAATATATAACTATACGATTTATACATGAATTTTATGTATATATATACATGTATGAGAACATACATTTAGATGTTATTGTATATATATAATACATCTATGTTCTATATATCGCATATGTTATGAATGACAGTGCCGATCATTATAATTACAAAACTAACTAGTTTTGTAGCACTAGGTAGGTTGGTTTCTGTTTAACGACGCGTGTGCCATACCGACGGTGATTAGCGTCGCCGTCCTCCTTTATCCAGGCCTCCCACTGGCACCACCCGTGTATAATTCAGTGGTGGAGTTGCATAAAGAACTCACTCAGAATTCGACTTTCATACTCAAATAATGCCTTCTCTGTTGACGACTAAACAAACTAATTATGATATCTACATGATACATATAATTACGTATGAGTAGTGTGAATATAGGCCTATATATATATATATATATATATATATATATATATATATATATATATATATATATATATATATATATATATATATATATATATATATATATATATATATATATATATATATATATGCAGTGCTCTTTTCAGCCGGAACGGTGTTCCGGCACCTTTTTTCAGGTACTACAAAATAATCTATCTACTTTAATAATAAAAACAATAATTTCATTATTTTAATTTAATTTCAATGTTTTCAACTGTTTTGAGTGTTCATTGATACGCCTCCCAACCCCCTATCCCGTTTTTCTCGGGATTTTAGCCTGCCCATAATTATTCCGTTCCGGAACCTTTTTTCCAGAAAAAAGCACTATATATATATATTCATATATATAATATATATATATATATATGTATAGCCAACGTGATAGCCATTATATCGCATTTGTTGGCATATATATAAACTCGATGGTTTATGTCCATCAATACATCGCCTATTTACCATCGTTGGATATCGTTCGTAACGTAAACACCATAAGTAACCCACGAAGATTATTTGAACAACATTCACACGTTGTCTATCGATTCATCGACGCATTTATGGTGCGCATTTTTAAAAACGCAGCTCACAGTGTTTGCCTTGCTGTTGATTATAGAACCGTTGCAGCTCGAACATTGCCTCAGTGGTTTACAGTGGCTTCTATCCCCCCTAAACAACCGGGCTCAATCCCTCTCCTTCCCCCCTCTTTCACAGATCCCTCTGTACGCTGGAAGCAATTCCCCCATACTGTAAATCCCTTCAATACCTTGCCTTCCCTTCCTCCCTACCCCTCCCCATCCCATCCCTCACCCCTTATCCCCTCCCTCTCCATTTACCACTTCTGTACCATTCCCTGCCTTCCCTTCCCCTCCCCTTCCCTTGAAGCGGAGGGGTCCGGGATTGTCCCCGACATTTTTGGGGGTTTCTACATTGCCGCAGGTGAGTACTAAGTTGAAAAATGCTGTTCGAAGGCCTTCGCGACATAGCCAATAGCAATGTTTAATCTAAAATGTTCAGTCCTTGGATGTTGCAGGACAAAGCATCTTGCTGGCCACAGTGGAACAGAAATATCTATTTCACTGGGGGGAGGGGGGAGAGAACTTTCCCTCTGACACAAATTGGAAGCAGTCTGCTTCCTTCCCCCCCCCCACCCCTACTACGCCCTGCACAGAACTGTGAGCAAAGACTGTAACTTGTAGGGAGCGTAATAAAAATTGAAAAGAAATACTTCCCCCTCTGATTTTCACTGGGCTCAACTTGCGCCCACCCTGAATAGGGATAGAAGCCCCTGTTGGTTTATAAATGTGGCCTGTAATTGGTAGAGTAGCGGGTTCGCATCTATAAACAAACTAGTAATATATATATATATATACAGTGCTTTTTTCAGCCGAAACGCGCGCGTTCCGGCACCTTTTTCAGCTACTAAAGAATAATTTATTTATTTTAATAATAGAAACAATAATTTAGTTATTTTAATTTAATTTAAGTGTTTTTGAACTGTTTTCAGTGTTTATTGAGACCCCTCCCAACCCCCAATCCCATTTTTCTCGTGATTTGAGCCCGCCCATAATTGTTGCGTTCCGGAACCTTTTGTTCCGTTCCGGAACCTTTGTTTTCTAGAAAAAAAAGCACTGTATATATATATATGAATATATATAAACAACGTGACAGTCATTATATCGCATTTGTTGACATATATATGCCAGTCGGCATCTTGACATCTGTTTTCTCAGAGGGTTCTCTTTATTTCGTGGATTTGGTCCATAAAATCTAGGTGCCTCCATTGCATTTTGATCCATATGCGTAATTGTCTACACTGGCGTAAACTTGTCCAAAATATGGGGGGGGGGATTTGGCTATTCATTCTACACTTGTTGCATTAAATGTACAGTCCATCTCAATTATGGGGGGCACGTGCCCGGCTGCCCCCCCGAGTCTACGCCTATGATTGTCTAGCTTTGTGTTGCAATGTCTCTTCTATGCATCCCTGGTAGTTTTCCGAGTGTAGGAATATTCCCTCCTGGACATATTCCCGGACATATTCCCCCGGTCATATTCCTCAAGGACATATTCCCCGATTTTGAGTAGGTCGTATCCTCCAGAAAAATTCCCCCTCTGTGCAATTAGCAATCGTACCTCTTCAAAACGGATGCTTCGAAGTAAATGATCAATGAGTCTTCGCTAATACCTTAAATTAATTTGAGTGAAGTAGACACGCATCCTATCGCATATTACCGCAGCACCAGTCAGGTACAAGCACGTCTGCTGCAGCTGTGCCGGGATCGGCTGATCTGAGGGCGCGTAGCGAATCGCCGAATCCCGAATCGCCGAAATGGTATTACCGCCGAATCGCCGAAACTATTTTGTGAAGAAAACCCGTATCACCGAAAATGCTGTTCGTAGCGAATCGCCGAATCCCGAATCGCCGAAACTATTTTGTGCTATGTTTTAACATGTATTAAAGTAACATATAAGTGCATTATTTTTAAAATTCAATTCAGTTTTATTAGGCAACCAAATTTCAAACAAGTAAACATTAAAGACAGGCTTGCAAAAGGTGAATACATCTGGTTACACACAGCGATTGGGTCCAAACTAGTTTTCGGCGAATCGCACGCTTGGTAGAAAACTGCTTTCGGCGATTTTGCAGTTTAAGAGCTTTCGGTGAATCGGGATTCGGCGATTCGGGTAGACCCCGATCTGAGTGGCACTATAGGCCTGCCGCCTACAAGTGACCGGTTACAATTACAATCGACGAGATGGCTTAAAATCCATTGAAGACGCGCTTCACGGACTTGGCAGAACATTCGGTTTTAGAGAAACTTGGGACGAGTAGGCGTATTTAGCCTTTAATTTTAGCCTATATTTGTAGAGAAACGAGTAGGTTCGAGTGCAGGACATAATGGGTCGTCCATTAATTATGTCAACAAATTTTAGGCAGTTTTTGACCCCATTCCTCCCCCTTGTCAACAACTGTCAAACATTCAAGGACCCTTCTAATAAAATTATGTCAAAAAAGATTTACCGCTCCCCCCAAAAAAAGCAAATTATCTTTCCATCGAGAAAGAAACTCGAAATACTAGAATTTCGAAAAGAACCCAAGATATTCGCATTTAAGAGATTATGCAGCGCATTTTCTCATTAATCTTTGAACAATGAACAAGATAATTTAAACTGAAGAAAATATCGCGTTTGATTTAATTACAGACAAAAACGTTATAGATCACTCATAATGACTTTTCGAATCTATGGTTGCTTTTTGATTAAATCATTGTTGACGTCAATTTGTGTTGAACACCTCCCTCCCCCTTGTCAAGAATTGTCAAAGTTTTTCAAACCCCCTCCCTCCCCTATTTTGTTGACGTAATTAATGGACAACCCATAATCATGTTTTGATCATTAAAACAGTAAGTTTCATAACCAAAAATGATGTTTCCAGTAGGCTCGAGAGCAGGGATGTGGTGTTTTGATCATTAAAACAGTGAGTTTCATAACAAAAAAAATGATGCTTTGAGTATATAGGTTCGAGATCAGAACATAATGATGTTTTGATCATTAAAACAGTGAGTTTATTTATTTTCCCGTTGTGGTCAACTTTATTGACCACCAAATGTGGGCATATCTAATTTGCAAAACAGGATTCTGTCCTAGCGCGGGGGAATATGTCCGAGTATAATATGTCCAGGGGGTATATGTCCGTTCCCCCGTATTCCACCGGCCGAAACTTCCACAGTCCATAACAGGAGTTTTGCTGTGGTCGGCCGACCCTCCTGGAATAAGTTGCCTAACAACCTGCGACAGGAACTGGTCGGTCTCTCTTTGTCTCTTTCCGGCTGAAGACCATTCTGTTCGATCGTGGTTTCATTGTGTTAGGTCGGGAGCGCCTCTGGTGAGTCTATCTGGAAGTGGCACTATATAAATTTGCAGTTGTAATCACAGAGATATATGCATTGTAATGGGATGAGGTCAAAAGGTTAATGCATGTTTGCCGACCACTTCTGTTAATTTATCTGTTTGTTTATTTGTCTGTCTGTCTGAGTGTCTGTCCATTCCGTCCGTCCGTCCGTTTATCCATCCATCCATCCATCCATCCATCCATCCATCCATCCATCCATCCATCCATCCATCCATCCATCCATCCATCCATCCATCCATCCATGCATCCATGCATCCATCCATCCATCCATCCATCCATCCATCCATCCATCCATCCATCAACTCATCCATCCATCCATCCATCCATCCATCCATCCATCCATCCATCCATCCATCCATCCATCCATCCATCCATCCATCCATCCATCCATCCATTCATCAACTCATCCATCCATCTATTCATCAACTCATCCATCCATCCATTCATCAACTCATCCATCCATCCATCCATCTATCCATCCATCCATCCATCCATCCATCCATTCATCAACTCATCAATCCATCCATCCATCCATCCATCCATCCATCCATCCATCCATCCATCCATCCATCCATCCATCCATCCATCCATCCATCCATCCATCCATCCATCCATCCATCCATCCATCAACTCATCCATGAACCATCCATCCAACAATCCATCCATCCATCCATCCATCCATCCATCCATCCATCCATCCATCCATCCATCCATCCATCCATCCATCAACCCATCAATCCATCCATAAACCATCCATCCAACTCATCCATCCATCCATCCATCCATCCATCCATCCATCCATCCATCCATCCATCCATCCATCCATCCATCCATCTTCTTCCTTGCGTCTCTAACTTCCACCTTGCAGTATCACTCTGGTCCATCCACCGTCCTAGAATTGGTTGCCTAGCAACCGACGATGTGACCTTCTTGACCAGTCTTTGCCGGTTGTCCATCAATGGTTGACGTCAGTTCTGTTCGACCGTCATTCTGCGCTGTCAAGTCCCCGAGCAGTCTCAGAAGAACGAGGGCGCTACCCAAATGAGCAGCCATTGATTACGTGACCGGTTAATTGAAACTTAATTGGAACAGCCACATAGTAATCGTAATCGTAAATTTATTGCTCCTCTTCTGGAGAAAATCCTAAGAGGTGGATGGATGGATTGATTGGATGGATGGATGGATGGATGGATGGATGGATGGGTAGATGTATATATAATTAGCGCGTACTGCTATGGCGCAGCGTAGGGCATTCTCCGTGGTGGGTCCTACCGCTTGGAACGACCTCCCTCTCTCCCTTCGCTCTCTCCCTAGAGACCTCTCAGGTACTTTCTATGGCCTTCTTAAGACCTTTCTTTTTGACCGGGCCTGGGTCGGGAGCGCCACTGAGTAGATTTCTTGAAGGGGCGCTATAGAAGTTCATTATAGATAGATAGATAGATAGATAGATAGATAGATAGATAGTAACTTCTATTGCGCCGGTGTCTAATGCACAAGGCATCAACTGATGGCGCACTAAAACCAGGCCGTAATCAGGCCACGATCAGTCCGTAAGACATTCATACATAAATACATACACATACACACGTATAGGTACGAACGTACATAAATACTTGCATACATACATGCACACAAAACATACATGTATATTCGTACGCACGTGCATATTGAGTCAAGTGTGGAGTCTTACCAAGCATCTTGATAACGGACAGGCGAGCCCTGGCATGTTGATTGACCCTCTGGTCACCGTTGGCTTTGTTCTCGCTATGACTGGACACGTCCGATCCTGTCCTGGTCAGCGCTGACCTTCGAATGGCCAGTCCGATGAGTCCGTAAAGGACACTGATGACCGTGATCGGCGCAATGAAGAAGAGGAACGTGGACGCCTCGAAGGCGTGCGACAGGTACCTGTCCTTCGGGATGTTACAGGTGGCCGAGTCGGCGATCGGATGACCGTTGGCATCGGGGATGTAGACGACCTGGTACTGGACAACGATTGGAATGGAACAGGTCGCCGAAATGACCCAGATGAGGACAATGATCTTGCCGGCGCGGTGCAGACCGGATAGAACCCGGGCCTTGACCGGGTGACAGATCGCCACGTACCGCTCGACCGTGAAGGCCGTGATGGTCAGTATCGAGGCGTAGGTGGACGTTTCCGCGGCCGCCGTGCGAAAGACGCAGAACGTCTGTCCGAGCACCCAGGGATAGGCGGACCAGAAGGAGTAGGTCTCCTGCGGAAGGCCGAGTAGGATCATCAGGAGATCGGAGATGGCGAGGTTGAAGAGACAGATGTTGGTCGCAGTGTGCATGTATTTGTTGCGGGCGATTACAACGCATGTCGACACGTTGCCGACGATACCAGTGAAGAAGATGACCACGTAGATGATCGTCACCGGTATGACCTTGACGAGGTCCTGGCGCCGAGGACCCAGCAGGTCTTCGAGGTTGATCGGCGGCGGCTGCGACGAGGACGAGTTCCGGTTACGGTCGAGTGACTCGCTGGTGTTGTTGCCCGTATCCATTCGCGCGTGACATCGGTGCTGTGGCGCACGGGAGGATTATTCACATTTTCAAATCAGTTAAGTCATTTCTATGTAATCGTAATCGTAAATCGTAATCTTAAACTCCAAATTTCTAAAGCGCTACTCTAAGCTAAGGACATCAGCTTATTCACGAGCGCTGGGTCGTGTCAGAGATGTCAAGCGAGCTTCTGTAAGGATATCTTAATTAACAGCTGCTTCCCGGCTCGTGTCTTGCAACAACAAGAGAAGACATCGGTGCCGCAGCAAACGAGAAAGCTAATCCGGACAAAAATCAGTCGAGTCATTCCAATCAGGATTCTTATTTACGGTCCCCTCCTTGCGCTGTTCTCTGGACTAGTACGATCCAGAAAACAAATCGAAAGCAATTCCTTAGACTGTTCTAGATCGCCACTCGAAGTTTCTAGTGTTTAGCAAGCACCGAATCAGTCTGATAAAAGCACTCGAGTGGCAGAGCACCATGGTAGGCTGACGGGATGTTAGATCGCGCGGACGCTGCATGCCTTATCCATGGAACGTTGATCTGCCTTCGAACGGTGTACGCGGCTATAGATTTTCCGATCGGTCGCTTCCCCGCGCTTGTGTTCCGTTCGCGGCCACCGTATCTATCGGCGCCTGCGTTAATTGGCCGCTCGATGCCTCCGTAGGTTGGTCTGCAGTCGTTTGTACAATCGGATGCGGCGTTGTTAGGATGGTTGAGTTGTTTCCTGTCGCTTTGCATGGCATTCTCTGTATGTGTGGATGCCACTGTGTGTTTGTGTGCTTGTGTCTCTATGTTGCTTTGTCTGTTCCGCTGGTTGTATGTCTGTATGGATCTGTGTTTCGTGGCAGAAATGCGTTTCGGTTTCTGTTTCCGTTGGTTCACTCGGCTGACTTTCCTCTGTCACACCCGGTCTATGCATCTTTAGGTTAGTCTGCAGGTATGTCTGAATGTCTGTTTGCTTATCTGTTTGTCTGTCTGTCTGCCTGTTTGTTTGTCTGTAGGTATTTCTGTTTGTCTGCTTGTTTTTCTGTGTGTATGTCATTTTGACTGGCTGTCTGTTTTGCCTGTGTTGTATGTATAATATTATTGTATATGCTTGCTTGTCTATCTGTATGTATGTCTGTTTCTCTTTTTTCATGTCTGAGTTTCTGTCTGTTTGATTATCTGTATGTCTGTTTGTATGTTTATTTGTTTGTCTGAATGTATGTCTGTTTGGCTGTTTTTATGTCCGAGTGTCTGTCTGTGTGTTTATCTATAGATATGTCTGTATACCTGCCTGTTTGTTTCTCTGCATATATGTCTGTTTCTTTGTTTATCTGTCTGTCAGCCTGTTTGTCTGAGTATCTGTTTGTCTGCTTGCCTGTGTGTTTGTCTGTATGTATGTATGTCTGTTTGTCTTTCTGGAGTCTTCGTACCTTTCTACTACCACTCTCTCTCTCTCTCTCTCTCTCTCTCTCTCTCTCTCTCTCTCTCTCTCTCTCTCTCTCTCTCTCTCTCTCTCTCTCTCTCTCTCTCTCTCTCTCTCTCTCTCTCTCTGTCTGTGTACGGTACTTGCATCTATGTCTCTACCTATGGCAGTAACTCTGGTTCTGCCTTTCTCTAATGCTCCAATCCTCTCTCCTTCGACGTGATCTACGCTAATTCGTCTACACGAAGAACAAGAGAACCGCTAAAAGTGATTCCGACGCGTCCACAAGGAGTGGCAGTCGAGTCCAGATCCAGTCTATCCACGGATGACCTGGATCGTCCAGGCACTGGACAGTCAAGCCATGCCAATCCCTATTCCCTTACAGAGGAATCTGTCGAAATCTTGGATCGATAATTCACCAGCCGTTGCCTGCTACACTTTGCATCTACATTTCTAACTATTGTCTCAGCAAAGTCATTGTCCTCAGCATCTACAGTTCCTGTCTCAGCAGGTCATTGTCCTCCAATTCTTCTGTTCCTCTCCCATCACATGTCGATAATTCCATATCCGCTTGCATCATCTTGATAATCCACATCTCATCCGATTTCGACCGCTTCCCCGCATACAATGAGCTCCGTGTATTGACTTGCAACTGCATGGTAAGAGGTCTGCGCTCGCACAATAGGGGGCGCCAGCCATCAACATCTATGACGTCATTGCGGCGAATGCAATTATTTATCCGTTTCCCAGTCGATGGTAATGAGACGCAATGTAACAGAAGGAATCGAAATGCGATTCGAGCTGTCGCATGAGTTGTGTACCATGTAGAGCTGTTGTGTAATTGCGAAAATATGTTTGCCATTCTTTTTAAAAGCGGAACACAATAAGAAGTGCTTCTAGGAAGAAATTTCTATGGCATGACTTGTTATCGACGGATATCAATATCTGTAGGCCCCTATGTATTACACACGTACTTGTGTATACATGTATGTAAACATATACATATACTATACACACACACAAACATACACACACATACATAAACACGTTCACAAACACATACATACACGTACAATTATACATACATTACATATACATAAAAGTATACCATATTACACATGCACAATTGCACATATGCATTTTATACATCCCTCGCCCCATTTTATTGATATAGTTAATGGACAACCCCATGGGTAGGCCTAATTGCACTTTTTATTTCAATAGCGAAAATAGCGATGAATTTTTCGTTGGTGTTATTTTCGTTATAGTTATAGTTAATGATATTTTTTAGTTACAGTCATAGTTATCGTCAACGAAATCATTTTTTGTTCGTTAACGAACATTTTCGTTATCGTTAACGTTAACGAGAATCACACTGCACAAAAGTAACAAAATAAACAACTATGCACATTAACTTTCAAGAATTTTTTTTAAATCACCCTAAAATACATACACGTACAATTACACATACATATATATACAAGTATACCATATTACAGATACACATACAGTTTATACATATGCATATATGCATACGTGTATACATGTATACACCGCCCTTAATTAAGGCGTTCCCTCAGACGAAAATAAGTCGCTAATAAGACATGATCTAAGATCGTCAATATTATATCTTTAAAGCCGCCTTATAACACGATACATTCATATGAGATTTTATTTTTTGAATTTATTTGAGATTTCTTTATAATTACTTTGATTCTCAGAATCTCTCAACGGATATAATATTATACCGCGCCTGATTAGAGTCTCTCATAAACTTATTACATTTTCAGATTACTTCAACCCACGCATGCGCGCAACAGACTTATAATAATAAGCTACTTTAAGACTTCTCATTTATCGCTCATTAAATCTGACAAACCAATATCCTTCGGCTTGGTTATATCTATTTCTAGAAAGCCTCACATCCTGTCGCTATAATTATCAGATGCAAGATTTCACTGAGACCGTTGTACTTACTTGCTCAGCTATATGCATTTACATATGACGTGCTATGTCCTGTCCTAAATTTTGGAGAAGTTTCGCTTCATTAGCCTATATATCGAGTATACAGGCGACAGCATTTTTAAACTCAGAAATATATATATATATATATATATATATATATATATATATATATATATATATATATGTATGTATAGTCCAAGTCGATTTATATGTACGCAATACTACATATTTATATATATGCATAATTGTACATATTTATATTTATATATATATATATAATTATATATATAATATTATATACAATATAACTTAAAGAACTTAAAGGTCGCAACTTAAAGAATTGGTCCGGGTATAGGTTTAGAGATAAGATACGCTACATATATATATACACCAATGCATTGTTGTCTAGAAGTTGTGATAGATATGCATATATACATATGCTCTACACTGTGTCCACGATAAAGTAGAACACTAGATTTTGTTAAATATCTTGGTCAATTGTAGCATTATAGGTACTAAATTTGGTGCACATGAACTTCAGTCTAGTCTATCCATACTCTGCAAATTTTATGAGAATTGATACAACGGTTACAAGGATAGGCCCTATACCCTTTTGAAATTGGGTGGTTCAGAAACCAAGTTACCGAACAGTAAAACGCATTTTCATTGGACATTCTGTAATGAGTCTCCTTGCGCCATACCCCTTCGTCTCTCTCAAGTCCTTGATTAAAATCTTGTCCTCTGCGCTGAAAACCATTTCTTAACAACCAACTACTGTTACGTAAAACAGGTCTCGTAGTGTAACTGTTTCCGAAAATGACGCTTATAAACAACAGCCTATGTATCCCCTGCGGTAGCCAGAAAAATGACGTAATTCTATGCGTTTTACTGTTCGGTAACTTGGTTTCTGAGCCACCCAATTTCAAAAGGGTATATCCTCGTAACCGTTGCATCAATTGTCATAAAATTTGCAGGGTATGGATAGAATAGACTGAAGTTCATGTGCACCAAATTTAGTATCTATAATACTACAATTGACCAAGATATTTCACAAAGTCTAGTGTTCTACTTTATCGTGGACACAGTGTATATATGTGATATATGTATATATATATATATATGATATATATGTTTTTAAACTGCAGGACAATCATTATTGTAGTCAGAGTGGGAATTGTCGGGGGCTGGGGGTTCAACCCCTTAGTCTTTCTTCGAACTCCCAGTTAAGTCTTCATTACACACCCTAGGAGGTCGTTTCCAACCCCTCAGTTGTCCTAGAGTGATTTAGCATTATTTTAGTTGACTCTGAGTTTCTGACAAAGAGAAGACATTTCCATGGTGTATCATGTATGCGTTTTTGAATTTTCTCAACAAAGGAATTGATTTTGATTCGAGTATGACTTGCAAAACTGCTAGCGTTGAAATCAGCTGCGTTCAAGTTTCGTTGACATCAGTTGGCAAAATACGGATAAAATGTTCAACCCCCAGTCTTTTTTCTACAATTCCCACACTAGTTGCCGCGTTGATTGCATCCATTACCATTTTATCAACATTGTCATGGACTCATGTGTATGCCATCCGCCACCTAGGCCTAATGCATCATGTAATGCGTCCTCGGATGCTGTTGTCAAAAATGCTGGAGGAAGAAAGTGTCAACAACTGCGCGACAAATGACTGTGATTTATCAGCAGAGTCTTCGAGCCAGATGTTATCATTTCGGGCATGTCTTCGTAAGGAACTGTTGACGAAATCTACTGTTTATGAAGCAGAACTCTTGATGTTACACTATGACTTTTGGTGACGTTTGTTCAGCGTACATGCTTTTTGACAAATCCTGTGACAGTTGCATAATTCGAACGCTCGGTTTTTCAAAATTGAAAATCATCAAAAGCTATTTGACAACACAATGTCACAGGAAAGACATTCTGATCTTGCACTGCTATCTATTGAGAATGAGCGCATGCAAGGATGATTGACGTTGCGAAAATGAATGGCATTTTACTGAACAAAAGGCTAGAAAGAAAACTCTATAGGCCACTACTGTATGCACTGAGTACTGTGGCCTGTCGTCTGGCCACTGACATCTTTATTGTCTGTATAGTCTGCTGTCGATACCGATCCAGTTCCAGAAATTGCCGGTGCCGAGTCAGACTTAGTGACATTGAAACTGGAGTTTTTTTTGACAATTTCCTTGATTCTGTTAACAGTTGACTGTTTCAATTTTGTTTCGAAATCCGCTTAAATGTTTTGATGTAATACTCGCATTACGTCTTGCAGACAAAGTGTTTCATACAGAACAGTTCAAACTTCAACAGTCTGTTAATGTTAATTATTTGACGCATGACGGCATAAGATTTTTATTTTGATAATTCACTTAATTTTCTCAACTTAAGACTGTAATACTAGCATTCTTTATTATCGCTCACACAAACTCTGACGTCATTATGCAATGTGACCGTCGTGACTCGAGAGCCGAGACGCAAAAAAGAAGGTAAAAGGAGTTCAGTACGGTGCCTGGCAGCTGGCTACGTGAAAGCAGTAAAGTAAGGAAATAATGCAAGTGTGTCGACTGTCACATCAAAGAGCACAATTACTAGATATGTCACCAAATAAGCAGGAATGTTCATTAGATGTAAAAAGAAACTTTCAACTGGGGTTATAAAAAATTGTCTGGTGTCTCTGGGTGCCTCTGGAGGTCGTAGACCCGGGTGCCTTGCACCCCCTGCACATATGATAGCTACGTCACTGTATACCTCTGCTGCCCTGCACATAATAACTATGCAACTGTGTGTTTGTGTGTGTGTGTGTGTGTGTGTGTGTGTGTGTGTTTGTGTGTGTGTAGGTATAGAGATGTGTGTGTGTGTGTAGACATAAACATAAATAAACCAAAAGACATATACAAACACAGATACAGTCACACACACACACACACACACACACACACACACACACACACACACACACACACACACACACACACACACACACACACACACACACACACACACACACACACACAAAACACACACAAACAAAACACACACACACAAACACACACACACACACAAACAAAACACACACACACAGTCATATATGATTAATCCGATGTCCTGCTCTTATCGGACCAATCCATCGGTCCTATAGAAATACAATCACGCATGTTTATGACTTCGTTCATTCTCCGTTCGATGCATGTGTCTGGCGGGTAAAGCGGTTTACACGTGTAAACATTTTTTAAATCCGCAGTACAGGTGCGTCATCGAAAAACCCTACTCACTGTGTACAAAGGTCTGCTTATATATATATATATATATATATACATATGTATATATATTATATATATATATGGGATAGATAGTGAGACTCTGAATATGATGTCATCGGTCAACTATAAGTTGGTTGGGCTCTACGTGTGTGCGTGGGCGCGCCGTTGATGACGCTTCTTCTAGTTTTCTGTGCATTGTTTAGCTTAGGGCGAAACATCTATTGTTAATGACCGATGACGTCATGTCGAATAACATAGGCAGAGCTTTTGTGACTTGTGAGGTACTGAAAAGGCGCTACAGCAAGTGTCTAGTACATATATATATATATATATATATATACATGTATATGCATATTTAATATACATGTATATTTATATTGTTAGCTTGTTAGTCTAGATGTGAGTTAGAATGATACGAGAAATGACAAGAAAAACGAAGACTTTCGCAATATTGATAAAACGTATATTTACACTATGTACATAATTGAAACGATACTCACACATACAAGACAAACGAAACGTCAAAAGACAGACTCTCCGAGAAGACGCCTGCACAAACTCCACAAAGGAAGATACAACTCGAGAACCGGCAATTAAACATGAGTAGCGACCACGCAGGGTACACTCTCTGAAAATGACCACAAAAGGGTACTTACAATGCGTGACACAACCAGTGCACGTCTTACGCCTTACTTAACTAAAACCGGTCTCCCCGTAGACACAAGAACACTGCTATATATAGTCAACGAGACCATCCTACTTCTAGCTTCAAACGAGGTGCGTCTTAACTAAGGTTAGAAAGTGCACGTGAGGATGATGATGGCGGGATGGCTGAAGGCCAACTCCCAACAGACCCCCCGACAACGAAAAAGAGGAAACATTAAAAGTGTTTCCGACCATGCAGAAACCACAAATGCCAACGAATTTAAACTATCTCCAAAGTTCATCAAAGTAACAGTCTACTAGAAAAATCTACGAGTCCGTAGAAATCTATGAAAAGTTCGTACATTTAAACTGAGGGACGACTTAATATGTCTGGCAACACATTGTCTCGACCACGCCGATGCTTAATGTTCAATGAGTACTGTTGGAGTTCAAGACTCCATCGCAAAAGTTTCGCATTCGAAGGAGCCATGCGATTTATGAACTGTAGTGGACTATGGTCCGTATAAACAACCACTGGAGCGGAACCAAAGTACACACTGAACGCGCGTACACCGACCACCAGCGCAAGTGCCTCCTTCTCAATGGTCGAATAGCGTACTTCAGCCGAACTCAACTTCCGACTCAGGTAGCAGACCGGATGTTCAATCTCGTCCGTTATCTGAAATAGACAACCTCCCAAACAAAAGTACGAAGCATCTACAGCAAATAAAAGGGTTTGTCAAAATCTGGCGGTTTAAGTATAGGCCGCGAAGCCATCCTAGACTTCAAATCAATGAATGCATTCTCAGCCTCAGGAGACCAAGTAAACCGGTGACCTTTCTTAAGTAACAAAGTAAGAGGTAACGTGAACTGAGAGTAATGCGGCAGGAACTTGCGGTAATAACCAGCCAAACCCAGAAAAGATTGAACCTGCTTCTTATTTTCAGGATCGGCTACCGTAAGCGCATTCAACTTACGAAAGTCTGTGCACAGCCGCAGAGACCCATCCGATTTAGGTACAAGTACAATAGGCGAAGCCCACGCACTTTCGGACTCCTCTACAATGCCTTCTTCAATTAGGCCTTTAATCTATTTGTCTACCTGTGCCATACGCTCAGGATGCAACCGATAGGCTGTCTGTCGTACTGGTCGTGCACCAGGTATCAACTCAATACGGTGTGCAATAAGTGAAGTCTTGCCAGGTACATCGCTAAACACACCCTTAAACGTACTAGGCATACCCAGCAATTCATCCCGTTGCACAAAATCCAAAGGACTATTTGCGACCACCTCTTCTAATTTAGGCGACTCAGACACATTCACACTTGCAGGCACAACCAAACCGACATCAATTGTAGGCGTACAATCAACACGCGACTCTACATTGGTTAAATCAGCATGCACTGCAGTAGACTCTTTGAATAAGGCACTCAAGTCTACGTCTAACTGCACATTTATATCAGCAGACTTATCTTCTACAGATTGAGTATGCGACACAGGTAAAGAGCCAGAATCGGTCAATTTAACTTGAGCGCGTGTAGTCACTCCCACATTTATCTCATCTTGTGGACTATCCAAGTCGTTACCAATTAGAACGTGAATGCCAGGTGGCAAATGGTCTACCAACCCACATAAGATGGTGCCGTTAGCAAATTTAGACTCAACTCTAATTTCAACCAAAGGAACTCGAAACGTGACACCCGAAATACCTCTAATAAGGCGAACCTCACCGGTGTCAGAGAACTCATTAGCATGCAATAATTCCTTGCTAGCCAAGCTTTGCAAAGAACCAGTATCTCTTAACACAACAATATTGCGAGAAAGTCCAGTGGGCGTATACACATGGCCAGACGAACAGAATGACAAGTAGCCAGCGTCGACCATTTTAGTCGGCCCATCCTTCTGTGCCCAAATTTCAAAATTTTTCGTGTTTAACTCGTCAAGAAATAGCCAGACCATTTTCCGCAGCTTTTCCTCATCGAAAGTTCCAATTTCTAGTCCTAAAATTTTTAATCTTTCCCTCATCTCTTCGACAGACATATCGAAAATATCTGCACATTCCAAAGGCTTAAACGATAGCGAATTCTCCATTTTAGAAACTGATGCCACTCAGTTCAAACAAAACGACTATAACAATTCAAAATTCTTCTATTCAAAATTCCCAATTTCCGTACTTTAAACTTCACTTTCAAAATTCAATTTCAAAATTCAGCTTTTAAAACTTCAAATAGCTTCGGACGACCTCAAATGTTAGACCGTCAAATACGCAATTCCAATTTCCAATTTTACAAAACTGAAAACGGTAAATTCTTAAGGACGAGCCCCCATATGTTAGCTTGTTAGTCTAGAGGTGAAATGTGAGTTAGAATGATACGAGAAATGACAAGAAAAACGAAGACTTTCGCAATATTGATAAAACGTATATTTACACTATGTACATAATTGAAACGATACTCACACATACAAGACAAACGAAACGTCAAAAGACAGACTCTCCGAGAAGACGCCTGCACAAACTCCACAAAGGAAGATACAACTCGAGAACCGGCAATTAAACATGAGTAGCGACCACGCAGGGTACACTCTCTGAAAATGACCACAAAAGGGTACTTACAATGCGTGACACAACCAGTGCACGTCTTACGCCTTACTTAACTAAAACCGGTCTCCCCGTAGACACAAGAACACTGCTATATATAGTCAACGAGACCATCCTACTTCTAGCTTCAAACGAGGTGCGTCTTAACTAAGGTTAGAAAGTGCACGTGAGGATGATGATGGCGGGATGGCTGAAGGCCAACTCCCAACAATATACATATGTACATATGTATATATATATATATAATATATAGTAGAGTGGTGCTCAAAAACGTTATTTTTTGAAAATAGATGGGACAGCCCCTAGTTATGTTCCTTTTGATATACTAAGCCAGTGTGCAAAATATTATAAAAATATTCCATCATTTAGGGGTGCCACATGAGATGACAAGTTTTCAAAATTTTAGACAAGGAATGTAAGCACAATTGTGATAATATTATCGATATTCTTTTGTATTTTGTGAAACCGAAAGTAAATTTTAAATTGCTAGGTTTAAGGCACAATACTTAAAGAGTACTTTTGAGCATAATTGAACTCTGTCAGTTTGATTCAAGAATAAAATATTTATTAGTCCAGTTTTGTGACCGTTAACTTCTTGGGGTCCGGATACTTTTTCCAATGTTCGGACACCACATGGAGCAAAGCCTGCTTTTGACCTTCATCCTTGGTCAGTATATGATTGTATTCTTGGATCAGTGCCAATCCCCTTTCTGCTCTATCATTCACCACACTCAACCTTTCTGATGACGCTCCAAATAAATAATTAAAATAATAATAACACCGACAATTTCAATAGCGCCGTAACGTGACCGTGCCGCTACAAGATGCTGTCCTGTTTCCACGAAGTTGGATCTTTCTCCAGCCAATCAATGGGCATGCACAGTATTCATCATGTTTGAAGTCACAAAATCTCAAGAGCACATTCATTCATTCATTCATTCATTCATTCATTCATTCATTCATTCATTCATTCATTCATTCATTCATAACGGGCATTTATATAGCGCCTCTTCAAGCAGTACTACTCAGAGGTGCTCCCGACTACATGAAGCTGTGTGTACAGTAATTTGTGGACATTTGGATGGAATGCCAACACCAACTTTGGTTCTCATTGTTTGCACCAACAAAGCCTTGGAAGCAGCATCAATTCAGTCATCGAAAAAGCAGAAATCGACCAAATCCTCACTGAGGTACCAAGCATGACGGAAAGTGCCTTTAGAGTAGAGTGTGAAGCTGTGAACCAGGATCTGAGATAATCAAAGCAGATGAACAGGTTAAGGGAACGTATAAAAATTTTTCCAGAAGGTAATTCGCAATTGAGATCGTAAAAGGAATACTTTGTGAGAATAGATGACCTTGGCCATCCATCTGGCCCTATGCATCAATCAATCAATCAATCATTTATATAGCGCCCCTTCAAGGAAGCTGCTAAGAGGCGCTTCCAGCCCAGCCCCGGCGAAAGAGAACAGTCCTTAGAGCAGAGAAGAAAGCGGTGAATGAGTTACGAGGAAGAGACCGCAGCTCAGGAGGAAGCCCATTCCAAATTGTGTGTCCATTGTCCAACCACGGAGAAAGCGCGCTGCTGCATAGTAGCGGTGCGTGCACAAGGGACAGAGAGATCACCACGGGTGGCAGAGCGAAGAGAGCGGTGACATGACACCTCGAGGTGGGACATGACCTATGTAGATCAGTGCAAGTTCCAAGAGCTCTAGATAATCATCACGAGGCTGACTGTCTTTCTGCAAACATTCCACTTCAAATTCAACAGCGTCTTGCATCATTTCTTTGTTATTGTTAAACTGCAATTTCATCATCTGACAAACCATCAGCAATCATGTCATGGACGACCAAAGGCAATGCATTCTGATATCGTTTAAGCATAGGTATTTCAGGTCCAGGAAACGGCCCAGCCAGAGGGTTGAAAACATCTTCAAGGACAACTTTTAAAATGTGATTAATTTGAAATGGATTATGAATAATGTGGGATAGTGTGAGTAAGTAAGTAAATAAATAATTAAACTTTAGAAAAGCCTTAAATGAACAGACTGCAAAAGTTCAGAAAATTGTTGAAAAAATTGCAAATATTTATTTACTCCTCAGCTCCAGTTGGTTCTAATTTATATATTTATTATTTAATCTTTTATTTATAAACAAATCATCAGAGAATAAGGTATCTATGGTGCATCACACTCATCACATAATTACAGTAATCATATAATAGGTTCTAGAAGTGATGAACTTTCATCCAGCTCCTGAAAAACTAAGAAAGTTGATTTTTACGGCTTCAATGATGCATGGTGTCATATGCAAAACTTAAGTTGTCATGTGGCACGCCTAAATAATGGAATATTTTAAAAAGATTTTGCACATGAGTTTCTACTACCAATACGAACAGAACTAGGGGGTGTCCCGGGCATTATTTTTAAAAAACTTTTTTCACTACCACCCTAATATATAGCTCTATGTTGACTAACACGCAATGCATGCAATAATACACGGATATATAGACCAACAACCAACACATCAGTATTTAAATATACGATCATGTCTTGGACATTTTGACAACTGCACTATTGACGTCATTAAATTAGATTACATAAATATAAGTGTAATAGTGTATAAATAACAATATCTAATATATAAATATATATACGTATATACTTATGTAGGCATAATATACATTTGAATGTGCGACGTAATAGCATATATATAGGCCTAATGCGTAATTGACTGTGCTTGCGCTCCTGCGTGTTGTGTTTGTGCGTGGGGGCAATATATATATATATATATATATATATATATATATATATATATATAAATACAATTATTTATATATATAATGTTGGTTGGAGAGGTTTATTTGCGTGGGAAACAAATCGGGTGAAGCAGGATGCGGCTGTCGATGGCGCTGCGTCTGTCATAAGAGTCCTTATATTAGCGTGTGGAGACATACGTTCGGTCATTTCCGAGGCAACGAACTGGAACAATGGCGACATCGCATTGACTTTCTTTCATCACCACGAGAACGAAACACTTCGATTGAGAATGGCTCTCGACAATGTTTTCTTATTTTCCCGTTTCTCCTCCTCCTTCTTTTCCTCTTCCTCTTCCTCTTCTTCGTCATCGTCAAACTCCTCCTCTTCCTGCTCATTCTCTACGTCTTTCTCAACCTCCTCCTCCTCCTCTTCCACAACCTCCTCTTCCTGCTCAGCCTCTTTATCCTCTTTATCCTCTTCCTCTTGCTCAACCTCCTCCTCTTCCTACTTCTTCTCTTTCTCTTTCTCAACCTCCTCTTCCTCCTCCTCTTCCTCTTCCTCAGCCTCCTCCTCTTCCTCCTCTTCCTCAGGCTCATCCTCTTCCTGATTCTCCTCTTCCTCCTCCTCGTCGTCTTCCTCCTCCTCCTCTTCTCCTCCTCGTCTTTCTCGTCTTCCTCAGCCTCCTCCTCTTCCTCCTCTTCATCAGTCTCATCCTCTTCCTCCTCTTCCTCAGTCTCATCCTCTTCCTGCTCTTCCTCTTCCTCCTGCTCCTCGTCTTCCTCCTCGTCTTCTCCTCCTCCTCTTTCTGGTCTTCTTCTTCTTCCTTCTCCTCCTCTTCCTCTTCTTCTTCCTCCTCCTCCTCTTTGTCCTCCTTTTTTTAGTGGTCTGATTTAATCTCACTTCATCTGGCTAATGACCTGTGTCTACAACCCATGAATGCATCAGGGAGTTCTGCGTGCTTCAAGCATCGAGTCAACCAGTCCGGCGATCGCTGCGCTCGTCCGCCTCTGGCGATATACTGTTGCCGTTCTTCCGCAAATCAAATTGAACCCGTCTTGTCTTCTGCGTTGGACTTTCTCTTGGGAAGTCATCTGCAACAGCGCATGCCCACACTGTGGCTTTTGCCTTTGCTCAGCAAATATTTTCAAATTGCCTTACAAAGCAATTGTTCAAATCATGCGGCGTTTCTTTGATGTAAAAGCAAGAGTTCTAGAATAATTGAATTCTTAGAAAAAAGAGTTACAACTGGAAATAGTTCAGAATTTAATAGAACTGGTTGTCTCTTATCCTGCAGGTTTTCACTATAGGAGTAAGTACAAGATATGCTTAAATTTACCACGACAGGCCTAGATTTTAGACAGCAGGCCTACAGAAAGTACGAAAAGGGCAAGGCCTACTTTAAAGAAGACTTAAATTGCACTTAAAGGTCCAAAAATTAATACAATAGGCCTACACTGCGTAAATGAGCCTTTTCTAGACACAATAGGGGAGGGGGTAGATGAATGGTAGCGCTCTTGCTTGAAGCAAACAAGATCTTGACAGACGCGGTTCTATACCCGTAAGCTCCCTATTGGTCGACTCAGCCTTCCACTCCCTATAAGATGAGCGGGCACCTAACAGGCTGCCAAGACGTGGTGTGTTCTATAAGATCTTGATAATTGTACTGCACTTAGAACATATATAATGCATAGATATATATACATGTGTGTGTATATAAATATATGGGACCTAGATTAGAAGTGTTGTGAGTAGCGGAAAGATGTATACGGTTAGCGGAAAGATGCATAATTTAAGGTTGTACACCAAAATTCGGATAGCAATATTATTGGTTGAATAGAGAATATTCTTATCTTATCTTAAATGTTTCAATGTATACACTTACTGCGATGTTTCAGTGAGCCTGTCTATAAACATGAATATATATATATATATATATTTATATATATATATATTTATATATATATATAAATTTACATCTCTGGATCTTATATATATATATATATCTATATATATATATATATATATATGTATTATATATATATATATATATATATATATATATATATATATATATATATATATAATAGACCTACATTAAGTACAATAGCCTAACTTAAGTGCAATAGGTCTACATTAAATGCAATAAGTCGTTTTCAGTTTTTAGAACGAGTCCTCGATATAATTTATAGTGTCAAGAAAAATTCCAGAAACCTGAAAGTCATCGTAGTCCGTCGAATTTTCTCAGTTTTCATCTGCTCAAATTTTCCTCCGATTATTAGCCGAGATGACTGCCGGTTTTTTAGAAGGAAATCCTCGCTCTGAACTCCATCGCTCTCATCCTGGCCTCTGCTGTGGGTGAGGATGCTTAGTCGAGGGATCTCTGTGATCAGATGGGAAGATGAGGGAAAAATTCGCAGATCTTCAACTTCAAAGCAGGCCGCGTCTCCGACAAAAGAGATCGGAGCTTTGAAGTCGGAGATTAAGCCGATTATTATTATTACGATCGACACCATCATCCTCCACAGCGGCTTATCATGCAAAGGTAATGATGGTGGACGGATGGTGAGGGTGTGGCTGTTCCTCTCGGCTGCTGAAACTGTTTCCGCTGTGCAATTTAAAAAACGAGCATCCGCCACGCATGCTCGTTTTTTAAATTGCACTTTTTCTCTTTCGATAGCTAGGTAGGTATGTAGGTATGTCTCTCTCTTTCTGTCTCTGTCTCTGTCTGCCTGTCTCTCTGTCTCTGTCTCTGTCTGTCTGTCTGTCTGTCTGTCTCTGTCTCTGTCTCTGTCTCTGTCTCTGTCTCTGTCTCTGTCTCTGTCTCTGTCTCTGTCTCTGTCTCTGTCTCTCTGTCTCTGTCTCTGTCTCTGTCTCTCTCTCTCTCTCTCTCTCTCTCTCTCTCTCTCTCTCTCTCTCTCTCTCTCTCTCTCTCTCTCTCGTCACTCTCGATGTCTCTACCTCTTTCATTTTCTGTCTCTGTCTATGTCTTTCTGTCTGCGAGTTTGCTCCCTGTTATTTTATGTCAGTCTGTCTGTTTGTCTGTTTGTCTGTCCGGCTAGTTGTCATTGTACTTAACATGAAACAGATTCACTCACATTGAATCTTTGTCAGTCTGTATGTCTGCCTGTTGGTCTGCCTGTCTGTCTGTTTGTATGTTTGTATGCCTGTAAGTATCGATTGTGTATGACATACATACATACATACATGCATATATACATACACACATGCATACACACAAGATACACCCACACAACTGCCATTGTAACATACCCATCGGTTTATTTCTGTTTAAGATATATAGCGTAGGATTGGTCGCAACATGTTCTGAGAATCGTCTGAGTCCGCGGGGTGCAACAGAGACAGGATAACTCGCAGATAAACTCCATCGAAGAATAGAAAGAGAACATCATTTTGAACTTCCGCTGCAGTCGTCAGAATATATCGGGTTATTTCCGGTTCCGGTTCTTGGACGGGCTTCAGCCGAAACCATAGAAAACAGACTTAAAAAGCCATAAAAGTTTACGCCTGACTCTTAATGTCTTGTTCGGATTTTCGATGTGCTCCGTACAGTATTGGTGGCTATTCGTGTAACTGCTAATATATTTCGTGGTACCTGTTTCTCGCATTTATGGGTGTTATTTTTAAATTGAGGATAGTGTACATCTGGAAATTAATGTAATATCTCTCCCAAAAATCGACATGTTGTAATGTTCCGCTGGAATTTTGATTACAATTACGGGTGGAATTACAATCAGTTTTGCCTCTAGCAATTGTATTTTTGCAGTGGAAGAAGAATGCGAATAAGAATACAAAGAAGAATGCGAAGAATGCGAAGAAAGTGAGGAAGAGGAAGAGGAGGAGAAAGAAGAGGAGGAGGAGGAGGAGGAGGAGGAGGAGGAAGAAGAAGAAGAAGAAGAAGAAGAAGAAGAAGAAGAGAAGAAGAAGAAGAAGAAGAAGAAGAAGAAGAAGAAGAAGAAGAGGAAGAAGAAGAAGAAGAAGAAGAAGAGGAGGAAAAAGAAGAAGAAGAAGAAAGTCCTTTAAGCTAGCCTAAGAGGCAAGGGTATGAAGTCTTAAAAACTTCATTTTCTTAGCCTCGGCATATGAGAGCGGTTGGCCAGTCCTCTTCTCGCTGTGGAATCTTCTCACCGGACGTATTTAGTCATTGTCCTCATTAAGGCTGAGTTGGGTAGGTGGAGGCAAAATCTCGAAACATTTGTCTGCCCTGGCGGGATTCTAACCCCGAGCTCTCAGTCGACAGCGCAGCACACTAACCACTAGACCGTCAAACCACGAACCGTCGACTAACCCGGAAGGATTGCCATTGAATTAAACACCTCATTGAATCAATTGGAATTTTTGACAGTGAGGAGACTAGCAAAGTTGGCCATGCACAACGTTTTATTCAACTGAAGCCTTGTGACATTGCCGTTAGACAGAGTATACGCTTCATACGCTTCAGTGCTCATAAAAGCAGGAAGTCCAAAGTGTCTTCTCTCTCCCCCGTTCTGTCCATGTCTGTGTCTCTGTCTGTGCTTCTGTCTATCTCTGTCTGTCTCTGTCTGTCTCTGTCTGTCTCTGTCTGTCTTTCTCTCTATTTATAGATCGAAATCGTCACGAATTTACACAAACCAAGCCCTGCAGTGAGGCTACCTTATCGTCAGCACAATATTTCCGTAAGTCTCTGTACAAATAACCACTTGTTGGCTGAATGTCAAGTAGGTGTTGGACTTTACTTCCGCTTTGAGAACCATGGCATTAATACCTAAAGTTGACAGTGTCAAATAATAGTCGAACAGTGAGGTTACAGAAAGCTTGCTTCACGGTAAGTTATGAAATCTCTGTTAAGAACACGCTTAAGAACGAAAAGATTCCTTAGGTGTAAGTTTTAACAAAAGCTGTAATACTTGACTGTGACAAGTTCACTTCATTAATTCAGAAATGTTGAGATTGTCGCCACACTCGTCTGTGACTGCAGTCTGCAAGCGGGCGAAATAGCCTACACTGTTCAAAACTCTGGAGAAGAAAGTGCTTTTGAAGCATAATTTGGCCTTTATTATTTAGTATTTTTTAATTTTAAACGGATTACAGTTGAACTTGAACCATTGAACAGTCTGAATATTATTAGTTATTTGTGTTTAACCAGAATTTTAAATAATTGCTGAAATTAAACTGAAATTCATCAACAAAAACTAAAACTGATATTCAGAAACAATAAGAGCTTAAACTAAAACTAAAATTGAGACATTACTAGGCCCAGCAACCACATAGTCACACATACACACACACTCACACACACAGACTCACACACACTCACACACACAAACACACACAAACACACAAAACACACACAAACACCTAAAAAACACATACACACACCTACCTACATGCACACCTACACAAACACACACCTACAAACACAGAAACACACACGCACACACACACACACACACACACACACACACACACACTTACCTACGCCCATACACAGACAAACACAAACGCGCACACGCAAACAAAGAGACACACAAACACATACACACAAACACACCCACACACTGCTCCCTCCATGTGCAAAAGCGCTAATTAGCAGTATTCATAAGCAGCTGGATGGCAAGATGGGAATCCTGAATCGTTTATACGATTCACCAGAGATGGACTTATGCATGCGACACCTTTTTTGTGCAGATTTTCTGCGATGCTAATTAGAGACTATGCAGTAATTGCGTGTTGTTTTCAAGTGGGAGTAGGGTAATGTTAGTAGTAGAGGTACTAGTAAGAGTAGTGGAGATGTTAGTAGGAGTAGTTGAAGTGTAAGCATCAGTGGTGAATGGAAGTGTAGGAAGTAGTAGTGGGAGTATTAGTAGTAATTGCAGTGTTAGCAGGAGTAGGAAGTGTAGTATTACTAGAAGTAGTTAAAGTGTCTAATAAGAGTAGTGGCAGTATTAGTTGATGTGTTTTGTAGTAGTAGGAGTGGAAGTGAGAGTGATTGAAGTGATAGTGGGACTGGAATGACTGATAATTGTTGGAATAGAAGTAGGAAGGAAGTAGGGTATTAGTAGGAAGGAAGCATGGTATTAGTAGGAAGGAAGTAGGGTATTAGTAGGAACGAAGTAGGGTATTAGTAGGAATGAAGTAGGATATTAGTAACCTATAGTAAGAATGAAGTAGAGTATTGGTTGGAAGGAATTGGGTATTATAATTTACAGTACATTACACGTCGTCAGAGTTCGTCTTATGCCATCATTTTGCATTCCGCTGCGTCAGACAGGGTAAGGGTAAGATACCTGTTGTGATACTTGTTGTTGTTCTAAGACACTTGTAAGGTTAAGAACTGAAGATACTTTATAATGACCCTCTTCAGAAACTCCTCAGAAATGGCGTGATCACGGGGCATAAAGCAGGGTCGCTGAAGCACAACCTAACAACAACAACAACAACAAGATAATTGTCACCACTCAACCATGGACGGCTGAGTTGGCCCAGATATTCAAGCACTCCACGGAAATCTGCTGTATTCTCATTAGCACCTGGGTTGTCCTATGTGATCCATGTCTAATCTCTGTGACCTGAGGGTTAGAGTGACGTTAGACCAAGGGATCTGCCCTTGCGCCACGCTGCATGTGGCAGTTAGATGAGCTGCGTGTAGTGGAAAGGTCATCGACCTGTAAAACTTTCTTTGTTGTAACATGGAATAAGGATATCGCTATATGTGTATAATCGTTGTGTACAATGTAATATTTGTGCAGTTGTCAGATGCAAATAAAGGCTACTTACTACTTACTTACTTATCGTGATTCAGATGTTGTAGGAAACTGCAGTCAGTTTTAAATTCTAAGACTCTAAGTCATATCCGCAACACCTAACCGTATCACTATGCTCACATTGCATGGCAGTACTTCCATACAATGCATAAACACACACACACACACATGCATACATACATACATATATACATACATACATACATACATACATACATACATACATACATACATACATACATACATACATACATACATACATACATACATACATACATACATACATACATACCGACATACATACATACATACATACATACATACATACATACATACATACAAAAATACATATATACTTACAAACACACATACATACCTATGTATAAACATTGATACATGCATGCATTTATATATCTGTACAATTTGCATACAACACGCAGAACATCCACAGTACAGCACAGAAGCTTCGCTGTTGTCGGTCCAACTTTCTGAATAATAGCGGAGAACAAGGATTCAAGCCTCAACCCAGGCGGTCACTGTGTAGGGACCTTGAAAAAGTCCAT
Organism: Allolobophora icterica; assembly: GCA_963556255.1. Lineage (NCBI taxonomy): Eukaryota > Metazoa > Annelida > Clitellata > Crassiclitellata > Lumbricidae > Allolobophora > Allolobophora icterica. The sequence goes on from OY744610.1 coordinate 51,131,492, forward strand.
AAGGGGCCATCCATATATTACGTACACAAAAATCCGGGAAAATTGGACCCCCTTCCCCCCCTGTTCGCAAGCGTACTTTCTTCCACCACCCCCCCCTCTGAGTACGTACGTTTGACGCACCCCCCCCGATGACCAGCTACAGAAAGTGTCTCCAGGCAGCCTGTCTGCACTTTAGGCCAGATTATTGAAGGGCCAATATAGACAAATTATAGGTGTCGTTCACAGCACAGAATAACTGCACATGGCTTTTATATAATGTAATAAAATGCCATGGGACGACTATAGGATAATACAGAGTTATAAATAGGCTAATGTGGACGTCATAATTAGAAATTTATTTTGGGTACGTACACATTTTGTTACCCCCCTCCCCCCCCCCCCGTTCGCACCCGTACGCAAAATCGCCAAAATCCGACCCCCTCCCCCCTAAGTGCGTACGTAATATGTGGATGGCCCCTAATGGAAAACTCTGCCACTATTCTAACTATGGTAGTGCCAATCCCAAGTCTCGTGAGAGGAGAAGGGCGACGCTAATCGTCTTTGTTATGACACAGTTTAACAGCAAATAACCAACAGTTCCATAGGCCCTAGCGCCATCGATGTCCGATCGTATGGTCGTGTGCGAACTCAGAACTTTGAAAAGTGGGCTATTACATCAATTGTATAATTATTATGTTTTTAATTGTATTTCTAACT